>KZ451883.1:4756618-4833676 GCA_002786265.1 Apostasia shenzhenica | reverse complement strand
AGAAGATTGGCTCATGCCAAACAAGGCCTATTAGTAGTTTAAAAGAAAAAACCAAGTACACCAAGTAATACAAGATAATAACAAATATACATTTTAGCATTGGACGGTATATGATTTTGGCATATTAATAAATCTGGTCATCCATGTCATCATTGTTTTTCATTCAGTCTGACCCAATTAGTTTGGGAATTGGACTTTTATTGTTCTTATTTTTGGCAAATAAATTAAATGTAGAAATATTTTTGAAACCGTTTTGGTATCAATGTGAAAACTAAATTTGTTGCTAACATGTATGTATTTTTTTCCATCTTTTTGTGTATGCAATGACTTACCGTTACAGAGGTGGAAACCGGGTGTCGCTCAGAATAAGCGGTAGCTGAGACAGACGCAGAGACAATCATCTGAAGAAAGAGATGGCTCTGGTCCATGCCTGATTAGACACTTTTAATTTTGACCGATGGACGGGCTACCCTGCACGAAACTCGTAAAACCATAATTGAAGAATGCCTGGACTATCTTCACTGCGAGCTTGTTCTAATCCTGGTCGGTTGATTCCGTTTATAGCTCAGATCTACAGGAGCCTGAGGTAGGTTTCTACTATTCTCTTAGGACCTCCTTTTATTTTATATGTAGATTAGGACCAGGTTGGAGAATGAAAATTAATTTAGTGCTTTAGTGGAATGTTGTTTCCATTTTCTTTTCTCTTTTTTTCTTATGAGGCCAATGGATTAAGTAATCTCCTAAAATTGCTGGTACGGTTTGAATGAATACAGGTGAGTAGTTACCTTTTATTCATCTAAACATATTATGCTATTTGGATGTACTTTATTCTTTAATTTTATCTACCCTATAGTACTTGTTTTCTCGCATAACTCATGTGATATCTGGAGCATGGGTTTAATTATTACTTCGCCTGTACTTGATAGTACGTTTAATATTGTAACTGCTTGAAAGCCCTGTCTGGATGAACCATGCATACTCGATATTGTGATCTGTAGTCTTGTAGGGTAGCATGATAAGGTAAGCAGATTGTTTCAGCGTCTAGAAGGTGCAGTTTTTTCTTTTTAATTCTTTGTGAATTAGGTTATAGGAATGTTTTTTTTTTTTTTATTTTTTTATTCTTGCTTGTTTGAATTAGTAATTTATTGATTGGGACATTTGACCTAACACACCAAAATCAAATCTTTTGAAGATCATCTATATTGCCACCATTCTTGACAAAATTTGAATATATGGGCCGCTGGCAATATATTTTGAAAAGAATGGTGCAATATTCAAAGTTTTTGGTGCATAATACAATGCCACTTATGATTGATTGAGCTTTCTAATTTTTCCATGCTCTTGTGAAGAGACAAGGGATGAAGTGTATTAGAAGTTTGAATGTCTTACAATGAATGGTTTCACTCCTTTTGTGAGGCGATTTTTTTTGTTTTAAATTTGTGTTTAATTGGCAATTGTGAGCTTCTATTGGAGCTTAAACGTATTTGCGGCACAATTTACCTACATGTCACAATAAAACATTTCATTTTACGTCATTACTCATCCTTACTTAATAAATTACATTCTCGCATAACATTTCTTTAAATTACATCCATGCAAACTTTGATAGTATCTCACGGAACATTGTTAGTAAGCTTTATTGTGGTGCGCACATCGTGAGTAATTATCTCTAAATTTTTTAACTTCTTTAAGGAAGTTTTAAAGTGAGTTGCCTTCGTGGGGTTATTCCTTAATTTGGGTTTTAATTATATTGTGCTCCAGATTGAAATTTCGGTTGACAGGAGTTAGAGTTGGGGTTTATATATATATATATATATGTGATACCACGTGTCAGAATCTGGATTAAGAATGACAGTTAAAGAAGGATTGGATGAAATTTGGTATAACAAGAGGAGTTGTTATTAGCATTTAAATATGGTAGATGTGTTTCAATGAAGTTGCCTTCAGGGAATCCATCGAATCTGATAGCAGCATTGTCTTAAATTGGGAGAGAACTTCAGCTCAAAATTGAAATCAAGATTCAAACTATAGGATGCCAACCCTGATTGAGTTTCTTATTCTGGCATATTATTTTATTGGGATAATTACCTACATGCCACATAAATTTTCATGTATTACATCACACACACTTTCTTCACAATCCATACTGTAAATTTTGTGAAGAAAATGTGTGTGGTGTAATATTAAAAGATTTGTGTGGCATGCAGGTAATTGCCCCTATTTTATTAGGCATTGATTTTTTTTTTTTTTTATTTCTTCAAATTCGCTCAGGCACGTTGCTTTCACATGACGAATGCTAGTGTTATTCTTTGTCGTCATAATTTTTGCACGCGTGTTTTGCTCGTGATGATGATGTGCAGAAATCAGCCGACGGTGGTGGTTTAGGCTTTCATTCTGCATTTGTAGTTTGGGACATTACGCTCACATTTAAATGAATGTCACTCTATAGTTTAAATTTCGCGAACGATGCGACTTAAAAAAAGTAATATTCAAAGTTTAATTGGTATGTATGCAAGTGTACCTTATAGTTTCACACGATTTTTGGCGACTATAGCTGTTGAAGAGCAGAAAATCATAGCCACTGTAATTCTAAAACTCATTGGAATTCTCAATTATATCTCACTTTGGTTATAAGCAGATGAATTTGCATGAAATTGATTTGATTATCTACTGTTTTTCTTCCAAGAATTTTCCATTGAATAGTTTTTTTCTTCTGAATTAATTCGTTTTCACAGTTCTATGTTGCATCTTTCAATCAATCACTTTGCATGGAGAATAGTGTAGCAGTAACGTAGAGATTGATAGGGCTAGAAAGCTGAGAAGATGAAATTTCTTGAAGACATTAATCTAAATTACAACCTTATCCCCACCCCCCAGGTTGAGGTGGGTGCTTTATGAATTTTTGTTTCAATGCCTGAAGGTCTAAAATACTTCTCCAATGGCTCTAATAGTGTGATTGATTTAATATTATCTTGATATTATGTTATATTATTTAGAGAAAATGATTATTTGTTTTGATGGTACGTGTAGAAATATTTTAGAAAATTTGAAATTGTTATTAAAAAAAGTTATATTTATTTTGTCAACATAACAGCAAGATCATATTGAAACAAATGCTTTTCAAGTTTTGTTTTGCTCTTCATTCTCTCATGGTATATTGGCTTCACTCCAAAGTTGAAATAGTGCCAGGAAGATAAAGAAAATAAAAAAATTAAGATAGAAAAGTTCTATGAAAGGAAATATAATTTCATCAAAGGCCTCAATTCAAGGAATCAAGATCTCTGTAGTGTGTCGAGAGAATACCTGTTAGATTAACCATCTAATTGGACCCTCGAGAGTACGAGCGCGTTTTTGTGTTTGAATGTAAGGGGCCTGCAACACAAAAAAAAAACTTAGATTTGGAGAGCTCGCCACATCACATTTTCATACTTGTTTGTTACAGGTATAAAAGTGTTTGTTATAGAGTTAAAATTGCTTGTTATAGAAAGTGTTTGTTATAAAAGTGATTGTTATAATAAGCACTTTTATATCTGTAACAAACAGGTATGAAAATGTGACGTGGCGAGCTCTTCGAACCTTTTTTTTTTTTCTGCAACACTGGGTGGAGCTCAATATTGACATGGTGTGCCCTCGTTGGCTGGCTGAGAAAAAAAAAGGCGCGAAATGGTGATGGCATTCGTTTAATTCCTAGAATTATAAAACCTATATTACTTAAAAATATTTTAATATATCAAAATAAAAAAAATAACAATGTACCTATTATCTATACTATACATAAAGGTGAGACTTTTGAGTTTATATCACTGTTGTTCATTTGTATATCATGCACTATAGGCACTTACCTAATAGCGTTGTTGCCAACGTTGCAGTTCTCTGTGTAACTCTAATATGCAGAATGTCGCGTGTGGTTGCTGCTTATTTTTTCGGCTATTGGTATTAGATAGCGTTGCTTTGTATCCAATCGAACTCTAACTGCTTGTAAGTATGATTTTGAAACTAGATTTTTAAAGAAAGCGCCACGTTCCGATTGGTGTTAGTTCGAACTTCATACAAAAAAAAGTTATTAATATTTATCCAAATGCCTTCAAATGCATGTTGAAATTCAACGATTTAACGGCACAATAAGTATTTAAAAAAGAAAACAGCACAGTAATTTATATCTCATGCACTAAAATGCAGTGAGTTATTCTGAATATCAGACCTGCTAGTTATTTTACATGTTATTGGGAAATCATGTGAAATTTACGATTATATCATCTAGGTCCCTCACATTAGGTGTAATATCAACCATGTCCCTTCTGCTAATAAGCTTGTATAATTCACTTATTATATTTTAGTCTATAATTTACGAAATTTTTTATATAGATTTTTAAAATTTTAAATAGAAAAAAAAAGTATAGCAAGATATGAATTTAATAAGTCCATGCAATTTTAGAATAGAAATCTAAGTGAAAATTTTAGAAAAATATAAAGTAAAATATAATTATAAATAAATTATATGTGCCTATCATTAATTTATTTTTATTATTATTATTTTAAAATCATCTTCTTCTAGAACTGAATAATTTAGATTCATCAATCAAATCATTTATGACAATGTAAAAACTTTTAATCATCAAAATATAAAATATAAAATAAGTTTTTAAATAACTTTTTGTAAATTTAGATGTAACATAAAATTCAACATCATTGACGTGGGGACATCGTATTCAACATTTTCGTGTTCATTCTCAGCCTCATTTAGTTAGAGTTTATTATTAGAAAATTTTAAATATTTTAAAATTAGAAAAAATATTTAATATTATGATATATGAAATAAAGTTATTTTATAGTTATTGATTATGTTTAATGTAAATAAAATTAATTTTTTTTAGTGAAACACACGTAGAAAGTAAAATAGAATTAATTTTTACAGTTAAAGATTAATTTTTAAAATTATCTTGTGATAAAATAAAGTTAATTTTTAATATTTAGGATTTGTTTGTTTATAGGGTTAAATTTAAGGAAATTAAAATTAAACTTAAATAGAGATATTTTTTTATTAAAAATTATAATGACGTGAAATAAAATTAATTATTATGTTGAGATATGTGAGGGATGTAATATAAAATTAGTTATTATGTTGGAATATATGAGGGATGTAATATAAGTTAGTTATTATTTTAGTAATGTGTGTAGGATGTGAAATAAAATTAATTTTTAATATTAAATTTTATGTGTGATGTGATATGTCTGGTTAAAATTAAATTAGGTTAATTTTCAACGGCCAAATAAACTTAAAATTTAATATGAAGTGAAATAAATATAAAATGTTAATCAAAAATTTTTTAGGGGCATTTGGTTCAATGTTATCTTGATATTATGTTATGTTATATAAAAATAATAATTATTTGATCTAATGACATCTATAAAATTTTTTTTATTAAATTATAAAATTATTAATCAAAAGATGACATATAATTATCATGATATCTAAATTACATAACATAATATCAATATAACAACGAATTAAATGCTCCGTTAAAAGAATATTTTGTTTTGAGCTCCAATCAAACAAGGAATAACATTGGAATAAATAGAGGCAACATTTTAACAAGGATAGAAGTTAGAACTAACTAAGCCAATAAAAAAGATTGAATCAAGTGATATTCATGCTCTAATCGGTTTAATTAGTTGAATAGTTGGTTCAATCAAATGATCTCTAATTAATATCCTTAATTCTTTAAATGTTAGAAAAAACTTTTAAAAAAATTAAAGAGGTGTTTTGGTTCAGTGTTATTTTAGTGTGATATTATATAATCTAAATATTATTTTTTGAGTATATTTATGTAATTTTTTAGAAGATTATCTATACATATTATTAAATTAAATAATTAATTTTCTGAATATCATCACAAAACACCTAGATTATATGACAGATGTAAAATATAATATAAAATATCAATTCAAACGAATGTGCCGATTGAGTTTGCTGGAATATAAAAATTTTAATAAGTACTTGTCAAATTCAATTTATATATTTTTGAACTTTAATCGATTCTTCCAGTTCACAAATCGTAATCCAACTGTGATTTTGATTTTAACTAATATAGTGACAATTCACGAATCAACTAGTTTTGAAAACTTTGATGTTGGCCGTATTTAGGATGACACCAAATTTATCTAAAATCTCTCGTCATTTTTTTTATATTTATTTAATATCAAATAAAATTTTAATAATAAAAAATTAATTTTATTTCACATTCAAAGTTAATTTTAATATTTATATTTATAGTATTAAAATAATTAATTTTTTTCACTTCATTAAAATAAGCAAAACTTTCTTTAAAAATTTCTTTTAAGAAACGCATATTGGCCGTTGGATTTAGGCTCTCTTTCGTGAGGATTTTTTGTGTGCACGTGTGCCATGTCATCCGTCCGCACACAAATAAAATTAAACCACGTGATATGACGGGTTATTACGTAGCACTGATTTTTTACTACGTAGCACTGATTTTTTGCTACGTAAGACTACATAATATTGATGTCTTGTTATTTGGAGCTACATAGCACTAATTGTTTGCTACGTAGTACTGACTTTTCCTACGTAGCACTGATTTTTTGCTACATAGGACTACATAATATTAACGTCTTGTTATCTACATAATATTACGTAGCTCTATGTAGTAAGAAGTCAGTACTACGTAACTTCAGATAATAAGATGTCAATATTATTTAATCTTACGTAGTAAAAAATCAGTGTTACGTAGCAAAAAATCAATGCTACGTAACAAAAGTCAGTACTACGTAGCAAGAAATTAGTGCTGCGTAGCTTCAAATAATAAGACATCAATATTATGTAGTCTTACGTAGCAAAAAATCAGTGTTACATAGCTAAAAATCAGTGCTACGTAACAGTCTATCGTGCCACGTGGCTTAATTTTATTTGTGTGCGGACGAATGACATTGACACATATTGTGCACACAAAAATTTCTCCTCTTTCATACGCATGCTTGCTAATTTTGAATAATTTAAATCTTTTCAGTTAGATATATAATGGATTTTATTAATTTTTATCAAAATAAATGTTTTTAACAAATATAGTACAAAATTAATGATTAACTTAGTATTGATCAAAACCTCATTTTTTTTCTTCCAATATAAAAAGAGAAAATATATGTTTTATTTTTCAAAAAAAAAAAGAATATTCTGAATTGACAAAATTAATGATTAACTTAGTATTGATCAAAACCTCATTTTTTTCTTCCAATATAAAAAAAATAAAATATATGTTTTATTTTTCAAAAAAAAAAAAAAGAGTATTCTGAAATTGACAAAATTGATGAGACCCGGCTTCCAAGGAGGAGCAATGCCATCTTTAGGCCATTACAAAATAAAAAAAACTTGTGTGAATGTAGGCTCAACCTTAGGAACTTGAGTGTAATTTAACCCAATACAGACATGAGACCTCTGTTCAGTAATTAAATAGAAAATATAAATAATAACATGAATAATTAAATACATCACGTAATGTGGAAAATTTGCAAGACTACGTGAGTTTCGGATTGAGAATTCCCTATCATTACCTCTTTTTATTAGATTTGGTCTTCAAACCTGATTTTGAATATCTGTTCACACTGCCCTTCTGCTTCATCTTCTTCTGATTTTGAGTTCTTCGCTTTGAAAACCCCGTTTCTTTCGAGTTAGTGATCTCAGCATCATTGCCTTCTTCCTCAAAGCTTGCAAAACCAGTGAGCTTTTCAAATTCGCTTTCATCAATAACCCCTCTCTTCAGCTTCTTCAGTAGGCGATACTCTCGCTCCAATTCTTCATCGTCTTCTTTGGTCTGAATAGCTCTTCGCTGCTTCCCAGTGATCTTTCTTGTGACAGGAGCGCCGTCTAGACTTTTCTCTTTTCTTATCTGTGCTTTTGGCTGCTGAGAGAGAGCTTCTTTCTTCTGCAGCAGAGCCTTCTGCCTTAGCTTCTCCCTAGCTCTGTCTCTGGGTTCATGGACAATAGAAAGTTAAGAGCAATTTCATCCCTTAATTGGTACTAATAATCAACTAAAAAGCTTAACCTTCTAAGTCATGGTCTTAAGAAAAATTTCACGTTCCTTCATGCTCCTATATGCAAAATAGTTTTGACTTTACAGTGCATATGCAAGTGTAGCATAGATCTCTTTGGGATAATTACAAACATCATACTCAAAACCATCTTATTTACATATTAGCTCAATTCTCATTATTGACATCTCGCATGCTAGAAAAGGTCTTAAATTACAATTTGACCACATCGCATGTTATCATCCACTACACTTACGAATCGAGTCTAAAATGTAAACATTGACAACTGCGTTCTAACATAATACTATTGTATGTAATGGTTCCCATTGCCCCTAGTTTTTTTTAAGCCTAATAGGCTTATACTGGAAGTAATTGGGAGATATTAGAGCTCAAATTCATTAAATTTGTAATGACAAGTTGAATTAAAACCTTAGATCCTAGGTTATAGCTCAAGAATAATTTTGTATTCCTCCGCACTAAATAGTGTTGCTTACTTATACTTAATATCAGAGATATCGACATCGTTCACAGGAGAAAAACCATCGACCGACAAGGAATGATGCTTGATCTCTGGCATGGCGGGTATCTGCAGCAAGCCATATCCCATGGCCAATTTCCCAATCTCCAGTTCTTTCCACCTGCATAATATTGTACTCAGAAAAAAATTACAGTAGGGATAGGGATACAGAGTATTTAGACAATATGCAACAAAACACCTGAATATGTAAGAGCAGTGATGTTCTTTATATGCACGAATGTATGATACGAATGCTTTAAGACCCTTCTCCATGACATCGCGATCTTCTTTTGCTGCAGATCTTAACTGCAGAAATAGATGAAACTTCAAGCATTAAGCTCTATTAACAAACATTATGAACATTTGGGTTTCAAAAGGAGCATAATATCTTGATAAAATGTTAAAATCTAACTTGAATTAGTTCAACCTTAACGTCTATTTAAGTTCATTTAGCTTAATTTTAAATACTTTCCTTTCAACTATGTTTTCTTTTTCTTAATTAAGTCCAGAACTCATCTAACTTAAAGCTTCAAATCTCAGATGTAACTCTAAATGTGCTAAACAAACTTTTAGTAACCAAAAACAAAATTCAATTATAGAAAAAAAATCCAAAGTTACAAATCTCATAGCTATCACAGTGCGTAGGGCATAACGGATGCACATGCATAAAGCCAGATAACTCATAATGTTCAATGTATCATCCATCTCATTGGCAAAATCTACTTCCAAACCTTTTAAATGTCAAGAAAGTTATGTAGAATAAGGGGAGGGGAAACAGAAGACACCACTATGGAGGAGACAAGAGGTAGAAGAGGGAAACTAGAATTAGAGTAGAATAATTTTCTTTCATTCCAAGGCTGCTATTACATAGGATTATAGGGCTCAAGCCCATACACAAAGGAGACTAAGGAATCTAAAACCCAATAATTCAGAATAGAATATTTTCCTAAACAACTCAAATACACAATGGGGGACATACCATGCAAAATAACTCTCCTAATTCAAATCTTCAATTAAATATTTTTTTTCTTCTTATGCTTGGAATGTTGAAGCCTGAAATCATGAGAATCTGTGAGCATATCTATCACGAAGGTATTGGTATAGTGGTACCAACTAGTCGATAGGACATGGTTGTTCTTAGAAATATTAGCTATAATAACAAGAAAAGCAATCTAACTTCAACAAGTCACCATGCTTATATATCTATTAAACGTCTTATCTTGTTCAGAGTACCTAGGCAGGGGAAGATTAGTACAAAGTAATCTTAAATTAACCTTCATAAATATACACCAAGCCCTAATCCCAAACTAACCGGATTCAGCTACACGCATTTCTCTTCTTCATTTAGGTTAATTAAAGTAGTGCGATCTATGAACACAAGTGAGTCAAATCATCACAAGGATAAAATAGCAAAACACTAATGAACATAACAAGAAGAAGGAGCAACAGATATGAAGCTTCTCTTGCTAAAGCATGCTATGCAGCACACTATGACATAATGTCAAGACATAAAAGGAAAAATGTAAATGCCAATATGTGAAAAGCACTCGCCAAAGGTATGACATCCGGAGCATCAGAGAAGCTTTCTCTTTCTTGAAGAGGCACCCTTCTCAACCTCAGAAACTCGACATAGGCATCCTCCTGTAAAACAACGCAATATGTGAAGAATGAATTATCAGATAACTTATTATGAAGTTAACAAAAGAATAAATTTATAAGCAAACCTTTGGCTTTAGAAATACTATAGCACTCCCACGTCTTCCAATCCTTGCAGTTCTGCCGACTCTATGTACAAATACATTTGGATCCTGAGGAGGGTCATACTGGAAAAAAAAAAGGTTTACTACATTTTTCATAGTTATCACTATCCTAAACTAATTAGGCATACGCTAATCGCCATACATTCACGCTTAAACTATGCTTTAAATATTAGACTATAGCTGACCTTTTGAAATGAAAATTAATCATGCTAGCTTGGCACATGTTTTCCTAACAATCTAATACAGATTATATCCGATTCCCTTGAATGTCGGTGGTTCTTCTACTGATCCCAAGTAATCCACCACACAGGCAGCACTAGCAATGACAGATTAAAGGCAAATATCTCATGGAGGAGACCAGAGGGAGGGAGAAAACAAAAGATAAGCCAAGTATGAAAAGGTGCAAAACTTTGCTGAATTGGATATACAATGTATAGTATAGTAAGATGAAAAAAGTAGGCTAGGGTTTTGCCAAAAAGGATGAAGAGGGAGAATAATGACGAGAAAATAAAAGGAACAAGAGAGATCAAGACTGGCCTACGGTATTAAAATGACTATAGATTCTTAGATCTTCGTTGCTGGATGATTAAACATAAATGAAGAGGAATATTATATGGATTAAGACTAAAGTTGTAGTGGGTTACTAAGAATGCTAAGGAGCTCCTAGATGCTTTTTTCATTTGTGCTAAATATTTATTAGCTTCTTCTTCCAACATCCGACCAACTATACGCCATGTTCTAGATGTCATCTTCTGGTCAATTGCCTCTCTACTATACACTATAGCCTTCATGGGAATAACAATATGGTGTACCACAAACAAACTATAGAGCAGAACAACGCCTTCACTATTGAAATCAATGAACTATATTTTCCATAAACACTCGAGTAATAACAACTTCCACAAGTAGGCAGTAAATTTTGGATTAAGCTAACCACATCATATCTCTGTATCATTTATTGTATCCTATTATTGTTTTCCCTTGTGTATTCTTCTCATTACTAATTAGTGCTGGAGCGAATTTATAAATTTTGATTGTGACTATGCTACCTAAAAGACCTCTTTTATAAAACTTTATAAGTTAAGACTAGTTTATATTCTCTCTCCAACCTCTAAGACTCTGCTTTATTTTACTCTAAATAAAATCTATAATAGTGAAGTAAATTGAAGCTTTAACTTAGTAATTAGCATCTATTCACCCCATTGACACGCACTCATAATTCCATCGTGCCCTACATAAGTCGGTGGCTAAGTTATGCAGCTTAATTCGATCGGTTCTCTCCTATGCACCACGAACAAACTCGTACAAGCTAGTCAGTGCCTTAAGGGGACTGTCTTTCCTCATACAGATCTCAGGCTAAAGTCCAAAAGCCTTATAGTTCAACATGGCTGGTTCACTCCTATACACCTACCCACATGAAGGGAAAAATTTGATAAGGTTTGATAAGTCTTTTTTCGAAAATAAAAATAAAACAATCACATTAGCATAATTCTTTTCGACATACATATTGTGGTAAACACGACTTTAAGATTTTTACATTCAAAAAATTTAGAATAGGAGTAATACAAATACAAACAATTTTCATTTTTGTGAGGCCTCGCCTACCTTCAAGCTAAACGAGGTCTAAAACGCATGACCTCCTCCAGATCGCATTGTGACTCTTGTTCAACTCTTGAAGCATTTGCTATAATCCCTTGGTCCTCCGTAAAAGATAACGGACCACCCCCCTTCATATTCTTTGAAAATGGATAAAAGTCACAACCATCTCACTAACAAAATCAAAGCAGTACATGACCTATTTGGTGACCATATTGAAGAAAGGGTCTTTATTTATGATCCCGATGTTAGTCAAACAAGTAACAACAACCAAATTCTTCAAAGCAACCTCATCGGCAAGGTTGTCATTCATCAAAATTGAAACCAGTGCATTCCAAGAAGCTTCGCAGACTTTATCACTGTCAAGTTTTAGGCTCTACTTGTACATGGCCAAAGCAAAACTCTCTACCGCAACACTAGAGGGCCAGCATCAAGTTTAACAAAAGCGTCAATCGATTAGCAGAGAAGACCAAAGTAGGAGTGGGGACAATTGGTGATTGTAGAACTATTTGCTAGAAGTTTGGAGAGAGCAGTTCAAGGAACGAGCTTAGATAAGCAGTAAATTGTTAGGAGATGTGTGGTTGGATGCTACTGGATAAGGAAAAAAAGTATTTGGATGATGGTGTTGACGCTTTGAGACATTTGGGCCGTATTGGCCTTCAACTAGTCGAGTTATCGTTTGGTGGTGCTCGGTTGAGAAGATGAAATAGAGCTTTAAGGCTTGGTGATTGAGTAGCGATTTCACTGGTATTGTTCAACAATGGTGGAGCTTCCATTAGTAGGGAAGAGTGGAGAAGTGATTTCGCAGGCAATCTCGATCCGGTAAGGCACCAAATTTGCTGACAGTCAAATTTGGCCAATAGATTGAAGGGATGAGAAAATGGTAGTAAAGTAAAAAGAGGGTCAAAAGAAACCAATTTTCACATGAGTATCAGTGAAAACAACTATGTTAAACTCAATGATTTAAATCTACTATAAAGAAAAGATTACAAGGCTTTGATCTCACCAAATAGTGAGGAAAGGAAGAAAAAACAATATAGGATGAAGGACTACCCTAAAAGCTTTGGGAACCCACTAACGGGTATGGAGGAGGTTGTCATATAGTGGTGTCGATGAATCATCAAAAGGAGAGAGTAAACCCTTCAAAATTGGAACCCTTTACTCTTCACCGTTGCTGATATTTATAGCCTATGCTACAGGCAAGATGATGATTATGTCCAGATTGATGATTGCAACTTAGATTTTACTATTCTGACATGACTTTTGAGTAGATCTAACGAGCTTTGGATGGCACTTATGGCGCTTTACCTTAACTTCAACCGTACTTTACAGCGTGTCTGAGATCATACTGGTTGGTCATTGAATCAATCACCAGCCTCTCAAACAAGTCGGGACTGAATGTGTTCTCCCATCTGTTCGAGTCATAAAGTTGGTCATTCATTGACTTGCAGTCACCATGTGCACGCTATAGATTTCATTCCAACTTTTTTTTCTAACAATCTCACTTCAACTGATGTTGTCATTTTAGTTGCAAGAGCACTTTGGTCCTCATTTGACCTGACTAATCCAATGATTCAAAAAAATTAAAGGTTTTTTGAAAAACAAAAACCTTGTCTGACACAAGAAAACAAGAATTAAACATCTCCATTTGTGAGCCTAAAGGGACCAAAGTATTGTCAAGGATACATCATCATATATCAAAACTTCTGCATAAAGTAATCTTCACATTTCACCTTTCAATGTGACGGCAGAAAATGTTCTCATGGTAAATTAAGTAAACTAAAAGTGTATTACAATATTAAATTTAATTTTGTCACATAATGGCATAGTTGCACTACAGGTGCAGAGTTAGAAGTGATGGATGTTTAGCTGACGCAATCATGATAACAGCAGAGGCAAAAGCATCAATTAGCCTATTGTAACCACGTGATAAGACAAAAGGCATGAAATTAACATTTAAAATAAGTAGTCCTCGTCTGTGTTACAGAAAAAAAATCTCCCGGCTGGAGTATGCTCATGTGCTGAAGGGGTTTACAAGTTCTATTATCGTCCACATGAAATGTGAATGGCACGTGATACAGTAACATAAATGAATAACAGCATTACTGCACTCCTAAGATCTACCTGCACGATCCAGTCAACACCAGGAATATCAAGTCCTCTGGCTGCTACATCAGTACATAGAAGAACGCCACTTGTAAGTGTCGTGAAGGATAACAACGCTTTCTCCCTTACTGTCTGCAGATAGAAAAGCTCTCAAGACATGTCTAGAAATCTTAAAATAATATATAATTCTATCAAGAGATGGATAATTAACACATATTTACCTGTTTCATCCTCCCATGAAGAGGAATTAAAGGAAAACCGTTAAGAACAAAAACCCGTGGCAAAACACTTCCCCAGTAGTCAACACAAGCACAAGTCATGAAGTAGCTGCAATTAAAAATCAATAAGTAAATGATAGCCAAATCCTCCGGCAACCTAAGAACGAGAAAGCAACAGCATATCACACTTAAATCCTTACATTATTATCTTCTTTGACACGTTCACTAGTAAGAATTGAACAAGCTGTGATGGTTTTTTGTCAGCTTCACATGACAAGTACTGTAAAATAGAGAGAGCAACAGAACCAAGTCAAGTGACGGGCTGGGTACAAGTGTATGTATTTCTTTCTTTCGTTCCCCTATGATACTTGAATCAAATATCAATAGCATAGGCAATGAAGAAATCAAAACACAAGAATAAATTCAAACTAAGAATACAAGAGAACACTTCCAAGGACTATGATGCATTAGAACTAACCAACATCCCCAAAGACTGATGTTTGCCATGGATTGCAACTTTTAAAATGGGAGTTTTGTTCAATGTTATTTTGATGTTATATTATCTAAAGAAAATGATTATTTTATTTGATGACATATGTAAATAATCTTATAAAATATTATAGAGTTGTCACCCAAAAGATGATATCTAAATAACATAACATAACATCAAGATAATATTGAACTAAACGTCACTTTATATTTTGAAATCAAATATATAAAGCAGAAGATGCACAATTAGGATGAAGGGAAAATTTATGGTAAAACTGATACAAAAATAAATGGGTGGGCCAGATACATGAAAATAAATAGTATGGTAACTATCAATAAAACTATATAATCAGGGTATATAACCTAGCTTAACATTGTGAACAACTTAAACTGATAAAAAAGGATCAACTAAGATGGATGGTAAGGAAAAAACACCGAAAAAAGGAGAAATATTAAAGAATTCTGCGTAACAGGTTAGGAATTACTCTAATCTCAGAAATGCTTTCATCAAATTTCCAGGTTTAATCACCTATTTCGTTCATCCATGGAATAAAAAATTATTGTTTTCCATATAGCCTTTCGTCTATCATTGCAGGAAAATTATATTGGTTGACATATTAGTTTCTGATTTATATCCTGGAAAATCCTGAGAAGAGTATGGTAATCAACCAAAGTATAGTCGTGGAAAAATATTCTTACATGAGAATACTTGAATTGTCACCCACAACTCAGCCAAAAAAATATGAATTATATAAGAACACTTTGTAACTTTCATCAATAGGCATTGAATTTTGAATTAAATTGCGTTAGACACAAAATTAAGGCGTGTAATATTTAAGAAACAATGACCCAAGATAGTACTGACACCTCTATATGAAGACCTAAAGGTGTTCTTGATGAGATCAATACTTCCGAGGATGCCTGATGTGCTAGTGCCCTGGCCTCTGTTTGCACTTCAACCCTCATGGGATTTCTCATACCCGCCCTGGAAAGTTCCTCAACAGCCTCAGTTTGAGTAGCTGAGAACAGCCCAGTCCTGCGAAGTTTGGGTAGCCGAGATATAATGGAAGTAATTTGTTTCTGAAACCCCATCTCCAGGAGTCTGTCAGCTTCATCTAGGATTAGAACCTGTTTCAAAGAATATAATTACCATGACAAGAAATGTTGCAATAACTTTAAATTTATATTGTTCATTTAGCAATAACTGCAAGTAAATGGTTTTCATTATTGAACCAACAAAGAATGTATGTGGCTTTCAAATTCACTTCATGCATGAACAAGCAGCAAGATCGTTGCTGGGTTCAGTAGTACCTGATCCATTTTTAGTTCTACTAGTTGTAAAGTGAACAATTTCATGGGTGAACTAATCTCAGCTAGATTCAATCTAATGACGAAGTCCAACTATGTGTGAGATGTGATAGACGACATACAAAAATAAGCTTCAGAAAATATCAACTATAATAGCATCTTAATGAACTTTAAACCAACCATGGCGCAGGTCATGATAGTCACACCGAGAACAGGAAAAAATATGGAGCACCAGAGCCAGTTTTATGTCCTTTTTTTGACATTCAGTTTTTATGTCTTTGATTAATTGTAGAAGTTCCATTAGTAGGGCTGTTCTTGGACCGATTTCGAGTGAGCCAAATGCAACTCAAAATAAAAAATTATGAGCTCAGCTCAGCTCAAAATAAGCCCAAAATCGGAATCAAATCGATTCAAATCATGCTCAATTCCAAGCCAACTCAAATCAATATTAGAGCAAGCTTGTTATGCATATATCAACATTATCTATATTATCAATACAACTTCAAGCCAACTCGAATCATATAACTGGCTCAAAATCAACTTTGAGCTAAAGAGTTTAGCTCATAGTTCAATTTAAAGTTTTGAGCCAATTTTGAGTCAATTCAAAAATCAAGAGAGTTTTTCTATTAAAAAAAAAACACTTTTCAAAAAAATCGAGGGAGTTCTGAGTTTCGAATATTTGTAACACCCCTACCCATTAGCATGGAATGAAGGAAACTAAAGTTTTTATCAAACTTTTCCTCTCACACCTGTAAAAATGACACAAAATAGTACATTAATACAACAACAACTAAGCTTTTATCCCACTAGGTGGGGTCAGGTACATGAATCCTTTGTTTCAGTTAACAAATCTTGATTTAGCTCTAAGTGTATAAGATCATTCCTCATAATTTCTTATGCCTTTTTTGGTCTCTCTTCCTCACTTTATATAGACAAAGTTCAATAACCCAGCTTTCCTTACTGGAGCTTCAATCAGCCTACAATTTATATATCAAATCATCTAAACTAACTCTCTCTAAATTTATTCTTAATTGATACTACTCCAACTTTCATTTATATCAAACCTTTATCCCATTATAATGAAATAACACACTAATATGGACAAAAATATGAAACAAAACAAGGAACTAAATAAGCCTCAATTAATGCCTTCTTACCATGTTATTGTGCAATACACCAGCTGATAATAAGAAAAAAATCATTTTCAATAGCTTCAATAGAACATCCCCAAAGAAGAACAATTAAGGACATACCACATACCTCAAAATCACGAAATTCTAGAATGTCTAGCCTCTCCATTATATCATGCATCTTTCCAGGAGTACCCACAAGTATGTTGGCACCTTCTTCCTCTATCTTCTTTATATCGATTTTAATGTCCACTCCACCAACAAGAAGGATTGACTTCACTCCTGTGATTGTCGAAAAGAATGGTTGTGCTACATGGTATATTTGTGATGATAATTCCCTTGTAGGAGAGATGATGATCCCAAGCACCTACAAGATGTAAAATGGGCATACAATAACATAAGATCGAAACAGTAGGCCAAAAGCATGATGACCCGAGACAGAAAGAGAGTGGGAAGTAATCGCTAGGGTAATATATATATATATATATATATATATATATATATGAGTGAATCAAAATCATCCAGACAAGAAGTCGCTTCTAGCAGACTTCTAAATGGACGGACACAGGAATGAATTGTCCTGCATCGAAAAAAGAAAAAGATTCTTGAGATGTATAAGTAGATAGCGTGATCTCAAATAATAGAAGTGCCATTTGGAGCAAAACCGTGAGACTAATGATGAAAAACTCTATAGTTAAGCATACTTGAGGTGGTGTAGTAATATGATGGGTGATCTCTTGAGACGTACTCAAGTTCTCTGAAGTTAAAATGAACAATAATCCACGTTTGGATCATGGAATATTACAATATGGCATCAGAGCTGACCTTTTATAGTATGATGTAGTTCAAAGATGAACTAAGTAAAAGTTGGTGGACCTTTGGCAACCCAGGACCAAATAGGGTGGGGAGTGAGAGCCGAAGTGATTTCCATATGAGACTATGAGTGAATTAGAATCACCCGAATAAAGAACGGCTCCTAGCAAACTTCTAGGTAGAGGGATATAAAAAAGGAGGGAAGTTTCTGAGCTGTATAAGTGGATAATGTGATTCCAAATAGTACAGGCACCTTTTGGGGCAAAATCATGAGACTAATGATGAAAAACTCCATAGTTAAATATGCTTGGGCTAGAGTAGTACTGAGATAGGTGACCTAGTACTCAAATCACGCAGTTCTCGAAAATTAAAGCAGATAATACCTCTATTTTTGGGTTTAGAGTTTAAGGTTTAGGGCAGATAATACAAGAAACTTTCAAACAAGCAAACAACCATGGCTGCTTTTATTAACTAATCAACAAAAAATTCAAATAACACAGAAAATACACCAAAGCATGGACAGGGTAAACAAGCTCGCTTGTTTAGAATTTCTGTTCTTTTTGTTGCCTAAGTATTTATGACTTACGAAAACTATCACCAAAGGCAGATATTTGCAGTAAATTTACAGGCTGAACTACCAAAAGAATGCAAGGAATTACATTCGCACTGTAATTACCGAACGTTGATTGCTCAGCTCAATGATGTCTGAATGGTTCAGAGTAGTATCCTAAATGGAAAAAATAGAAAATAGCGAGAACAGAAGAAGCTTCAAGATTAGATAAGCAAATAGTAATCAAAAGAAAAGCACTGGACTCTACTCAGCAAATGCCCCAAAATCGTGAGTTAGATTGATAGTGACAAGAAAGGGAGAGAATAACCTGGTAGGGCTTTGGGTGCAAAGAGGAGCGGCGAAGGATCTCTACAAATGGGACGACAAACGCTAGGGTTTTCCCGGAGCCAGTAGCGGCGTCAACGGCGACATCCTTGTGGCTGCATAGCAACGGAATGGTGGCGGCCTGGACCGGAGTGCAGAACTCGAAGCCTTGGCTGGCTAGGGCTTCGAGGACGGGCTCCGAGAGCGAAGGATTCAGGTCGGAGAAGCGAGTAGAGGTTAGAGCTCTCTTCGTCGCCTCAGAGTCCGCCGCCGTCATTGCCAGCTTTCTGCTCGGCATCCAACTCCCCGGCCACGCTCTGCACTTTGCATACGGAGACCAACCAAAAAATTGAAGCCAAAGATTTTTTTATGATAACTTATATTAATCGATAAATATAAGTTCTGTTTAGCAAAATAATAACTTAATCTAATATAATAAATAAAAAAAGAGATAAAAAATAATAAAATAATATCTTAAATTTATAATATAATCGATAAATATAGAAATAACAAACTTCGAATAACATGATATAATTTATAGTTTGTTATACAATCACAAAAATAATATAATGCTCAAAACTCAAAATTAAACAAAAAAATGAAGTTGCCAATGTTCATTCAACCCAATATTCTCGAACAAAAAATCATTATCATCATCAATTTATTGATCCCTACAATAAACAAATTATAGGTAATAATGACATAATAACTAGTGCCACGTCTATATAATAAAGATATAATACCAAAATATCTGACTCATCCACAACTGTTCAATGATGCCTGATCGGATAATCTCCTATCTTCGTTGTTCGCTTGTGGATATATGAGTTGTCGGGTCGTCATCTTCCGCGTCATCATCCAAAATTTCATCATGCTCTGTGTCAGCCTCATGCATGTTGAAGTACGTATCATGACCATGATTTCTGCCAATATAATTATGCAATATACAACATGCAAGCACAATATCAGCTTGTATACTAAAGGGGAACGGTTTTATATCCGTTAGCACTTTGAACCGTTTCTTTAATATACCAAATGTGCGCTCAACGATATTTCTGAGCTGAGCATGTCTATGATTGTATAGCTCCTGCGGAGACTCATATCTGCGATGTACACGATTACGAAAATTACTCAAATGATAGCGAACTCGATATATTGGTGCCAAAAGTTTGTCGTTATTAGCATATCCAGAATCAACTAAATACATCATTCCTGATACGTTAAGGAAAATAAAAAATAAACAATATTGTCTAAATGAATAAACAAAAATGATTCTTTAACTTAGCTTACCTTGTGGTATAGAAAAATCACCGTTTTTGATTGCCCATTTCAGAATACGCATGTCAGCAACCGATTCTTCCCACCCAGTCGCAAGAAATACAAATTGTCGATCAAAAGAGACATCAGCCATAACATTTTGTGATACGAAATCTTTTCTGTTTCTATATCGATTTTCCTTACAAATAGGAACTATTGTAGGAACATGTGTCCCGTCAATAGTACCAATTATACCCTTAAAGTATGGATAAAAATGTGAGTTATTTCGAATATGAGGATGATATGGGCTGCTTACATTTGGAAGTACAATAAAATCATCCCTTAATGCCAGTACACCTTGTAGGACTTGTCTAAAATTTTGACTAACGGTCTCTAGTGAGTATTGAAAAAATTCACAGACACTGCGATAACTATCTGTTTGTGCAATGACTCTCATAAAAATAGCTAATTGTTCTGCAGGTGGCATAAAACGGGTGTCTCTGAGTACACCACGGTCCACTAACATGTCTCTCAATCCTATGAAGGCTTGGGTAGGCATACGAAAATAATTATATATTCGAATATCATGACCATTTAAGATCTTTTGAACATACAAATTACCAGGATACGGTCTGTCATACATAACTCGAGGGACTCTTGAAGTTGATTGATCTAACTCAGCAAATTCATGAATAGTTTCTAATAATGCTGCTTCTTCTTACAGGCTTGCTACGATGTTTGCAACTTCATTGCCGTAAACTGACTAATATCCATCTGTAATTAATTTCAAAAAACCATTTAATTATAGAAATTTTTAATCCAATTGTTCTTGAAAATCCAAACACTAACAATCTTTATTACTGAAAAAGAATACAACAGTAACACTTCGAATCATGAGTACATGGTAGCCACAAAAGGTTACGAAACTTAAAAGTACAGGTGAATCAATGTTATTTCCGACACTATTATGTTAACATTAAAAAAAGCTAAAAATTGGGGGGGGGGGGGGGGATCAAACGTTGGGTTCGGTCAGTCAGTAAATATCGGCATTCTTCCAAACGGAGCATGCCGCGTAACGGTAACTGCAATCTATGTTTCTAACCAATACCCATCCAACATCATAAACACTGTGACATTATTAGGAGTTTCATTAAATGCATCTATTAATGCAGAAAGTACAGTATTCGTTAAGTTTTTTATGGATGCTAACTTCTTCATAGCATCCTCGACAGTGTACGGCATTGCATGTTGTATTACCTACAAAGCAATATTTATTTTGCTCTTTGCTTCGTTCAGCATCGACTCGACATCTTCTTTTGTGAAACTTTTTCTTTATCGCCTTGGTTTCTGAGAAGTTTCAGCAGTACGTTTACCTCCACTTGAAGAAGAAAGTTCGCATGTTATGTCGTTATCTCCAACAAAAATATAGTTCTTAACAAACTTGATCTTTCTCCATGTCCCAAATCCTGAATATCGTCATTATTCTCAATTTCGTGAACATCACACACCATCTCCGGAGACTCGCCCGTTGAGACGTAGTTCACAGAGGACCTATCATGATTTTCTAATGGATATGTATTCCTGACTAGGTCGCCAACTGCTTCGTAATGCTTGAAAGGTTTCCTCCTCAACGATTCATACTCGGGTGAATCTACAAAAACTAAAACTAAAAATTGAAGGAATAAAAAAACCTAATTGTCAAAATAATAGATAGTTGTTTTTCACACCTGAAGAATCTCATCCCATAAATCATTTGTGGTATCTGGTATATTGTTAATCGGATCCTAGCCCCATCCGCTATGACCAGCGAGTTCTTGATATTTTCTATATTCTTTTTTCAAAACCTTTCAGGCGTCTTTAAGTTGTTGCACTATTTTTTTATTAACTACCTGGGTGTTGTAGGCTTTACTTATTTCAGTCCATGCCAACGGCGTTGGATTCCCATTGACAATGTCTCTATTAGTGTTTTTCAGAAATTAGTAAAATTAAAACATCTATTTCTTTGCTAGAGTAATTTGGATCTCTTGTTTTTCTATCAACTTTTGTATTTAAATTATTAGTCTGACTAATTTCGTGAACATGCTGGTCCAGTTTGTCAGTAGACATGTTTGAAGAGGATTTCCTAATTGATAGCTTCTTCTGACCCATACGTCGGAATCCGAAGTTTATATTGCCTAATACGAATAAATTTTTATGTTTCTGTCTCCACCATGATACCAAGAGTAACAGACATCATAAACTCAAATCAGATAAATGATATGTCAAAGAAGTGAATCACAGAAAATAAAATCTTCATCTATCATCTCATTAGGATATTACTTCATGACAGGAAAATGACAGTAACCTTTGCCTTTTCACTAACAATTGCAGTCTTCACTGGCTTAGAATTGTTTACCTTGGATCGACAAAAAGTATAATATTTTTATATTCACCTCTCCACCTAGATACCAAGGGTAACTGACATGTAAAATAAAATCACATTAAAATTTATCAGATCTACTTTTTTATTTTTTTTAATACTTAAAAATCCATTATTGCCCACATTTCCGAAGAACTACAAGTACAAGTATAGTATCTGAGCAAATAAGTGTAGTAACTACTCGTAATTCACTAAATATAATTCATAATTGCAAGTGTAGTATCTGAGCACATATAATTCATAATTGTCGTTGCTGTAATTACCAAATATAATTGAAGAAGATGATTATTCAACACACTATTCTCGTTATCATAATTTATCATACTTGTGGCTGTTCACTTCTAAGAAATTTTTCTGAGAGCTGATTGTGCATTGTGATGAGCTTGTTTTGTTTTATATATCCCATGTTACCATTCTCGTTATCATATTGCCCTACGATGCTTACCATCTTGCTGTTATTGATGTATTTCCTATGATCCATAGTCATGTCAATATGCTGATGATCTGAATTTTATTTTATGTTAAAGTAAGTTCAAAATTGTGTCTACCAATTGTGATACCTTGGATCGACAAAGAGCACAATATTTTTTATGTTTAAGTCTCCACCTAGATACCAAGTGTGACTGACATGTAACCTCAAATAACAATAACATTTGTCAAAGCTATAATTTTATCTTTTTAATAGTAAAGAATCCATCATTGCCCAAATTTCACCAAATGCCAAAAGTGCAATTGCAGTATCTGAGATAAGAATAAAAATAAAGGACCAAGCACACAAGCAATTTCAAAAACATCTAAATCACAATGACTATGGGTCATAGGAAATACATCAACAACAACAAGATGATAAGCATCATAGGGCAATATGGTAATGAGAATGTTATTGGGCTCAAAATTATGTATATCAATTACGGTACCTTGGATCGGCAAAAAGCATAACACTTTAATGTTTATCTCTCCATCTGGATACCAAGGGTAATTGACATGTAAAATGAAACCACGTTAAAATTTATTAGAGCTACTTTTTTTTAAGTGAGATATCCATCATTGCCTATATTTTAGAAGAGCCACAAGTGCAAATGTAATATCTAAACATATAAATGTAGTATCTATTCATATACAAATTAGAAAAGATAGACTTACTAGAAAGCCACAAGAGCAAAGCAATTGGAAAGGAATGCTAGAACTTGAAGGCACAGGTAAGATGAACCATAGCATTCAGAAATAAATAGAGGACCAAGCACATATGCAAAATAAAACAAGCTCATCAATAGGCAATATGATAATGAGAATGGTAACATGGGTTATATAAAATAAAACAAGCTCATCACAATGCAGAATCAGCCCTTAGAAAAATTTCTGAGAAGTGAACAACCACAATCATGATAAATTATGATAATGAGAATGATAATATGAGTTATATAAAAAAAATAAGCTCATCACAATGCACAATCAGCCCTCAGAAAAATTTTTGAGAAGTGAACAACCACAAGTATGATAATAAGAATGGTAACATGGGTTATATAAAACAAAATCAGCTCATCACAATGCAAAATCAGCCCTCAAAAAATTTTCTGAGAAGTGAACAACCATAGTTATGATAATGAGAATGGTAACATGAGATTAAGGCAGACGGAATCCACCGAGTCAAAGGAAAGAACAGGTAAAAGTGACAGATCTAGAATTAAGGGAGAGGGAGTCCACTGCGTCAAAGAAGGGAACAACAATTACCTGATCTCACTGTAGAGAAAACCAGCAGAACTTACCGTCACCAAACCAGAAGCTCGTCGCTGCCGGAGAGGCACTCTGCCGGCCTGCGATTCAGAGCGGAAGACCCCGCCTGACGCCGCGCCTGAAGCGGCGCCATCATCCGGCAAGAAAGCGCAGAGAACCTTCCACTAACCACTCACGAAGGCTTCGCGCGCAAGAGACATCGCGCGCTCTGCGAACTCTGCCCTTACCACAGCATCGCAGATGGGGCAGCTAACCCCAGGGGTAGCCGGATTAAGGGAAGCCTGCTGGGTTTGTTAACCCAGGAGTAATAAAACGCGCTTTAGCGCGTTTGGTGGGTTAACTTAAGTTAACCCAGCTAACCCACCCTATCCAAACGAGCCCTTAGGGTAAACATGAGAAATATAACTCAGGTACGTAATTTCGAAAAAAAAATTCTCAAGTTTTAAAAATATTTCATTAAATACGAATTTAATATCCTGTGATCTTAATGTAGAAATATTATTCGCTTTGACTTTAGAAACATTACGTGACTTGAGCACTTTCTAAGAGATCACCCATCCTAGTGCTACTCCAGCCCAAACACGCTTAAGTACAGAGTTTTCCATTACTAACTAAGCTTGTGACGCCCATGGCCGAAGAGGGTGAGGAGTGATTGCCGAGTGATGTCCTAAGAGAAAGAAATTACTGAGATAAAGTGCGGCTTCTGACAGGCTTCAAGGTCGAATAATGAGTGGTGAGAAGGGCATAGAAATAAATCGTCCCACATCGAAAAAAAAGAGAGATCCTGAGCTGTATAAATAGATAATGTGATCTAAAATATTAAAGATGATCATGGGATATTATAATATGATACTTGAATTTAATGTTATATTTGAATATGATCTCTAACTACACAAGTTATATTAGAATTTAATTTCAGTTATAAAAATTTTATTTGAATTCGATTTAACCTATGAGCACTGAGCTTTATGGAATTAAATTAAATATTATTTCAGATACAAAATTTCATCTCGAGCTATATATATATATATATAGATATATATATACAAGAATATGATTTTAGTTATATCAATATTATTTAAATATAATTTCAATTATATAAATAACACTAGGATATAATTTCATTTATGGGATGCAAATTTAACTATTTTATTCAGATATATTTATATCATTTCAGAAATTTTTATGTTTGTTTAACAAAATATTTATGCATATCTTCAGCAATTTTTTTTTACTTACAAAATGAATTCAAAACCAATCCAAGTTTTGATTCCAGTATCACTGTGATAAAATTTTAGAGTAATTTTATTTCTAAATTAATTCAATATCTTATCAACTAATAATATATTGATGACTTATTGGTTCAAACTAATATTGAAATACTCAAATTAGATTCAGAAAATTTGGTCTAATTAAAATATCATTGAATATATATGATAAAAAAGGTTGGGTCGATCCGGCCCCACTTTAAATGTCGAAATACTGCTGAAGTATGTTATAATTGTGCATTATTCAAAAATAAATGTATTTGTATCGGTACAATTTCATTAATTTTTTAGGAGCAATTACATGTATGCTAAATTACAATCTTTATTATGCATATATCATAATTACGCGACATAAATTATATATGAGATGTAATTTTTATATGATTTTAATATCAAATATATAATATTTAAATATTTAGTTGTCAAATATGTAAAATAATTAGATTTTAATGATATTGTGTAGTTATTTTATTTTTTATATTTTTTAAATAAATTTGAAATCAACTCAAAATTGGTGTGTTAGCCCACTATCATGTGGCCAGCATTCGAGTAATATCATTTATAAGTTAGATTAATATAGCTTATTTGCTAATTATATGTTAATAATTGATCGAGCTAATTTAATACCGAAATTTTTGAATCAGGGGGCCAAATTGATACGTGAGATAGCCAGCATCGTGTGAAACATTAGATAAAAATTTTAATTGGGCACTGAAATACCACCGAAGTATTTTGAAATCATTATTATAACTAATTTTTTTTATTTTTTTACTCTGAGATCCTATTTGTTTTCAAATTAAAAATTAACCTAATTTAATTTTAACCTGACATATCACATCACATATAAAATTTAATATTAAAAATTAACTTTATTTCACATCCTACACATATTACTAAAATAATAACTAAATTATATTACATCCTTCACATATTCTAATATAATAACTAATTTTATATCACATCCTTCACATATTCCAATATAATAATTAATTTTATTTCATATTATTCATATCTTTTAACAAAAAATATCTCTATTTTAATCTTCTTAAATTTAACCTTATAAATAAACAGACCCTGAGTGTTAATAGGGAAGCGACGAAAAAATTTGTCGTTCCTTAGGACCGAATCATTTAGCACTCACCTATTAACTACCACATGTGCACGGGCAAGTGGGCTCGCACACATGTGGTGGCCAACAGTTTGGGCGTCAAATAATTTGACATCTAAATCTAATATTATTATTTTTAATAAGAATTTGGTTAACGGGGTGTTTGATTCAATGTCATCTTGATGTTACGTTATATTATCTAAAAATAATAATTATTTGATTTAATGATATTTAAAAATATTTTTTTATAAAATTATAAAATTATTAGTTAAAAAATAATATTTAAATACCATAATATCTAAATTATATAATATAATATTAAAATAATAACAAACTAAACTATGGCATGAGTATATATATATATATATATATATAACGAAATTGGATTAATTTTGTGTTTATAAATATTTTTAATTGAGCCATTCTCAACCCTCGAAATCACGGCCGTCGATGCTATCATGTGAAGATCTGTCACGTCCTCAAAAAGAACATGGGCTTTATTGTAATTTTAGTTCATCGCACTTTTCACTTTCAGCATATAAGCTCGCTCGGCCATCGAACTACAGGCTACTGAACGTCCTCCTCCCACAGAGAGCCGACTTCCGTCTCTGACGCGCAGAAGATAGTGGAAGAAAGCAAGAAGACAATCAGCTAATTGTGTTGGGAAGCGATCAATAATGTTCTACTCTCACCAGCTCCTGGCAAGGAAGGCTCCTCTGGGCCAGATTTGGTCAGATTTTTTCTGCTTCTTATTCCTCTCAGACCCTCTGGTGTGATTCCTGCTTGATTGATTTATTCTCGAAGATCACTCGATTATTATCAGCTTTGAATCATGCATTGGTTGGTTGCAGGATGGCGGCGACGTTAGATAGCAAAATTAAGCGGAGAAGCTTGGATAAACTAGACATTGCAAGGATTTGGTGCTGTTCATATCTTCAGATCCGCGTTGCTTGGTCCATACTGCAACAGATTAGGCTATTAATTACTTATGCATTTAGTTTCCATCGCAGCGAAGAGATCCTGAATCCCTCGGTTCCGATGGCGCTCAGGCTCTCTGGGATTCTCATGGGCAAGTGACCGTATTCTGCCAAGAGCGCGCATGATTCTCCAATTTGACAGGATTTTACGTTTCATTGTTAAATTTCTCAGGTGGTATTGTCAATGTCTACAAAAGGAAGGTTGACGTTCTCTACGGTTTGCATTCTCCCTCCTTGTCTCTACTACTCTCTCCCTCTTTCCCTTCCTTTTTCTACAAGCAATTTAACTGCAAGTTGCATTTCTATGTTGTAGATGACGTGAATCGCTTCTTGGTACGTAATTACCAGGCGCGCAATCAACCAATTCTACTAGCATCTTTATTTCCCCTGCTTTAATTACTACTTGTTCTATCGTTTCTCCCTTCACTATTGCATTAGGTGGAGATCAATAGGGCCTATATGGCAAAATCTGGTGGGGATCACTCGACCAGCAAAATTCAGGCTAAGGGCAGAGCACAAGCCCGGTCCTCTTCCTAGATTTCTTCATCTTCTTCATCTTCTTCTTCTTCTTCTTCTGCTTCTGCCGTCGATGTTAAAACGTATTCAAGTTAGCGAGTCGCTGCAGGTCGGAGGCTGCCATCACAATTCAAGACGAGGCAAACGTCGACGTGGAAACGCTGCAGTTCACCATGCGCTACTCGGACCCATTATTCGCTGCAGCGAGATTCCAAAACATGGTAACCGCTCTAACCATTTTCCATTTTACTATTCTACCCCTTCATCGCCGTACGGCTCAGCAGCCCTTCCTTACAGACCTAGGGCTGTTATCGGGCGATTTCGAGCGAGTCAAACTCAACTCGAAATCGGTCCGAAATCGAAATGGGATATGATTCGAGCTGGCTCGGCTCGAAATCGAGTTCGAGCTGGCTCGGCTCGAAATCGAGTTCGAGCCGGCTCGAAATCATGATTCGAATCAGCTTGAAATTGTAAAAAAAATGTTGAAATATTATGTATTTAAGAGGATTTGATCCCTAGACTTGAGGAAAATAAACCTTAAATTTCCTCTACTCTACCACTAAACCACTAACAATTATATAAAGTAACAATTTATTTATGCATATATTTATATAATATATTAATATTATTTATGCTATATATATAGTTTCGAGCCAAATCAAATTATGTTTCGAGCGAGCTAGGGCTAACTCAAAATTGGCTCGAAATGAACTTCGAGCCAAAATCCTTAGCTCATGATTCGATTCAAAATTTTTGAACCAATTTCGAGTTGATTCAAAATTTTCGAACCAATTTCGAGTCGATTCAAAACTCGAACGAGTTCCGAGCGCGTTTTGAGTTTCGATATTTTTAACGCCCCTATTCAGACCTCGGAGGCCGGAGCAGAAGATTAACACTTTTTTTTTCAAAAAGAGAAGATTAACAATTTTAGAATATAAGACTACAATTTTTTTTTAAATTATAAAATTATATAATATATAATAAACATGTTTGATAATTATTCACAAATGAATAAAATATTTTTTTTAATAATATTTTAAATTTAATATAAATTTTAATAATTTTATTTCACGTTCAACACAAATTTTAATTTAAAATCAATTTTATTTCACGTTCTATACATTTATTAATATTAAAATAATTTTTTTATTTTTTATTTTATACTCAAATTTATTTTCCAGCCAAATTAGCTCAATATATGTATAAATATGATGCTGAAACTATATAGCATAAAAATCTGGGATCTATTGTTTAATTGAATATTTAGAAGGACAATTTAAGAGTTGAGAGGTATTAACTGAAATTTTTTAAAAATTGACATGAGGCTGTTCTACCAGACGTTTTGCATGTTGAGCACTGAACTAAGCTGCTTAAAAATATAATAATAATAATAATAATAATAATAATAATAATAATAATAATAATAATAATAAAGAATTCATAATGCTTACATTTTTAAAAAATTATGTTTTTTAAAAATTTGTATTTGCGAACAAAATTTTGTAATTTCTATAAATATTATGATTACATTTAGGCTCTTTTTGGCAATGGGATAAAAATCATGGCTAATTTACTAAAATTTTAAATTTATTTTTAAAAAAACTTAAAAAATTATTTTATATCTCATCTCACACAAATTCTAATATTAAACAATCACTTTATTTCACATTCAACACAATTCTCAATAAATTAATCAACTTTATTTCAGATCTTTAAAAATTCTAACCAAACAGAGCCTTAGTTTATGTTATAGCTGGTAGCTTTACATAATATAGTTATTTTTATACAAATACTTTAGCCTTTACAACTCCTTTTTATTGCAGTTAGAATATTGATAGTTAACTGAGTGGAATGGTTTGTAATATTCATAGAAATCAGGTGATATTTTTATAAGTATAAATTTTATTATATATTTAGGTAAAAAAAGGACATTTTTAAAGAATATATACATATATGTAAATTCACTAAAATTAAAATAATAAAAACTGCATTCTTTATTTATTACAGACACTACTTTTGGGCCATAAATACTACTTTATCTCCAATAAAATACTCTTCATTAGTTAAAAATTTTTGGCAATTACACCCGGATTTTTGAGTTTAACGCTTAATAATGCACAAATTCACGTTTTTAAAATTTAACATCGGGGTCCCTGAGTTTTAACAAATATCAAATAGGTACTTTTTATTATAACGTCGGCGGGTTCTTAGCGACGCGGCGTGTGCGACCTGTCGCTCTCCGGCGGCCGTGCTGCCCGTGCGCGCACGGGATCAAGAGGAGAGAGAGGGGCAGAGATAAAATAATAATTTTAAAAAATTATAATAATAAAAAAATAAAAAAAATCTATTTGATAATTTATTAAAATTCAGGGACCCAATATTATAATTTTAAAAATATAAATTTGTGCTTTATTAAGTATTAAATTTAATTATCTGAGTGTAATTTGGCCTAAATTTTATCTTAAGATACTTTTTAACTTCACATTATTTGGAACATCTAAAATTCAAACTTTTTAGCTCTCAAACCATCTCATGAAAAGAAAATTAAAATCCCAAGAAGTGGATAATTTACAAAACCTTCTCCATGATCATAAAATTACAGACATTGGAGGATTTGGATCAGTACATAAACATATATGTTGGAGAAGATGAGCCTTCTGTTCAGCATCACCAAGGTATGAGCAAGCTGAAAGTTTGGGCTTTCCGATAAGCACGCATAATTGCATGTTAATTACTATTCATATTTTTCTTTTGTTTAAAATTCATGTCTAGTTATTCATTAGACTATTGCCAAGCAAATCTTTTTCAGAGCTTAAAAAGTTTTTTGCAATTTCACATTAAGTTTTACATATTACACATTGAGCAGCATTATACTCCAATCCTATATATATTATTATTCGTTTTTGTGTTTAATTTACTTGCAATTATTATTTGTTTTTGTGTTTATTATATATTGCATGAAAGGCTCTCTTTTTGCTTCTTCTATATTACTTTTCTATAAAGTTGAATTATACTATTTCTCTATATATTAAAGTAAGTTAAATTTTGATTAAAGTTTGTTCATTCCTCCTTTAAATCAATACTTAAATTCTATAGATAAATTTCAAACTGATCTATCAATTAAAGAAAATATTTTTTATTAAATATTTTAATTAATACTACAGAACATATTTGCATTTTACTGTTAACTAGATGACCTATTTAGTTAATTTAGAAATTAAAGAGAGTTACATATAAGTCTAAACTAAAAAAGTCAAATTACTATTAACTCTTAATACTTAGATAATATAATTTTAAATGTGATGCACGACATTATCTGTTAAACTGAACCTTTTCCCAAAAAGTGAACCTTTTCCCAAAAAGTGAACCTTTTCAAGTACTCCATAAGCACCTCATAACTGATCATCCCCAATGCCATCCACTTCTCTATGAAATCTCACAGCTGACCCGGCCGATATCACGCTGCCGGATTATGTTGATGTGGGCTCAATACACACGGATCGATATGGTCGCTTCGAGTGGTACCGCTTTTTCTTTCATGACAAGCCCAACAAGGAAGGGACTTCCATTTACTTGAAGAAATTTCATCGTAGTCGTTATATATAACTAAATTTTCCACATTGTTCTGCGTGCTCTTGTTCGCTGCAGGTTTGATTTAGGAGATGATCTCTTCACTCAGACTGAATTCATGTCAACAATCTTGGAAGATACTCCCCCTGCACATCCAGCAGAACCAGCAGCTCCTCGCCTCTCGAAAGAGACAGCCAGTGGTTATTCGCCCAAGCACAAGAGTAATAATCATCTTCACAAAATGATTCAACCAGCAAGTAGAGATAAAAGATATTTGGAAAAACTTAAATTTAGTCACATTTCATGTTTAAGCTATAATTTTTCAAAGAAACAGTATGTCCTTCACAATGTTAGCAAATACTATTAATTTGGAACTTAAGCTGGACTTGGAGCCCACTGAAAACTAGAACTTCCTGTCCAAATGCAGTGTAGGAGAGTGGTGAAAGAGGTTATTGCAATTGAATATCCACAACACATTCAGTTAAGTTGAGATGGAGACTAATGAAGGGATCATTTTGTGGTGGTTAGATGATCTGCCTAACAAAATGATAAATCCTAAATTTGTAGTTTAATAAATTAAGTACAAATTTCACTTGATATATTCTCATCAATATCACTAAAACATAACTTCCATCCTGATCAAACCCATTAACTCTAGATAATTGGTTCATAATGGTTGTTTTGATTGAATTTTTGGCTCATATGTCTGACAGATGGTCAGATGGAGCATACACAAATGGAAGTGGAAAACCAAAAGCCAGAGGAAGTCTGGCATCAAACAGAGGTTTGTCAAGATATTGCTTTTATACTTGGCTCTTTGGTTTCCTGAAATTTTGAGAACTTCTATAGATCGCAGAGAATGAACAAGTGCAACGACGTTTGAAAAAGAAAGCACGGAGAAAATCCATTGGTGTCAGAATTGATGAGGAGATGATGATCTCAAATGAGACATACCAGGCATGGCTTTCTGATGCGTCAGATATTAAGTCAAGAATGAAAAGAATGAAGATCATCAAGGTCATATTCTGTCATTTTTTTTTCAATGCATAGCTGTTGTGGTAAAATGGTTAGGGGGTTAGATCTGTGCCAATCTAAATGAAGGATCATGTGAAATAATTGTCTTGAACAGTAGAATGTGATATGAATCTCACTAGTACAAGTACTCCCATAAACACAGAAATTGCACAGGATTGTGTAGAGAACTTTGAATTGTTCTGGGATCCCTCCAAACAAGAGAGAGAGAGAGAGAGAGAGAGAGAGAGAGAGAGAGAGAGAGAGAGAGAATTCAAAAGAATTGAAGAAATCATATGTCAAAGTTTTGTTGAAATAAAAATTGGGATGGGTTTGTGAAACCATGATAGGATAACATGTTTTGTCCATATGAAACCCTGATTCGGACATATATCCCATGGGAGGGAGGATGAGTAACTTTGTGTGGACGTAAATCATAGGAGAATGGGTAACTCATGCGGATGTGGCCCCATGGGTGGCAGTATAACCTTAGGCAAAAAATGGATTGAATAGTGTCTACTTGTTCACCTAATTAATGAGAAGAGATTCTTTGATTGGACAAGTATTTCTATTAGGAATTAATATCATCTAATCAGTAAAAGCGTAGTGAAAATAGGATTAGTGAAAATAATAAAACAAAATAGATAACAAAGAAACTGAACTTATGTGGTTCTGCCAAGATTTTATGTGGTCCATCCACAGGAGAGGAAGAAAGAAAAACTGATGTCACCAAAGTCACAATATAAGTGTAAACACACTCTGAGGCAGAATAAACACTCAATCCTAATCTCAAATATACCAATTCACAATAAAGAAAGCCTCGATAACAAACTCTTTTCTCACAGAAAATTAATTTCTCTCAATCTTATAACAAGAGAATATAATTAAACAGAGCTTAAAAGGTAAGAACTAAGAACTTAAAAGAATTTTCTCCATTTTTCTTTTTGTTTACTTGAAGCTTAGTTTGCTTGATGGGATGATAATAGAACACCACTTCATGCTTTCATGAAGCCCTTTTATTACCAAAGATTTCATTTAAAGCCTAATTTGGCAACTTGAGTTCACATTTATTGATGCGGGACAATATGCAAGATGTAATCCAAATTAGAGATCAGTAAATAATTTTAGCGGATGAGCATAAATTGGTTCAGGAATGTCTCTAATAATAATTATGTAATAACTAAGAAACTATAAATCCATGAAGCGAGTCAATTTTAAATATCTAGAAACAAGCTCAAATGATATTTAATTAATTTACCAATTAATTTTAGGCAACTATATCTCAACAAATCAGAGTCAGGGTACGCAGTAATATACGCATCCTCACAATATAATATTACCCAACAGCAATTTAATCACACAGTAATGTTCAGGTCGCACAAGTGAGCAAATTAAACAGCCTTAATAACAGATACCACAACAAAATCTCACGGGACTTTCAAAGTATTTAGTTGATATTCAGATTTACCTCGACAGAAAATTTTATACCTCAAGGATGAATTGCAGCAATCCGGGGATCGTCTGATATGTCGGTGATACAGTGAAATCCGGCGGGGGCAAGCTGGACAATGGCCGCGATAGGTTGTCGGAGCATGGGTTGCCTGGAAGGACGGCAGCATGGTCGCCTGCGCACGCCTGTGACTGGTGGGCTGTCCAGGGATAAGGGCGGTGGTGGGCGAAAGGAGCGAACGCGGGTCTCTATACGGCTTGTGAGACGAGACCACGTTCGGACGAGGAGTACTGCTGGCGGTGGAGTGGAGCGACTAGAGCGGCGGCGTCGAGGTCGCCGACGTCGCCGGATGGCCGGCGTGGCGACTGGGGCGGAGGCGTACTGTACAAAAGATCCTATGCCAGGCCACTCACGAAATGCTTGAAACCTGAAGAAGCTTAAGAAGTCATGGAGTCCATTCACAAAAAGGAATATGGAACTCACGCCAAGGGGCGAAGCCTGGTCATGCGAATCCTAAGCAGGCATAGTATTTATCTATTCCTTCTTTCAACATTGCTGCCTCTGACGGAGAACCCTTTGTGAATGGGAGCAGGTCATCAACAAATATTACGTGGGAGTATTAAGGCCTTTATATTGACAATTTGATTCCAGAGATAGTTCACATTTGCATTTCCATGTGAGCATGACCAATAAGAGCTCTTACCATATTATGAAGAGGTAAGTAAAAAGTGGGCAGCCCTATCTTAGACCTCTTTTAGCTTTTAATCAGTAAAGTATATCTAGGTTCCTTCACACGCATCTAACCCACCTTCTGCACTATTCTTGAAATTTCATCCTTTCTAGCATGATGTTTGTTAACACGTGGTTCCAGCACTGCATCCCTGCCGTACACGTGGCGCCGAGCTGGCCTTTAGCCTTTGTTTATTTACTAATTCATTTATTTGTTCTCACAGGTCTGAAACCTCGGTCAAACCTCGGCCACGAGGGTTCAACCAAAGCCTCATCCCCGACGAGCCAGGACCATCCCTGCTAACATCGATGACAATGTTACTCAGCTGTACCTGTCACAGTCAGCGTGGCCCGACCGCGCCGTTTCCCGTACAAGACACTTTTTTAAGACCCGCAAATCAAGGATCCGTATGCTGCAGCTGCCACAGATCCCCAGAAGCCGCACCAATACTAAAATATCATGCTCCCCTGTTGCTACTTTTGGTCCCTCTAGCAGCCGACAAGCGGCGCGAGCTCAGAGCTTGTTCACCTCCTTTTCTCCGGAAAACTAGGACAAAGCTGTACAGTCCATCGCATACAAATATCCTTGAACAGCCTTCAAAAGACAGATCCGAGAAAGAAGATCGGAGAGGAGAGAATCAACAAGAGCGACCAAAGTACAAGCAACTTCCCTGGTTCTCCCATCCTCACTGTATTAGAGCCCCAACTGAGGAGCTCTCTCTCTCTCTCTCTCTCTTTCTCTCTCCCTCTCTTCCTCTCTAAGCATTGTACTAGCTCTCACGGCTACCTTTTTTCTTTAGTGGAATCTCTTCGCTGATCTCCTGGTGGATGTAGGGGATTTCCTTCCTGAACCACCTTAAATCTCTGTGTGCTGCTCTGGGTGTTTCTCTTTCTTTTAAGCTTAACTAACAGGCTTATCCCTCTGCACGTCGCCGTCTCTTAGGACTCTTTCTCTCTTTTTTGGTGTTTCTTGGGATCCCCTACATCTCACGTTAACATCTTCTAGTGCTTTCATTGAGACTCTGAGAAGATGGTGGCAAGGACGCGTAGAACCAACTCTGCTGCCCGCAGCGCGCACGCAGGCGAACCTTCCGTTCGGGCGCCGGGCGACAGAGCTTCAGCCTCAACTTCTCGGTGTCACGTCGAATATGCTTCCTCCTCCAGGGGTACCCGCGTCTCAGAACTTCAGGGGATGCTGACGAATCTCACTGACCTGGTCACTGACCTCATAGCCTAACAGGCCGTGATTCTCAGGCAGACTCAACCAGTGTGCGCAGTACTTCCTTTCCCGCCAGTTGCGGCGGCCCTTGCTCCTCTCCCGCCAGTCGCGGCAGTTCCTGCACCTCTTTCGCCGATTGCGGCGGCTCAAGAACCTTTTCTGCCGATAGCTGAGGACCCCGTACCGCCTCCTCTGGCCGCAAAGGCCCCTGCTCCTTTGCCTCCCCTTGCGCGCCTTCCATTCAGACGTCTGGCTTTCTCAGCCACCCAGACGACCATTTCACCACCGGGAGGTCCACCAGAATCCTCTTTCACTATGTCCTCTGCCACGCCCTGCTTTCTTTCCACCCGCTTTCCCCCCTTTTCTTGCCGAGAGAGATCCTCTCTTTCCAGGCGTTCAGACCCCCCATGGGCCTGACCCCTTCTTTGGCCCAATGGACGGCAATGCTCAGCTGGTCGTCAACCAAGTCGATCGCGCCTATGAGACAAAGGACGAGGTTTTAAAGAAGTATCTGGTGAAGGCACAATCATTGATCTCTCAGTTCGACGAATTCTCCCTGACACATGTTCCTCGGGAGGAGAACCAGGTAGCAGACCATCTCGCAAAAAGGGGACTCTCCGACTTTCATCAGCATCAAACATTAAAGAAGCCTAGCTACGATTGTGCAGAAATCCATGGCTCTCAGCAAACACCCTGCTGGATGGATAGAATCATCAATTATCTGAAGAATGGGGCTCAACTCAGCAATCAACAAGAAGCAAAAAGACTGAGGCTCGAGTGCGCCAAATACGTCCTCATCGGCGAGGAACTGTACAAAAGATCCTATGCAAGACCACTCACAAAATGCTTGAAGCCTGAAGAAGCTTAAGAAGTCATGGAGTCCGTTCACAAAGAGGAATATGGAACCATGCCCAGGGGCGAAGCTTGGTCATGTGAATCCTGTGTCAAGGATTCTTCTGGCCCAACATCCACAAGGACGCTCAAGGGTTCGTAGAGAAGTCCCCTCAATGCCAGTACTACGCTGACATGCAGAGGCAACCTGCTGGCTACCTCAAACCCATTAATTCCTCCTAGTCGTTCGTCGTGTGGGGACTCGACTTTCTAGGGCCAATGCCTACCGCCATCCGAAGCTACAAATGGGTGCTGGTCGCTGTTGATTACTTTACAAAGTAGATAGAAGCAAAGCCTCTAACTCAACCTACTGCCCAGAACGTCGAAAGCTTCCTATAGGCAAACATCGTCTGCAGATATGGGATTCCCATGGTAATTATCACAGATAACGATACTCCTTTCGCCAATCAGTTGATTCGTAACTTCTGTGGCAAGCATCAGATCAACCTCAAGTATGCCTTTATATGGCATCCACACATGAATGGTTAAACCGAAGCCGCCAACAAAAATATCTTGAACATCTTGAAGAAGCGACGATGCCAAAACTCGTTGGCCAGACGAGCTGCAGGGCGCTCTTTGGGCCTATAACACCGCCCCGTCCGAAGTTACCTAGGAATCTCCTTTCTCCCTAGCCTTCGGGATGGACGCTGTCATACCTGTTGAGCTGGAACATTACTCCCCAAGAGTAGAGGAAGCAGCCAACTTCGGTCCTGAGGATTTGCAAACCTGGATAAATGAGAACGATGATTCACGGCGTGTTGATTTGGATCTCTTGGAACAGAAAAGACAGTTGGCCGCACTCAAACGACTGGAGCATAAACGCCGAATTGAACGATACTTCAACCGCAAGGTCAACCCCAGAGACTTCGCTCATGGCGATCTGGTGCTCAAGCGGCGACTTTTTGCAGGCAGCAACTTGGGGGTTCCCAAACTTGAACCCAACTGGGAGGGCCCGTACATCGTACGTGAAGTTGTAGGACCTAATGCTTACTACTTCGTAACTTCCGAAGGCATTCAACTCCCAGGACATGGAGCGGGGATGATCTAAAGAAGTTCTACGCTTAAGTCGGGGCATCCATTTCTTCTCTTTCTTTACACATGGGATTCATTTGTACAAATTCACCTGAGATTCGTTCGCACGATAATTAACAATCCTCCTCTAGTGCAAGGTTCTTTTTTCGGACATTTCACGTCCCGAATTCATGTTGCTGTTCATTTTACGTGCTCCATTACCATCAATGAAAATTCATACCAAGGTACTCATATTATGAGAAGCGACTGGCTTACCGTCTGTTACTCTAGTATTGTGCAACAGGTATGGTTCTAACCTCAAAACTCCAATCATCGCGTCCGAGGTTATCTCACCTCGTACACGATGGTTCATTATGTAACCTCGTACACGAGGTTACCTCGTATGACGACTCCATCCGATTGGCCCAGATTCCAGAGGACTTCAGGCCGCCACGGCTTGAAGCCTACAAAGGCGCAATTGACCCCCGCGAGCATATACAAGGGTTTGAGGCCGCGGTCCGTGATCGCCAACAGGATGAGGCTACCAAGTGCCACCTCTTAGCGAACACTTTGAAAGGGGCGGCATTTAGCTGGTTCATCAAGCTCCCCAGGGGTTACATCTCCTCCTATGAACATCTGAAATGGGAGCTGGTAGCCCGTTTCATCGGCTGAACCCGAATGGTCGTTTCCGACATGGCGCTCGCCAACATCAGGCAAGGCGAGAAGGAAAGCCTCCGGGATTACACTAATCGCTTCTTTGTTGTCGCGGCAGAAGCTGAAGATGTTTATCCTACAGTGGCCATGCACAATTTTAGAAGGGGGCTCAAGGTTGGGGATCTGTCTAAATCCCTGCAACTGGCCAAGCCTCAGAGTTACCCAGAGCTGGTGGCCAGGGCCAGCCAATTCATGCTCCTCGAGGATGCTGAGTCCTCTCCCCCCGATATTTCTTGCGCCAAGCAGGAGAAGAAGAGGAAATATCGAGGCAACGAACCCCCGGCCATGAGGATGCATACGACCAAAAGTCGTGGTCGAGATGAGGGAAAACCGCGATACATCCAGCACCAGAAGCACTTCTTCTCTCGGCCGCTTCCTGAAGTCTATGCGGCGGCTGTCAAACAAGGTCGGGTCCGACCTACCGGACCCAAACCAACGCCTCCAGTCGGAGCAGATCCTGACAATTATTGTGAGTTCCACGGGAACTACGGGCACAGGCTTCACAAGTGCCGAGGCCTCAGGGCTCTGCTCGACAAGCTAGCGGATCAGGGCAAGCTCGAGGAGTTCATGCAAATGGCACCGGCCTTAAATGCTGCCCAGAAAGGGAAGGCCCCCAAAGTTACTGGGGCTCCTGTTAAAGCTCTGCCATCTCCGGGTCCCAGTCAGCCAGGACGTCCTTATCCTCCTGTCGCCAGGACGATCAATGTCATCTTTAGCATGGACCCTGCTGCCGCTCGCCGTCAAGAGATTGAGGTCGACGGCATCTCTTAGCAACATTCTTCATCTATTTCGCTTACTTTTTGCCAAGAAGATCTCCCCCACCAGGGCAATCATCACAACAATCCAATCATGGTCGTTGCCCGCATAGCCGATTTCAATGTTCGGCGAGTACTCCTCGACTCTGGGAGTGCAGCTGACATCATGTTCGAGTCTGCTTTCCTCCAGATGGGACTCAAGGAAGCAAACCTCCTCCGTGCTGGAACCACTCTGCTCAGTTTCTCTGGGGAGAGGGTCCAACCTCTGGGATTCATCGCCTTGCGCGTCTCCTTCAGCGATGACAATGGCTATGCCATGCGTATGGTGAACTTCGCTGTCATCAGAGCCAAGTCAGGCTACAACGCCATCCTTGAAAGAACAACTCTCAATTCCTTCGGGATGGTGATCTCCACGCCACATCTCTGCGCGAAGTTCCCCACCTCTAGAGGTGTTGTCACCATCAGGGGAGATGTCAGGCAGGCTACCCGGTGCTTCCAGATCGCCGCACAGCTTGTCGTTGATCAACTGGACCCCAGAAAACTCAACCAGTTGTGCTGCAGGAGGGGGTCATCAATGTAACCTTGGGGGGGAGGACACTTCTAAAATTGTAAATTTATCCTCTTCTATGAATAACAAGCAGCAAATGTAGATCATTGCCTTGCTTTCTGAGTACATCGACGTCGTTGCTTGGTCTCCCGAGGATATTTCAGGTGTTGACAGAGCCGTCTGCGAACACCATCTGAATGTGCCCGATACTGCCACTCCCGTGAAACAAAAGAAGAGGGTTGTGGCAGGGGAAAGACAGAGCGCTATCGAAGAAGAAGTCAATAAATTGCTCGGAGCAGGCTACATCAGGGAAATTCAATACCCCCAGTGGCTCACCAACATCGTTATGGTGAAGAAGGCCAACAGGAAGTGGAGGATGTGCGTGGACTTTCGTACATTGAATCAGGTCTGCCCCAAAGATACTTATCCTCTCCCACGCATCAACATGATGGTGGATCGTACTTTCGGATACGAGGTTATGAGTTTCCTGGATGCATTCTCCGGATACCATCAAATCAGGATGGCTGAGGAAGATGAAGAAAAAACTGCCTTCATCACCAACTTCGGCACATATTGTTACAACGTCATGCCCTTTGGCCTCAAAAAACCTGGCGCCACTTACCAGTGTATGATTGATGCCGTGTTTAAAGGTCAGAGAGGCAGAATCTTGAGGCATACGTCGATGCATCCTGGTGAAAAGTAGAAGCATGGATGGGCACCTCACCAACCTCAAGGCGACACTCGACACCCTTCGAAGGTTTAACTTTAAGCTCAATCCCGCCAAGTGCACCTTCTACGTAGTCTCAGGGAAGTTTCTGGGTTATCTAATCTCGACCAGAGGGATAGAGGCCAATTCAGATAAAATTTTGGCGATCGTGAGCATGCCCTCTCCTAAAACGGTAAAAGAAATTTAGAAGCTGGCAGGGCGAATCAACAGCTTGGGCCGGTTCATTTCAAAGGCCGGAGACCGCTGTTCACTCTTTTTTCGATGTTTGCGCAACAATAAAAGAGGCCGGTGGACTGATGAATGTGAAACTGCTTTCACAGAGCTGAAGAAATACCTCACCTCGACACCGATACTGGTGTCGCCCAAGGAAGGGGCGGTTTTATCTTTGTATCTGGGCGTATCAGATGCTGCGGTCTCAGCTGTCCTCGTTAACGATGATAGGAGGGTACAACACCCTATATTCTACATCAGCCACATACTTCTTGATGCTGAGACTCGATACCCCACTCTGGAAAAGCTCGCTCTAGCTCTCCTGATGGCGGCAAGGAAGCTGCGCCGATACTTCCAGTCCCACATTATCTAAGTGCTCACTGACCAGCCACTCTTGAAGATACTGCACACTCCCGAAATCTTAGGGAGGCTTCTCAGATGGTCCATCGAGCTGGGCGAGTATGACATCAAATACATCCCATGAACAACAATCAAGGCTCAGGCATTGGCAGACTTCGTCGCCGAGCTTTCTACTTCAGAACCATCACCTGCCAAACATCCGACCCTGCCATGGTCTCTCCATGTTGATGGTGCATTTGGATCGCAATCCCAGGGGGTTGGAATTTTCCTGACCAGTCCAATGGGAGCCACCTTACACTAGGCAGTAACCCTCCAGTTCAGAGCCACTAACAACCAAGCAGAATATGAAGCTCTCATCGTAGGACTGAACTTTGCACTCAGCATGGCCATAAGGTGCATACAAGTGTTCAGCGACTCGCAAGTGGTTGTCAACCAGGTGAATCGCACCTGCGAAACAAAGGACGAAGTTCTGAAAAAATACCTGCAAAAAGCCGAGTTCTTAATCTCTCAGTTTGAAGAGTTCTCCCTGGTGCATATCCCCAGAGAAGAAAATCAAGTGGTAGATCGGCTCATAAAAAGGGGGCTCCCCAACCTTTGTCGAACTCAAGTATTTGACAAACCCAGTTTTGAATGCACAAAAATCCACCCTGAGGAGCATCCACCTTGCTGGATGGATAAGATCCTCAATTACTTAAAAGATGGGACACAACCTGATAACAGGCAGGAGGCAAGAAAACTAAAGCTCGAATGCGCTAAATACGTCCTCATTGATGGAGAACTTTACAAAAGGTCTTATGCCAAACCCCTCACCAAATGCTTGAAACCTGAGGAAGTCTACAAAGTCATGGAGACTGTTCACAAAGGGGACTGTGGAACCCATGCTCGTGGCCGAAGCTTTGTCATGCGAATCCTACGCCAAGGATTCTTCTGGCCTAACATCCACAAAGACGCTCAGTCGCTCGTGGAGAAGTGCTTTCAGTGCTAGTACTATGCTGACATGCAAAGACAGCCTGCCGGATATCTCAGGCCTATCAACTCGTCTTGGCCCTTCGCTGTTTGGGCTGGACTTTCTAGGCCCAATGCCTACTATTATGAGAAGCTATAAGTGGATTCTGGTTGCCGTCGACTATTTTATGAAGTGGATTGAAGCTAAACCACTTACTCAACCTACTGCTCAAAATGTCGAGAACTTCTTATGGGTTAACATCTATCGCTCAGGTATGATTTCAACTCAAAACTCTCAACCATCGTACCCAAGGCTTCCGAGCCTCGTATACGATGGTTTGTTATACTCACTTTCCATATACGGAGGTCACCGAGCCCCTGTTACGCCTGGCAGGCGGGGTCTCCTACCTACATCTAGAACCCTTTCATAAGCCCATCCGGCTAGCAGAAGGTCTGAAGGCCTGCTCGTAACCTTAGGGCAGTTCCTATTATCTACTCATGATACAGGTCCCCCCTAAGCAGAGTGTCTTCGCTTCCCACTAGGATCTACCGCTCTAACGGGGGTCAGCCCTTGCCTCAAGTACAAAAATCGGCCACGATGTTTCATTCATTTTCAAAATTACAGAAGTAATGTTAAATTTCACTCATCTTACAAAGAAGCAAATTAGCCTTCACTGACCCCATCCAAAAGATCAAACACCTGATGGATGAGATTGTCAGTCAAGTCAAATCCCTCTTCCTTGTAAACAGGATCGGAGGCCATGCAAGGAAAATGATCCACTTCTCCGAGATCGGCGGCAGTGATTTTGCTCCCTTGGATCAAAGTGGAGGCCAATCCTTCCCACGCCCGTCTGATCCCATCTAACCTCTCCTGCCTGCAGGGTAAGCTCGTCTTATAGGCCTTCACAGCTGCCGCAGACCTCTCCGCAGTAATGACTTCCTGGTCTTTGGTGACTTTGTCCAGCTTCTCCCACAGGGCTTTATTATCAGCCTTCATCGCGCCCATTGCAGACTTGTACACTGCAAGTTCCTCCTGCAGTTTGGCCTTTTCCCCCTGCGTGATATCAAGCTGAGAAGACTTCATTGCGAGCTGGACCCTCAAGGCCTCAATTTCTTCATCCCATTGATGAAGCTGACGTCCTTTTTCCAGCACTTGCTCCTCTGTCCTCAGGGCCCTGTTCAAAGCCACTGGAAGGCGACCGAGTATCTGCAACAGAAATAGAGTTAGCTCACGAGAATAATCAGGGGAGAAGGTCTGAGAGAGAATCCTTACCGTGGCTACCCAGTTGGCAAAGCATGAGTAGAGCTCTGGCGTCGAGGTCCTCTCTAACTTCTCCTCCAAGTCTTTTGTCACCGGGCCGCTTCCTAAGGCTAGACCTACTTCTCCTCAGTAGACGCTGCCTTGGTTCGCAGATGGCAGGAAGATGACGGTCAACTTTCTCTGATCTTCCTTTGTTCTCATCGCGATCCTTGTACCTTCATCCCCAAAGATCTTAATGAAATTAGTGCTGTAAGGGGGCTCGGTGCTTTGCTGCAGTCATGACACCCCTCTGCAGCAAGACCTTCCTCCTCTACACCTTTTCCTTTCTTCGCTGGGGGCTCTGGGCTTGCGCCCTCGGAGGGACCCCTTTTCTTCTTAGGGACCTCCCTGAGCTTTAAGTCCAGGCAGGAGCTCCCTACATTCTCCCTTCCTTGGCCTCCTCCGGCTTTATTCCCTTCCTCTTTTTCCCCTATGACAATCCCTTTGTCACCTTTAGGGATTGACTGGGGCTTGGCGGCTGTCACGGGTTCCTTCCCCTTTCCCGTGTACCCCAGCTCAGCCAAGATTTTCCTGTCGTCTGCGGCGTCCTCAGGAGAGGACCCCACATCAACGGCGGTTCCGCCGCAGACCGGCTCTGGAACCTCTATTATCTCTTCCTCCTCCTCCACCTCAGTAACCTCTTTACTGAGCTAGACGACGGGAGGCTGCCCCCTCCTGGCCCTCTTCATCAGAACTGAGCCATGAGGTGGGGCGACTTCCTTGAAGATGACATATCCCAACGCCTTGGCGTACAAGAATATATCATTCTTCACGTGCCTGAGGAAGTCCTTCAGGGGCCAGCTCTGCCCCTTTAGCCTTTGCAAGCTCTTCAGGGTGTCTTGCCCAGCCATCCATTTGGCATCACCGACGAACTCGGGGAGGCACACCCCAGGCATCAGGGGGATGCCCAAATTCCCCCCGACGAAGAAATAGTAATCTCTCCAGTCCGAGTGAGAACTACTCGCCCCTGGAAACATCGCCTTCCTCGTCTTCAACAGCAGGGCCAAACATCCTCCATACCCTGGCACCGCCATCCAGCTGAACAAACTCCTGAACAGTATCAAGGTCCACGGTATCTTCTGAGCCTGCAGCAGTTTCAGGAAGGAGTACACGTAGGCGACCGCGTTGGGGGAGAGTTGCGCCGGGACGATCTGAAACGAGTTCAGGATTTCCTTGAACTCCGATTGCGGCGGCAACATCAGACCATACTCCACCTGCGCCCGGTATACGCATACTGCTCCTTCACAGCTGCCGGTTTCGGCGACCCTTCAGATGGCTCCAGAACCCTCTTCTGCTCAGGAGGAGGGGCATCAACAGGAAGATCGTTGGCTCACTTCTTTGAGAAGCTTGACAGAGTCGTCCACTTCTTCCTCTCCGTCATCTCTCTAAAGATCTACTCTCTATTGCAGAAATTTTCAGGGGCTGGAGGAAGAAAATACAGATTGGCGGATGACGCCCTTGTCTTATCCTGATAGGTCTCGGGTAGCGCGTCCACCATCGCAACGGTTCGCATTCCAGGACCCATATCAATATTCGAGCCCTGACAATGCGGGGGGCTGATGTTAATACGTGGTTCCAGCACTGCATCCCTGCCGTACACGTGGCGCCGAGCTGGCCTTTAGCCTTTGTTTATTTACTAATTCATTTATTTGTTCTCCCAGGTCTCAAACCTCAGTAAAACCTCGGCCACGAGGGTTCAACCAAAGCCTCGTCCCCGACAAGCCAGGACCATCCCTGCTAACATTGATGACGATGTTACTCAGCTGTACTTGTCACAGTCAGCGTGGCCCGACCGCGCCGTTCCCCGTACAAGACAATTTTTTCAGACCCGAAAATCAAGGATTCGCATGCTCCAGCCGCCACGGATCCCCAGAAGCCGCACCAGTACTAAAAGATCATGCTCCCCTGTTGCTGCTTTTGGTCCCTCCAGCAGCCGACAAGCGGCGAGAGCTCAGAGCTTGTTCACCTCCTTTTCTTCGAAAGACTAGGACAAAGTTGTATAGTCCATCGCCTACAAATACCCTTGAACAGCCTTCAAAAGATAGATCCAAGAAAGAAGATCGGAGAGGAGAGAATTAACAAGAGCAGCCAAAGCACAAGCAACTTCCCTGGTTCTCCCATCCTCACTGTATTAGAGCCCCAACTGAGGAGCTCTCTCTCTCTCTCTCTCTCTCTCTCTCTCTTTCCCTCTCTCCTTCTCTAAGCATTGTACTAGCCCTCACGGCTACCTTTTTTCTTTAGTGAAATCTCTTCACTGATCGTCCGGTGGACGTAGGGGATTTTTTCCCTGAACCACCTTGAACCTCTGTGTGCTGCTCTAGGTGTTTCTCTTTCTCTTAAGCTTAACTAACAGACTTATCCTTCTGCGCGCCGCCGTCTCTAAGGACTCTCTCTCTCTTTTTTGGTGTTTCTTGGGATCCCCTACATCTCAGTCAACAATGTTAAAAAAATGCCAACTCACCTTGTCCTACACCTGCTAGATTTCAACTTTAATCATTATGAAGTCATTTGTAGATTCAGTTGCATCTTGTGGATGACTTCCTATGCTAGAAGGCAATTATTAGCTATTAGGTGACTAGGCACAAGGGCACCTTGTCCTGCTTCTGCTAGGGGCTGTAGGTAAGATTTGAGCCTCTACACTGAAGTTTAACCACTACCTAATATCGGGTTGGCAAATATGTTCAAAACTTGAAGCTCAATCGAAAATCTCACATTTTAATTGACTCGATATGCATGTACTTTTTTAATGTATAATTAAGATATCTAATTCATAAAAAGATGGTTATGATGGTTTATATAAAAAGATTAAATTATAAATGTATAAATATATGATATTTTAATATTATATTATAATAAATTAATACATATTTAAATAAAATATATAATTAATAATTATTTTTGATTTACCTCGAAAATTGACTCAAAATTGAATAGATTTTAATTAACTGAAGTCAAATTTAATTCAAAATCAACATATCCAACTTATAGTTGAGGCCAACTCAATCGAAATTGACTTAATGCCAGCCTTAATCTTGTAGATGGGGGTGTGCAAAGATGATAAGTCTATATTACTTAGGCTGCTTTGCTTCAATAGTTTTACAAGCGCAACAATATTTTCTTTTCTTCTTTGGGTGTCAATCCTTGATCGAATGCATATTGTATTTGCTCAAATCAGATCTTCCACCATAATTTACCAGTAGCCTTTGAGAAACATCCTGTTATCCTATCCACCTCAAGTGCTTTATTAGTTAAGGAGAAAACAACTGCCTGATTTTCATCTCTGCTCACTTATTGTATCAGTTGTTCTGCCACCTCATTTGAGAGTGTAGCCATAGGATATTGATTCTGATAGATTTTGTGTTGGCGCCTCTAGTCCCTACTTGCTCATGAAAATCTGCATCATCATATCCACTATTCTCCTTCTTCAATTATTGAGTTTCCTTCGAAGTCCACCAACGCTCTAATCCAATTGCTTTGCTTCCTTCCTGTGGCAGCTGTGTGAAAGAATGTAATTTTTCCTGTCCTCTTCGGCAAGATAATGAGCCTTAGCTTTCTGCCGCAATGAAGTTTCAGCCCTCGCTGCTGTGGAATTATATTATGCCATAGTTGTGAGGAGTTCCTTGTATTCCTACTCAATCGAACTTTGATGGCTTGCTTCCTTTTCTGACATCTAAAGAATGGTTTGTTTCATCTCCTCACATTTAGCCATTAGGCCTCCAATCTCCTCTTTCATTTTTTGAGTGCCTTCAAAAAATTTTCCCCCTTCCTGTTGATTATAGCAACAAGCTCTTCCTTTATTGGTTTTCTCCAAAACCTTTTGACCATGTCCACTGTGCCTCATAGGAAAGCCAGGTGTATTCAATTTTCGGGCCTTATGAATGAATGAGCATTTTAGTGACCTTAAAACTAAGCTCCACTTGATATGAGACTTAATATAGGTTTAAATAAAACTTTAGATTATTTGAATTAGATAGTTTAGTTGGAGGAAAAATATTAACTTCAAATTGTCTTTTTTTGAAATATGTGTATGATAAGAAATAAAGTAAATTAATTATATTAAAAATTGTATTGAGGCAAAATGCTAGCCCATAAAGCAAAAATTTACTCGTAAAATAAGTGCTATAGAAATGAAGATGCTAAAATGAATAAGTGAGTATATATGAAAAGATAAAATGAGAAATGAATATATCCGTGTAAAAGTTGGGGTAACCTTAGTTGAGGATAAATTGAGGAAGAGTGGACTTAGTTGGTTTGGACATATAAACCGTAGGCCGATGAAAGCCTCAATAAGGAGAGTTGAATTATTGAATTTTGTCTGTATTAAAAAAAAGAAGGAAAAATCAAATAAGATATGACAAGAATTCAACAGAAAGGATCTCATATATTTGAAAATAAATAAAAATTTATTATTTGATAGAGCACAATGAAAATAAAAGATTTATATAGTCGACCTCACCTAGTGGGAAAAAAGCTTGGTTGTTGTATAAAATAATTAAGAAATGTGAAGTATGTATATAATGTTAAATATTGTGTAAAATGAAATATAAAATATTTTTAAATTATTTTTTAAAACTAAATATGATTTTAGTTATGGAATTTTTTTCTATTACTTTTTGTGCCACTTATCAAACAGGAGCTTAGTTTCTGTATGCCAAAGTAGATACTAGAGTTGGACTATGTAAAGTAATATTTATGTTTAGTTCGAGCTGAGGCTCGGAGGTAGTTTCCTCACCAAGTAGGCTTTCTATCAGCCAATGCAAAGTTTGTTTAAAGAATATTTGTAGCCACTAACAAGGCTAGCTTCTTCGGTCATTTCTAGCTTTCGTGCTCTTCAATCTGTCATAAATTACCTTATGTCTGTTGGTGAAAATTATTGCTCTACTTACTCCAACTCTGGTATCTACTTTAACAGTTTACTGCCCCCTGATTTTTAAGTTTTCTTTAATCCCACATTGAAACAGCCCCTTGAAAAGCTGCGCTCGCTCAAGATAGAGTTCCAGATGGACTTGCCACCATTGTGTCTTATGATGAGCTCAACATACTATCTTCATGAGATTCATTATCCGTTTATGGAACTATGGAGAAAACACACTATTGGAAACCCTCAAACGCCACCACCAAGTAGGCTTCATTAGTTCATACTTCATAGTAGCCTTTACCGATAACGCTTTGTTTCAGCGCTAATACATGCTTTCCCTTGTTGTCAACAGTACCACAAAAACAAAAGTTACACTTATTTCCTGAAGAAATTCCACTTCAAGATTTTGCTGAATTTGTAAGTTTCTTTGTTAACTCTTTTAAAGTGGTTTTGACCATGGATTACTAGCTTCACCTTCCTGATGGACCAAAATGGTGATGTCTGACAGATTTTTAGGAGCTGGACCTAACTAAAAATCAAAATTTTGAGTTTAGGTGAGCTCTGAATCAACTCAAATCGGAAATGTACAATTTCGAGCTGAATTCAGAATCAGTCAAAATCTAACTGATCAAAAAATGAAAGTACTCTTGCTTGAGCCAAGATTTGAAATTGATTGTAGCTTGTGGGAGCACTGTGCTCAACCACTAGGGAATTTGATGTGTTTGTTAGTTTTTATAACTTTAAAAATGCTTCCATGCAGTCTAGAATCATATATCTGCAATCCATTGAAACTCAGAGTATAGTCCCCTCAGCTTATAAATTGATTTGAAATGTTAATTTGATTTCAAATCAATTAAAGTTTTGAACAAGGTTTGATTTCAATGTTCTCGTGCACACTATATATATGATGGAAATGTACTTTGTGAAGCATCTGCAGGGTGATTTTGGTATTGAAATAAAAAGGGTGGCTGGCGAAGACCAATTCAATCTTTTACCTGGTGGTATTCCTGGAGGGTCCTCAGGCAGCCTTGGTATTTCCAGCATCCTAGCACCAGCCAACATTTCTTTAAACATGAAATACTGAACATAATATCTGCCAACAGGTGGAGATGCTTCGCAGCCTAATCTCAGCGCTGAAACAAGCCGTAAAACAACCTCTGATAGGTTTGCCATTTACCATGTAAATGTTAATGTTCAAGATAATCCTATGTTAACAGAAAAATCTTGATGGAGACAACAGACTGCGTTGACCTTACACTAGAGAGATACAATTCACAGCATAACCATCAAAATCAAGAGCACAGAGCTTCAAGAAGATGAAAAGAATCTAGAAGATAAAGATCTATGTGGAAAATCTTTAGTAGAGAAAAACCATAGTGAAACAAAGGAGTGGTTCACTAATTAAGAAAAGTAAGTGATGATGAGTTATGAAGCTAAATCTTCAATAGCTGCCTCGGATCAAAGGGTAGACTATCCATTTGGTGATCGGACACACAAAACAGAGATCTCTGGAGCAAGGATCGGACCATTCAATAGGAGATCGGACAATCAAATGGATAATGATTGTCCGATTGCAGAATGGATGCACAGAACAAACTTGGGGAGCTGATCAATGATCAATGGGATAGGTCGAGGTATTGATCGATGGGCCCAACCATCCTATCAGGGCATAACCGCCTGTTCAAGGTCTAAGTTTGTTGCATTGGTGTCTTATATACCTCTCATGTACGTCTAGGTATATATTACTCCCGATCTAACAAACTATTGTAATTGAAATTAAAAAAAAAAAACTATTGTGATGGTTTGGGAAAGCTAAAGAGAATTTCTTGTTCTGTCTTTTTAGTGATTTGTTTGAGATAATGCATTTTGTCTTAGTATGGTTGATTTATGGCTAGATTTGATCTTTTCCACATTAGTCTTTGTGCTTTCGTCTTTGTTATTCTATGAGATTGTAGTGTGTTTTTTTGTCTTGATATGATTTTCAGTTTGTGTTTTCATTTGTTTTGTGGAGTTTATCATTGGAAGCAGTGTTATTGATTGTGTATAATATCCAATAACTAGTGTTAGACTAAGCGTTTCTATTTTGCTTAGTTGATCGAAATTGTAGGAGGAAAAGATGGATGATGCAAAGGTGAGAGCAATCAATTCGAGGGTCACATTTATGAATCGAAGATCTGTTAAACCAAAAGAAATGTATTAATCTTTGACAGGGGAGAAGCTAGAATCAATGAAGCAAGAAGAATGAGATCTTCTATATTAACAGACAATAAAATTGATCAAGCTAACATTTGCAAGAAATGAAGCTTTCAACATTGCCAATTGTTGTGATGAGAAAACAACCAGAACAAAGGATTTTGTACGTGGAAAACCGACTGAACGGAAAAACCACGGCTCCTTTCGAGGAGGCTTCAAAGATTTCTACTAGAATCAGGTTACCTCAGATTATAGTAGAAAAATTGGGGGGTTTGAAGAAGAAGAAGAATTAGCCCAGAAAAAGGATCTCTTTTTCCCGTTACAGTGAGATTCTTATACTCTGGTCTACCCTGTGGAGTCACTTCAACGGAATGGGCTTCAGCTCCACTGTCAGACCATCAATGTCTACAAGGCGGCCACGCCCTAGCCTCAGATGTACGGTGTACGGATGGCGTGGTCCGAGGACAGGGAGGCCCATATCTCTTGAAAGCAGTATGGTCCCCGATGTTGCGCCTGGATGCTGGTCAGTACCTGCCTCTGCTGTTCGTCTCGGCCTCTTCGACGTATGCTGTTCGGGGTGATACGCCTTCTGTTGACGCTGAACTTTTGTGACGCTAAAGCCATGTAGGCTTCCACGTGTGCGCTCCAGATGAGTCGGCGCGGATCCAGATGCAACATGCCCCTCCGATAGTGGTGAAGCGCATTGATGCGCGTGCCCAGGTGCCACATGGGGCTTCTGGAATCTGTATAAATGCCTGTGGAATGTCGGTTGGGACTCCTAGAGCGATGATGTCCATATTTTCTGGTGTCGCTGGGTTCGTTCGAGATGAGCCTCTTGAGGCTGGGGGTCATGCTCAATTGGGTCAAGCGAGCGTAAGACGGCCACCAACTCATGAGGAGGCGCCGAAGAAGCCACGAATCCGTCTCTCCAACTCGGGGGGGAGGGGGGGTGCGCGCGACGTCCAGATCCCTCCAAGGCGGCGGTCACGTGGCCCCCCCGGTGGATATTACCGTCGTGGCTGACGACGAAGAGCAGTCGGTGGGAGGAGTGGAGAATCAGCCTTCCGTTCCTCTAATCACGGAGGCCCCTTATGCACTGTCACGGGACTGCAGCACTCTGACCCCTGTCTCGTCTCCTTCTGACCCCAAGTTATTTGAGATTACAGTATTGATAGAAAAGTTTGGGGGTTAGGGAAGAAAGGAGAGCTCTGGAAAAAAAGTCCCTTTTTCCTATTACAATGAGATTCTTATACCTTGATCTACCTTCTGGAGTCACTTCAATGGAATGGGCTTCAGCTCCAGTGTCAGACCATCAATGCCTACAAGGCGGCCACGTCCTGACCTCTGTTGTACGGTGTACGGACGGCGCAGTTCAAGGGCAAGGAGGCCCGTACTTTGTGAAAGCAGTATGGTCCCCGATACTGCGCCTGGATACTGGTCAATACTAGCCTTAGTTGTTCGTCTCGTCCTCTTCGACGTATGTTGTTCAGGGTGATACGCCTTCTGTTCGACGTCGAGCGCTTGTGACGCTGATGCCACATAAGCTTCCATGTGTGCACTCCAGATGAGTCGGCGTGGATCCAGATGCAATATGCCCCTCCGATAGTCGTGAAGCACATTGATGCGCGTGCCCAGGTGCCACGTGGGCTTCTGGAATCTGTATAAATGCCTATGGAACGTCGGTTGGTACTCCTGTTGGTCACAAAAGGAGAGCTGGAGTGACGATGTCTATGTTCTCAGGTGTCGCTGGGCTCGTGCGGGATGAGCCTCCTGAGGCTGGGGGTCCCGCTCAATCAGGTCAAGCGAGCGTAAGGCGGCCACCCGCTTGTGAGGAGGCGCCGAAGAGGCCACGGATCCGTCTCTCCAACTCGGGGGGAGGCGCACGCGCGACGTCCAGATCCCTCCAAGCGTTCATGTGAGCCCCCCGGTGGATAGTACCGTCATCGTAGCGGACGATGAAGTGCAGCCGGTGGGAGAAGGCGTGGAGAATCAGCCTTCCGTTCCTCTGACCACAGAGGTCCTTGATGCGCCGTCGCGGGACCGCAGCACTCTGACCTCTATCTCTTCTCCTTCGGGACCCTCAGTTGGTCCGGAGATTTCATCAGGGGGTGGCCTGAAGGGACCCAGTTCTTGTAGTTTGAGTGCGCAGTTCTTCGCACGCAGTATCTGTTCGTACCTTGACCAGGTCGAAAAGCGGCTAGCTAGCAGGGGTCAAGCGGCGACACTAGAATAGAAGATGGAGGAGGTGCTTTCCCTTCTTCGCAGGCTGGAGCCGTCTGAGGCAGAGAAAACCATCATGGAGCTGGAGTCGAAGTACGCTTGCTTCGAGGGCGGTCTAGAATCGTCAGTGGCCGAAGTCGAGGAACTGAAGAAGGAGAGGGCTGTTCTGGCGGCGCGGGTCGAAGAGCTGGAGGAAGAGAACAGCCATCGAAGGGAATTCGCGCGAGCAGTTCGGGGTCTCCTTGCGGACTCGGAGTTCGGGCTCTCTCCTTAGGGCGGTGGTGGTTTCTCTTTTTTTTTTTTTGGCGAATTGTAAAAGAACTTAATGAAATGTTTGTTTGTGAAATGTGCCTCCCTTTTTATTATTTATTATTTTGATGTGACTATTAGGAGAAACGAGGTGAGGCATGCGCCTGGCAAGTCTGAGTCCCTAGGATTAGACCGTTAGAGGCTGTCCTCGGGGAGTGGAACCGCCGGGATACAGAATATAAAAAGGTTCGTAGCCCAACTATGAGTCTCTACTACCGTCATTTTCCTGGGCTCACAATGGTTAAGAAGTCGTGGAGCAGAGCGAAGAAAATGTGGAGTGATTACCATGCTCTTCAGGGTGAGTTCTGTGTCCTTCCTCCGCATACTTTCAAGACGGAGGTGCAACAGGTGTGGGGGAGGAACCCGGAGGTTTGGTTGGAGTATCCTTTGGCGGAAGCGAGGTTCACAACCTTGCCGAAAAGAAAGATTGCGGTATGGCTCCACCACCTACGCGGCGGGCTATTTCTTCCCTTCTAGCCGGAGTTCGTGAACATTTTCAACCACTTCGGCATCATCCCTATGCAGCTCCTGCCGAATGCAGTCACTATGATCTATTGCCTTATCAAGGAGCTGCAACGCTGGCAAATTCCTTGGGATATCGACATCTTCAAGGAGGTCTTTCGGTGAGAGGTGAATCCTCGGCTACACGGGTGCTTCGTCTTGAAGGGCAGGTACTGCCAGGTGTTCAAGGTTAGGGACACCAATTTTAAAGATTGGTACAAGAGGTTTTTCTTCGTCGAACTCTGCGGAGTGAGTTTTATCGTTCCACGAAGGGTAGGTGAGGCGAGGTTTTTGGGGGAAGGAGTCGGTTTTGAGGATCCACATTTTCGGGAAATGGACAAAATTCAAAAACGTGTGCACGATGCAGAGGACTACCTGCGCGAGCTTGAAGACGATGTGCGGGTTTATACAGGTAAGGTTTCTGCGGTTGCCCTTTTTCCTCCTTTCGGTTCTGATCTCGCGCTCGCGTTGTTTGCAGGTCAGCCAGAGCTTGAACTTGGCTGGTTTCGACTTCGGCAGATTGGGAACAAGAGGGTTCCCCATGATCGGCCGGGGCCTTCTCGTCTTCCGGTGAAGGAGAGATGGGCAGTACCTAGAGTGCCGGCGAAGGGGGCTTCTTCGGCGGCGCCTTTTATTTTCGAGGAGGGTGAGGATGACCTGGCGTACATAGATGACCTGCAGGTTAGTGACGATCCCGAAGAGCAGCACGAGAGGCATGAAGACGAGACGGGCTCTGGCGCCGAGGGGCCGGCTTCTGCTGGTCAGAGCTTCGAGGAGTCTTAGGATGGTGTTCGGGATGACCCTCCGAGAGTTGTTCCCGAAGGGAGGTCTGACTCGGTGACCAGACTTGGCGCTAGGGCCGCCAATACGCTGGACGTGGTAAGACGTCAAGTGGAGCAGCTTACCAAGGAAGTCATGGCGCAAGAGAGGAAAGCGAAGGAAAACGAGCTTCTGCTTTTGGAGTCAGAGCGTCGGCGTCGTCTTGCCGAAAAACGTCTTCGTTCGACCATGCGAGGTCTGGATAAGTCCAGTCGCCGGGAAGCTGAACTTCAGCAGCTTTTGGAGGAGACGCTTGATTAGTCTCGCGAGGAGGCTCGTTAGGAAGTGGTTGCCGAATTCCGCCAGTCCCTTGAGTTCAAGGCGCTTATCAAGGAGGCGCTGGAGAGTTCGGTGAATATGCTCGGTTCAGCTCTCCTCGACCGGGGGTTAGTGAGCTGCGAGGATCTCGAAGGGCTGAACATGAACGAGTGTATCCTTTCGGAAAGCCGGTCGTACTAGTGTCCGTTCTTCAAGTTGTCGGCGGAGAGGATGGGGTAGATGTTCGCCTTTGTTTCAAACATGAAGGTAGTCATCCCTTGTACTGAAGCCGAAATAGCGAGAGCTGAAGGGACCGCCAGAGGGGTCCCAATTCCGGAGGAAGAATCAAGTTTTCGGGGAGAGGGGACTTCAGAGGGGCCCTTGGTTGTCTCTCCTCTTCGCTCGCGGGACCCGATGGAGGATGTGCCTCGAACCCCTAATGCAGATTTTGTAGTGGATTCTGATTCCTAGATTTCGAGGAGAGGGTGCGACTTGTAAAAATCATTGTAATTTGTTTTGTAAAGCAGATCTTTAAAATGTAAAGCTTTGTTCATTTGTCTCTGTTTTATTTTCGTTGTCTTGTAGATATCTGCTTGTTGTGAAGCTGAGAATTTTGCCAAGTTTTTTGGTAGGATTGCCCGGGACTTCGAGGAGGGGAGTGCCCTTGACTGCCAGTCGCCTAGGCGCTAAGTTAAATTTAGGCCTAGGATTTCGAGAAGGGGAGTGCCCTTGACTGCCAGTCGCCTAGGCACTAAGTTAGATTTTGTTTTAAATTTAGGCCTGGGACTTCGAGAAGGGGAGTGCCCTTAACTGCCAGTCGCCTAGGCGCTAAGTTAGATTTAGGCCTGGGACTTCGAGAAGTGGAGTGCCTTTGACTGCCAGTCGCCTAGGAGCTAAGTTAGATTTTGTTAGGCCTGGGACTTCGAGAAGGGGAGTGCCTTTGACTACCAGTCGCCTAGGCGCTAAGTTAGATTTAGGCCTGGGACTTCAAAAAGGGGAGTGCCCTTGACTGCCAGTTGCCTAGGCGCTAAGTTAGATTTAAGTCTGAGACTTTGAGAAGGGGTGTGCCCTTGACTGCCAGTCGCCTAGACGCTAAGTTAGATTTTGTTAGGCCTGGGACTTCGAGAAGGGGAGTGTCCTTGACTGTCAGTCGCCTAGGCGCTAAGTTAGATTTAGGCCTGGGACTTCGAGAAAGGGAGTGCCCTTGACTACTAGTCGCTTAGGCGCTAAGTTAGATTTTGTTAGTCCTGGGACTTCGAGAAGAGGAGTGCCCTTGACTGCCAGTCGCCTAGGCCTAAGTTAGATTTTGTTAGGCCTGAGACTTCAAGAAGGGGAGTGTCCATGACTGCCAGTCGCCTAGGCGCTAAGTTAGATTTTGTTAAGCCTGAGACTTCGAGGAGGGGAGTGCCCTTGACTGCCAGTTGCCTAAAGATTTAAGACATTTCATAAAACTGAATGTTATAGACAATTTACAAGTACTTTATGAATAAAATCTCCTGATGTCGTTGCAGCTACAGGTCCTTGGTAGGAGGGTTCCGTCATGCCTTGCTAGTTTGTAGGTGTTTGAACCGATCATGTCGCGGATTATGAAAGGACCTTCCCAGTTAGAGTCGAGCTTGCCTGATGTCATGTCTCGGCCAACGGTATTTTTAATTTCAAGACCAGGTCGCCATGTCGAAATGGTCTCCTGTGTACATGCTTGTTATAATACTTGTGATCCTTCGTTTGTGCTCCGCTTGTCGAAAAGCGGCTAGTTCCCTGTCTTCTTCGAGGAGGTCAAGCTCGAGTCTTCTTGCACTCTCAATCAGATGGCTATCTCGAAGGCTAAGAAGATGTTGTGGGCAATGACATATATTGCTACTTGTCTAGTTTTCATCTGGGGGCTGTGACCCTAAAATTTGCATGTCACATCGTGGCCATACACGTTTTCTTGATGGACATCTAATAACGAGTAGCATAATCAATGCCGACTGGATATAGCCATCCCATTGTAACGAACTCAATCTCGTCGCCTTGATTAGTTGCCAACTTGACATTGGTGATTTATCCACCATCAAGTGAGCATCCAAGTCTGCAAATGGACTCAGACACTAATTGCTGAGCGTACTATTGACAATTATGGCCTCAGCTTCACTGCTACTCCATTTAGCTTGCCTTACGAGCCCCTCTAATTGGCTATCTTGGGATGCTAACTCCTGTGTCTGCTCAACCACATCATATGGACTCATTTACCCCAGCTTAAGTAGTTATATTAGAGTCCTATAAATATATATAATTGTTGTTTCTATGGACAGGATAAGAACCTGAGAAAGAATACACAAGCTATATGATTTTGCAATTGAAGCCTTGTACTTTATCTCATTAAATGCGCAAGCTATGCCTGTTGTAATTGAAGCCTTATACTTTATTTGATTATGGTGCAGCTCCTTTAATTTGTTGTGACTAACCATCATTATTTTTTCCTCCTAACACTCAGATTGCCACATATCATATTTGATGTGCCTTCTTTCCTATCATCTTCCTTCACTTCTTTTTCTTGTTGTGTGACCTCACAACACCCCCTTTGGCATCAAGAGAAGACTCAAATTTGTGATAAAGTCAAGGATCTTATGGTGGATGAAATCGATGGTACAGGTTGATTGATGAGGAGATAGTATCGTATCAGGAGGCGGCCAAGGACTCAACCACAGAGGCAAGTGCAAGATTTGTATCTCGAAGTTTGGCCTCCAAGCGAGAGAGAAATTGATTAGATGTGAAGTCAAACCTTCAAGTTCAGCAATGGGTCAGAGGGTCAAACAGACTGTCAGTTTGGTGATCAAACACCCAAATTAGAGATCTTAGAAGGAAGGATTAAACAGTCTATCATACTATCTAATAGGTGACTGGATTGTCCAATGGTAATAGAATCTATGATAAAAGAAGAAACATACGAGATAGAGGAACTTTTGATTTTTCAATCATACAATTTCTTTATATATAAAAGAACAAACATACAAGATAGAGGAACTTCATCAATTTCTTTATATAACTCTTATGTGCATACAAATTTGTATTAGCAAAACACTACATAGGTTTGGGAGAGTTCAAGAGCGCTTTTGTAATCTCTTTCTCAAGATCTTTTAAATACATTGGATTTTCTCCTAGTTCAGCCGTGAATTTTCTTCAGATTTGGGTATTTCACATAAGTTTTGGTATTATTCTTTATTCTTTATTATTCTCTGAGATTTTATAGTTGTTTTTCATCTTGTTGTGGTTTTAGATCTAGGTTTATATTGGTATTGTATCTACCCAAATTGGTGATTTTGCCAATCATGTTGATTGCCATAGACCGTAGAGATTACAAGAGGTTTGATTACAAGAATAAGAAGGAGAATGGCTAGTTGATCTTTCTGGTTGTGCTGATCGCAATGTGCCAACATTTCTGTTTGTACTTAGCCTAGGATAACTTTACAGTTGTAATATCACTGTAAAGATCATACTTGATTGGCAGTTGCACTAGCTTCATGTCAGCAACTAATCAAGAAAGAGTTATAGGGTAAGTGATGTGTCCCATGTGGGCTCTTAGAGGCTGTGGTGACCATAAGGTTGAATGTCTTGGTGCTTGGTTGCAACTTACGTATTAGAGTACTTGAGACAAATTAGTGTGTTGGGACGTGCCGAGATGCCATTGCTCAAGTAAAACATGTTGGGATACTTTTGCTTGAGTAAGACATGCCGGGATGCCTTTGACCAGAGTGAATGTATCAGGGCACTTTCGATTAGAATGGATGTGTTAAGAGAGCCTTTGATTGAAGGAAAATTGTCGGGGCACCTTCAATTGTTATTGAGGTGTTAGACACCTTTGGTTGGAGTAGAAATAACAGGCATTGTGATGGGACACCTTTGGTCATGCATTGGTGCACAATGAATCAAGTCTCGATGGATTTCCCATTGTAAATAGATTCAGACTGGGTCTCCATGCACCACAGAAATTGCATTAAAGATCGTCCCCTAGATTAAGAGTGATCCAGTAAAGCAGAAAGTGGAACATCATGCTTCATGGTGCACATGTTGATCCTTATGTATTGCATTGGGTTCGGTTGACTGGGGATGTCAAGGCTTGTGGTACTTGGTGAAGTTCGCCTTGTGGACCTCTGACTTTGGCATGAAGTTTTCACAGTAAACATCCCCATTTACTATTTCAACTATGAGTATTTTATAATGGAACTTCTTGATTTTTTTTCTTGAAAAATGATTATATAGTTGAGATATTTGAATTGTAAAAGTCTACTAAATCTGTGTATTTGTTGAAAGATGAGAAATGAGAATATGAGATCACTTATAAATTAGTTGCTTTGCACTCCATTATAAATATTGAGCAAAACTTCATTTTAATATTATATCATCAAATTAGAAACATTTAGTGCAGCCATGGGCGTTGCAAAGTTAATCAAGCCATGTAAATACTATGTGCTTGTTTTTTTTTCCTCTATATTTAGTCATTGTGGAAATGCTATTAAAGTCAAAACCGACTTGAATTCACAGCAAACAGTTAACTTAGGAGCGTTTGGTTCAATATTATCTGGATGTTATATCATGTTGTCTAGAGATAATAATTATTTATTTTGATGAAATATGTAGATAATCTTGTAAAAAAAAATTATTAATAAAAAAATAACATCTGAATATCAAGATTGGATCCATATAATATGACGTAACATCAATACAACATTGAGCCAAACGCCCCTTAGACAAAAGTATTCAACAATTTTTTTTTATAGCAAAAGCATTCAAAAGTTACATCTTGATAATCGACATCATATATGAATATCATGTCTTCAGGTCAAACATAAAGCGGAGTTCTTTATCCATTGGGAACCTCAATACAGTTGCAGAAGATTTTCCCTTGCCTGAGTTAGGTCTGTGAATAAACTGTATAACTGCTTTAAAAAAAAAGAATAAACTGTATAATCTGTAGTACTTTTGCATACTTCAGGAAGCTTAATTGCTTGCCACAAATACTTAATTACTGCTCAGGTGCTTCTCTTTTATGTTATTCTGGACTTGTTCTTTTCAATCTGCTGATCTCACATTCAAATATATATTGCAGCACCCTTGGAGGAAACAGGACCAACTCCCACGCCTCATCCTCAAGCCTTTGAACGCTCGGTTGACAAGATTACAGAATCAATTCGCAAGTAAGTGGACATTTGCTAAGTGAGTCATATTGGATCTTTGTTATTAAGCTTAGTTAAATTCCAAAATTTTGATATGAACCAAGTCCAAATCCAATTTGGTTAATCTATATGTAACCCTTTTATCTTTGAGCAATACTTGCGAGTGCAATAGCTATCAGAAAAAAAATAAACTTAAATGCAATGAGTGCATAAACTTAATGGCATATTTAGATAACATTTTAAAACATTATAAAATTGCATCTCAAAATAACATTTAGATGTACTCAAAATTGGGTAATATTTAGATATGATCACATGTAATGGAGATATATGAGTCTGGACTGATTTTTGATTGTTATTATTTAGTATAATGACATTGAACTAAATAAATAATAATTTAAAGATAACATAGACATCTAGATAATATTGATATTTAGATAATACAAATATCTAGATAACATTGAACCGAACACCCTCTTAATGCACTCATTTTACATAAACCATACTCTTTATGATTGGCAAAGTGGTAGAATGAACCTTTACAAATAATGCAGGCAACTGAAGGCACACTTTGATACACCAGGCAACTCGCAAGTTGAATCCCTCAACTTGCTAGCTGAAGGATTGTCCCATAAGAGAGCCGCCCTACTATTTTACCAGACTTGTGGTGAGTTCTTTAATTCCATTCATGGTAGATCATCGTCAATCAAGTTCCATTTTCTCTTTTTGCTCTCCATTTACTAGTAAATATATGGTAATAGCTGCATGCATATCTCATAACACAAAATTGAACAGCATTACAATATAACTTAGAAGAAAATATAAATACAGCAAAATAACAACTTGAGCCATTAAAAACACTAAAAATATCATCTTTTCTTTATTATTTCTCAATCTAATGTATTTCTTAATAAGCAATTGTATTTGTGAGAAATATACTTACTTTTATGCACACAATACTTGTCATTCAATAATTAAAAACATACTGCAATGTAATATGATGTTTATGAAAGGTGATGAAATCAATTGTTTGATTCGGTTTTATGTTTAAATAACATTATAAAAAATTATAAGATTATTTAGATTTTACTTAAAATTGAATGATATCTAAATATCAGCTTAATTGTAATCGAGAGAAATGCGATTGGAATAATTCTTTATTATATCTTTTAATATAATAATATTGAATCAACTAAACAATAATGTAGAGATAGCTATGACTTCTAATAACACTGATATTTAGATAATGCAAATATTTTGTTAGTATTGAACCAAATTTCAAAGTATTGCAAATTATAGTTTGGATTTTTACTATGAATTTAGCATGTTAAAAGAATGATTTCTATTAAAATATATGAAGCTATTTATAGTCAACACTTACAAATTTAAGATTTAAGATCCGGTCCCTGCCAAGATTTAGCTAAAAAAAGAGGAAAAAATGGGTATTTACAGAAATACAATAGAAGCTGCTACAACATTGCCAACTTTCCAGAAATATGATAAAAGTTAAGGTGCCTGTATGTCATTTTCCTTTCTTTTGGCAGTCATGGCTACAATGGATTATGTGAAGGTGGAGCAGGTCATGCCATATGGAGACATCATCATTTCCAGGGGATCAATGATGTGAGGTGAGAAACCATGAATTGCAGTAATACAAAATCAGAGAAAAATAATACAATTAATTACATTACTTTTTATATAGTTGCCAATTTTTTTAAAGTTTTATGATATGTGCTTCGAGGACGGGGAAGCTGAAAGCACTTTTTGATCTTCATTTTCTACTAGTTAAGAGCATTGGCTTCTAAAATAAATGTATACCCTTTTTTATATATATGTTTTCACTCATATCTGTCATTTGCAATATATTTATACATTTATATATATATATATATATGAGTTAATTACTTAGATTTTATATATGTGCACGAAAATAAAAATATATCATCTGAGTTATCGTACAAAATTTGTTCTACGTGAATCTTTTTTAATAGATTTTATTAAATTTGGTTGTTAAATTATCATTTAAAAAATTTAAAAATATATATTTAAGTATTATAATATGTTTAAGTATTTTTAATATATTTCTTTCTTTATATATTAATGTATAATAATAATAATTTTTAATATTTAAATATATATTTTAATTTTTTTAAAATAATAATTTAATGGTCAAACTAAATTGAATCTGTTAAAAATAATTCATATGGAAAAAATTTAGAATAAAAGGGATCAATCAACATGTTTTTATTTTTTGAATATGTGTGAAATTATGAGTATAATTGAGGGACCTAAATCAAATTACTCTTATATATTAATAGTATATAAATAAATAAATATATATATATATATATATATTCACATTTTTATATACTTTAATTTTCCATAATTAATTAGTTTAAATTTTTTTAAAATTCATATAAACTTTAAGCAGATTTGAGTTTTAACATCATGGATATAAAAAACTAAAAATAAAGATAAAGTTTGAATTTAAATTAAAAAAATTAAATCAACTAAATAAGGTTATAAATTGAATAAATAAACTTAATAAAATTCATTTGATTTGATTTTATTTGCTTTTTATTTAATTTGTCAAAATTTTGAAAAAATCTTAAGATTGTCTTATAATGGTATAAAATATTACTATATGATTTTATTATCATAAAGATTAAGTACATAACTATCAAAAGAACAAATAAATAAATTCAATTATTAAATTATTAACTAAATCGGTATATTCAAAATTATTGAGTTCAGTTTTGAAATCTTTTTTAGAGTTATCTTTTTTTTAGAGTTGCCCTAATAAACATTTTTTGTTTCATCCAAAAAAAAAAAAACAATTATTGTCTACTTTATAAAACTTCAAGATCAAGTTCACCAATCTCAAGCTTCTATTTGACTTTTATTTACCTTAACCTCATTATTATTTGAAGTCTTAAATAGACATTTAATTTATAGTAATTAGATATATATTATATTCATGTAAATATTCTTAAATATGTAATTAAGTATTTACTATATATATATGTTATGTAAGATTTGTTATTTTAGTTGTGGGTTGGGTTGATATTTCTATCGGCCATAATTGAGGTATTAAGGTATTTTAATATTATATTTATAATTTACAGGCTCGCATCTATTTTTTATATTATATAATTCTTCTCAACTAATGTTATATCAGGCCTATCATGACTACAAATATTAATATTTTTTATTTATCGTGATAATATTTGAATTCTAATTGAATTGGGATCGTTAATGAGAACTATGAAGCATTTTTTTATCTTTAATTTTTCTTTCTTTGATTTTATAAATAATAATAATAATTTTCTTTTTTTTTTTGAGACATAACGCAAACTCTAGTTTAATTATTAATTTAGTATAATAAAGTATTAAGATAATTACATATATTATACTAAAATTTAACTATTTTATGTGTATATTAAATTTTTATGTTATAAATTATACATGAATTATAATTTTTATAAAATTTTTATGATTAAAAAATAATATTTTAAATTAAATATTAAATACATAAAATAGTTTGTTATATTATATTAATATATATAATTATATATATATATAAAATAGTTAAATTTTTAGTAAACTGCATGTAAGTTTCTCGAGCTACGTATATAACCGGCGTAGCTCGCGCACGCAAACCCTAGGCGGCGTCGTGACACATCTGTGACTCTGTCATTTTCAAAATTCTCTCTCGAGCTCCCGGAGCTTGCAGGTATCGTCCCTTTAAACTACCCTAATATTTCCGTTCTTTCTCGTGTTGTCGTTGACATTGTGATTTCGTGTAGTTTTTTCGCATGCCTTCTTTTGCGAATCCTTATTGCATCTGTTTTTAAGATTGTTCCCAGATTTGTCTGTTGTTTTTCGTTGTTTCATCTCAAACACACTGCTGATTCGATCCTATGAGAAGAAGAGATTCAAAATGATTCAAATTCGATAAAGGAAAAAGGCTTGTCCTTGGTCTTGATTTTCACCATCTTCAACTGTTCATTTCATGTTTTGCGTATGCATAACTCTGCTAGTGAGGCGAATCCTAGGTCACGGTTGAACATTTTTCTGTGTATGTGGAAGAGTTTGCCTATTTTGGTTGTCATTTTGATGTATTATTTTCTCAAGAATGTTCCTGTATCGAATTAAACAGAAGACGAACTGACAAAAGACGATTATTTTGCTGCAAAATGCTTAATCAAATGAAATATCGTGTGTTAAAAGTCCATGGAAGTTTACATTCTGATTCCTTTTTTCGATGTCCTTTTTCATTTAGAACTAGTTTCAGTGTATCTTGCTATGTTTCATTATAGGTATACGGATTAATTAGTTCAGTTGAGGAAAATGTACACCGCAAGGAAGAAAATCCATAAGGAGAATGATGTTGAGCCCTCGGAGTTTGAGGATACTGTTGCTCAGGTTTTTCTTGATGGGTTAGCATGAGATATTCTTTGTTAGAATCCCTGTTTTGTAAGTTCTTTCTCCTCCTTCACTAGGCTTTATTCGATCTGGAAAATGCAAACCAGGAGCTCAAGAGTGATTTGAAAGATCTTTACATCAACTCAGCTGTGTAAGCTTATGCTTTCCTCGTCAGACCATTTGTACTCTGCAATATGAGCAATTTTGCAGGGGAAAGTTTAATCATCTCTGTGAATTACTCTGTGCAGTCAAATGGATGTTTCAGGGAACCTCAAAGCCGTTGTTATTCATGTTCCATACAGAATAAGGAAGTCCTTTCGCAAGATTCATGTGAGGCTTGTGAGAGAACTGGAGAAGAAGTTCAGTGGAAAAGTGAGATATTCTGCTCCCACTGCATTCATTTATTTCTTATAATTTATCGTATCACACATTGGGATGATTCTCAACTCAGAAAATAAGGAACGCAAAAATTGAGTTTTTAACTTTTGGTTATAATAGTAGCATGCAGCTTAATTGGAATATATGATGCCTCTGCACACTAAGCTTTCTTCCACCATATTTTGAGCTTGCCATTAATTAAAAGTTTAAATTTGATTTGCCCATATGAATGTTAATGGATTTCCTTCCTCTGCTGGTTTCTTTGTTTATGGAGTTATTTTTTATTGGATTAAAAGGTTACCTTTAATGCGATACTTTTGTTTTGAGATTTGTGAAAGATTTAAAATAAAGTTAGTTTTATTTTAAGACGTGTGTAGAATGTAAAATAAATTTAATCTTTTTATTTGAAATTTATCTAGGATGTGAAAGAAATTTGATTTTAATATTACAGTTTGTATAAAATTTGAAATATTATTAATTTAATTTTAAAATTGGTGTATGGTGTGACTTATAAAATAAATTTTAATCTAGATTAAAGTTAACCTAATCAAACAAACAACCTCAAACTTTTATAACTATCTGCTGGTTTTGTTATATATTGTAATATTTTTTTTGATGAATCGATCATTCGCACAAGATATTGTTTTTATTTTAATCTAGATTAAAGTTAACCTAATCAAACAAACAACCTCAAACTTTTATAGCTATCTGCTGGTTTTGTTATATATTGTAATATTTTTTTTGATGAATCGATCATTCGCACCAGATATTGTCATGAATCATTTTCTTTTTGCATTTTTGAAGTAGGAAGCATCAATATCGTAAGATTTGCAAGGAAGATGATTTGTAGTTCTGATATCTTAGTACCCTTATTACTTGCTTTTATCAAGAAATTATAATTTGATTGATCATTAGCTTTGTGTTAGTCTAGTGTTAATATTTGTTTTTTCTTGTTTGTATATTCTCTGTTATCATGCAAGATGTAGGTTTTGTTTAGCAGATTCTATGGCTGCTCTACTTCTTTCCAGCCTGCAGCTGTTTTTCCTGGGTTTGTGTAATTGCACAGTTGCCATCCCATTTTACATGTAATGAACTAATATGTTTTGTGATGAGTTTGGTGAGAAGACTAAATTGGCAAATTGTCATGTATAAGTAATTGTTTTGGAAGTGAAATAAAATCAATTGTTATGTTGGAATTTTTGTAAGATATGAAATAAACTTGATTTTAGTAAAGTATTTGTAGGATCAGTATGGGATAATAAATTAACTTCATATGTTGGCATTTGTGTAGGATATTTGAATAAAATTATTTTTTAAATTTAAAAATTTTGTTGGATGTGAGAGATATGGCTAAGAAAAAGCTATGGAATTTTTTGTCATGTGTTAGATGAACTTGGGAACTTTTTGATGAATGTGAGTGCTGCTTGGATCTTGTATCACCAAGAAAAGTTCTGCACGATCAAATTCCAAAATTATTCTTGTAGTTACTTAACTATTGATAATTTATATATTTTAGTTATTGTGATTTCTGGGCATGATGATCCAAGGGCTACAGGTGTTTTCACTAAAAGAGTGATAATTATTAAGTACCAGATGATCATCAAGCTTACACTCTTTGCTTGTTGTATACGGATAGCAATTTTTACAATTTAGTTCATTCCTTTTACTTTTATTTTCTATAGGATGTCATCCTTATTGCTACTCGAAGGATTGTGAGGCCACCAAAGAAAGGTTCTGCAGTTATTCGCCCACGCAGTCGTACCCTCACTTCAGTTCATGATGCTGTATTAGAGGATCTTGTGTATCCAGCAGAGATTGTGGGGAAGCGTGTAAGATATAGGTTGGATGGCACCAAGATCATCAAGGTGAGTTCATTGTAAAAGAATATAATTTGTTTCTAATTTATGCCCTTCAATTTCAAAATGGATAGTTGAATACCACTTGATATGCCCTTGTCAGAGTAATCGCCCCTAAATGCTGATCCTAATCCTATATGGTATCACCTTTGATTTTTCTGAAACTTTTATCGTCATTGATTTTTAAGGAGATATATTCAATGGAGCGTTTGATTCAATGTTATTTTGACGTTATTGTTTACAAGTTTAGCTAACATTGTAAGAAAGATATTTAAATGGCACTCAATCTTCCCTAACATAAAAATCGAAAGAGGTGAGATAAAGCAGTTAGTGAAGTTTGGAATTATAAAAATAATTAATGGCATTATTATTTTTCAATATAATAATATTAAATCAAACATATAATTTATAAATAATACTGGCATTTAAATTACATTGAACTTAATGGCCCTTAACTATCAATCTCAACTTATTTTCATCTTCTAGAGCTCATTTAAGTAGAAAAAAATAAAAGGCATTCTCTATCACACTGAAAAGGAAATTATATAGTCTCAGAAACAAAAAATTATATGAATTCAAAATCATAGACAATGTGGAATGATCGAGGATTAAAGTCAAATGTGAATACGATTTGATGGGCTTGCGCTTATTTCACTTTTGTTTAATTGCAGATAATATTCACTAAAGAAATTTTACTGCAGATTTTTCTGGATCCAAAAGAACGCAACAACAATGAATACAAGCTGGAGACTTTCTCGGGAGTATACCGCAGGCTTTGTGGGAAGGATGTTGTGTTCGAGTATCCCGTAACAGAGAACGCTTGAAGCTTGGGCTCATCTTATCTCATCGATTTTCAGGATGAATTAATCTATTTATCTTTTCGTAGAATTTCTGAAATTTTTCATTTATTTTTTTTAATTGCTTTGGATTCGAAGTTCTTCTACTTCAGAAGTTTTTTTTTTGGTCATCTGATGTGCCATGACCTTTTTTTATTTTTTATGCGTGTGTGTGTCAATTTGAAAACGATAATATTGATGTTACAGCTTCTCCTGTGGCGGATTTCTAGCGTTAGTCAAAATTGAGTATGAATAGATTTGTTGAGAATAATTCTGAACATGCATGTGTATTCTTGAAAGTTTGATAGTGACGAGAATCTATACTAGGTGAAATTACGTATGCCATTCTTAAAAAGAATTTTTTATTCATTTAATTCATAAAATTAAATATTCATATGTTGTTTTTATATTTTAAATGTATATAAATTGTATTCTTATCAAGTTGAGGAAAATTTTGTTTTTTTATTTCATTCAAGGTGCGGTAGATCTAATTATCTATGAGAAAGTATTCTTGATTTTTTTTTTCCGACAGAAAACTGTTCTTGATTTTACATTACTATGAGATATGTAATTGTTTTAATTATTCTATTATCCTATAGTTGGTGTAGATATCATATTATTTTGATTGGCTTCTAGAGATTTTATTGATTGGAGGTATTTTGGTGAATTTCTAGAATATATGTAGAAATATATGTAGAAATATATCCTAAATAATTTGTTATATTTAAATTTATGTAAGATATAGATAAAATTAGTAATTATAGTAAAATATATGAAAATTTTGAAATAAAATTAAAAAAAGTTCAACAGAAATTTTAAAAATTGCCATTATTAGGACTTTCATCTGATTTTAAAAATTTTATACCCATGGTGTTTCATGACAGCCAAACGAAAATTATAAATTCATTTTTATTATTAGTCACTTAAATTTGCTGAGAATTCTCGTACAAATCTCGTTAATATCCGTAATTAGCCTCTGTTTATTTGACAGTTTAAAATTAACCTAATTTAATTTTAAACAGACACATCACATCACACATAAAATTTAATATTAAAAATTAATTTTATTTCACATCCTACACACATTTTCAAAATAATAATTAACTTATATCACATCCCTCGTGTATTCCAACATAATAACTAATTTTATATCACATCCCTCACATATTCCAACATAATAACTAACTTTATTTCACATCATTCACAACTTTCAATAAAAAATATCTCTATTCAAATTTAATTTTAACATTATTAAATTTAAACAATATAAACAAACAGGCCTAAATGGTTGTTTTTGACAGAAGTGTTTGACTAATTTAAGAGATGTTCGCCAAATATATATGTATTATGTATGCGTGCGTGTAAGGGAAATATAACTTCACAAAAATTCTAGGAAAGAAGATCACAATGGTGTGGTTTTTATGCAAAACTGATACAAAAACAAGGAGGAACTCCTTATTCAACAAAAGGAAAATCAGCATAGCGCTAATCCTGCAGATTCTCCTAGTAATAAATCAAAATACCATAAATAAGGACTTCAACTCACGATTTAAAACCTGAATGAACCCCCTAGTACTTCATATTTATGACTCAAAAAAATCGTGTCAATCAAATATGGTCCTCATCAGGAAGTCTAAGCGCTAACATTCTCGATAACTGCCGCCTTATCCATTCTCTTGATTATGCCTGCAATGACCTGAATTCACATACAATTTAAAAAAAAAAAAAAAAACATTAGCTTAAAAAAAGGTCAAAACACACTAATCTATACATATTAATATGTAATATAACAAGACTTCTTTTTTTTGATAGCATGTTATATGACAAGTTGAACACTGTGGACATGAACTTCTGCAAGAAATTCTGAATACCAATGTGCCTGCCATTATTTATAACTAGGGAAAGGAGAGAGAGAGAAAGAGAGAGCTGAATGGCACTGGAGAGAGACAGAGAGAGAGAGGGCCCTGTTTGGCGCGAGGACCAAAATAGTACTAGTTTAAAAAATAATAATAATAATAATAAATAAATTATTTTAATTATTTTACATAAATTTTAATATAAAAAATAATATTTTACTTCACATACTAAATAATTTTTAATAAAAATATAAATTTTATTTATTATCTTAGATCAAAATACTCGATTTGAATATTTTGATCTAGAATGTGAAATAAAGTTGATATTTTTATTTTAAATTACTGAGCATATAAAGTAAAATAATATTTTTTATATTTAAATTTATTTAAAATGATTTAAAAAATTTATTTATTATTATTATTATTATTTTTTAAATTAGTACCATTTTGGTCCTATTTTGGTCCTATTTTGGTCCTAACGCCAAACAGGGCCAGAGTGGGTGGGTGGAGGAGTGGGGAGAGAGAGAGAAGTAAAATAACAGACTTTTTTAGATGCAAATTAAAACTATTAGTTTTGATCTTGTCATAATTTTTAGAAACCTTTATTATTATAAAATTTTGAAAATAAAAAAAAATCAAAAATATTTTAAAAACTATGAAAAAAAGTGTAATTAGATATTAATTATAGAAAACATTCAGTAATTAACCTTTATTTATAACCAGGGAAATATATACGCTTGCTTTCATGCAATATCCCTACCTTTCCAGGTCCCAATTCATAGCTTTTCCCTAGACCTTTGTCCAATAGAGTCTTCACTGTTAATTCCCACAGAACAGGAGAGGTTACCTGCCATTTAAAAGGGATCCATGACAGTTAACAAAATACTCTGTGATCATATATGAAAATGTTGACAAATTCGTGGCTGTTAACAAATTATGGAAGGAAAAATGAACAGAAATACACCTGACGTGCCAATATTTTTCTTATCATACTAGGATTCGAGTGAGGTTGTGCATCAACATTGGATATAACTGGTATCCTTGGGGTCCTGATAGCCGTTGCAGCCAATGCAGCTTCGAGTCTAGAGACAGCGGGTTCCATGAAATTTGTATGGAAAGCACCAGCAACAGCTAGGCGTACCTGATGGCATGCAAAATATTATGTTCACACAGCAGCAACAATAATAACAATAACAACCAAACTTTATCTCACTGAGTGGGATCAACTACATGAATCTTTTATTTCCATTGCACTCTATCAAATAACAAATCTTTTGTATGAATCCTTTGTTCACATAGTGTACTACTGAAATCATGCAATAGATATGCTTTCTCAATAATATGCGTGTGCAAGTAATATTCTTCATAAAATAAAGTGTAAAAATAACTGATTAGAATTCGAAACATTAGTGATTTTTATTTGTTAAAAGAGCATTTAACTAGTTTACCTGACAAGTCTACGACCTGAAATACATAGAATAAATGAGATTTTTACTCACTGCCATGCGAGCTTTGAATGATTTAGCTTTTCTTTCAATTACTTCAATTCCATTCACTCCCCCAGAGACAGCATAGTTACCCTGCAATCAAGAAGAAACTCATTCTTGATAAAAAGAAACATAAAGATGTCATAATGGAACTAAAAACTAAGGGAGTGGAAGACATCATACTGGGCAAAGATAATTCGCAATCTGAACTTTGTTATTTTCATCAACTTCCTCATTGGCAGCATCACATAACAATTGCACCTTTTCAGAATCCAATCCAATGACGCTAACCATAGCACTTTTAGCAGTATCAGCAGCATTCTAAACGAAAGAATATTAAACATCAATGCAATCCTTGAATACCATAATTTCAGTGTAGCAAACTGAAGACAACAGCACTTTCATTTGCTAACCTGCATTGCTTCTCCTCTTAACTTAACCAGCTTGAGACCATCCTCGAAGCTTTGTGATTCAAATTAGACCAAATCAATGAAGAAACATTAAAAGGAAACTAATCGAAAGAGAGAACTGCAGGAGGAATCAACAATTGATCATATCTCACTACTGCACCATATAACTACAATTACCCCTCTTCTAGAAAAACTTTAGTAGTAAGTCCAAATGAATCTTCGATCGCGTTTGGAAAGAGCTTGGAAAACTTATAAGCAACTTAATTTTTTAAGCTACTTAAATCTTGAAGCAGCTCAAATTGTAAGACAATAAGACATCTGTCAGGTGCCTAAATTTCAAAGAACTAAAAAGTTTTTTAGCTGCTTAAAAATTTAAAATTGCTTACAAACCCTGGCAACGTATGGGTGTGCTTTAAGTCTACATAACTTTTTTTTTGGTAGCTTAAGTCTAAGTGACTTAAATTTAAGTTTAATCTGCTTAGAAGTTGTTGCTAAATGCAGCTTCATGAAGGAACAAGAAAGAAATAAGTAACATGGGCCTCTACAATTAAAGAAATTTGGTGCTGCCAAATACCTGAATGCTCCAGCAAATGCAAGAGCTGTATATTCCCCTAAGCTTAGGCCACAAGTGACATCTACGGAATTAATGATGTCCTCACCTCCTTCACGTGCACGCATCATTTCAACAGCCGCAAGGCTTGTAACATAGATAGCAGGCTGCATATAGTTTATAATTTTTTTGGGAGCATTAGAATTAAAATATACCGTCCAGAAAAATCTAGAAATCCAAAATAACAAGTGTACATACATATTCCAAACTATCAGTTAATGATGGATGCCTATGCTATACAAAAATGCAGCTTGATGACTGATAAGTGTCACCTGGCTTATTACTGTTGAATCAAGCTTTTCTTTTGGTCCTTTTGTGCACACATCCAGAATATCAAAACTGTGAAAATGGAAGTATGATATTGATAAAAAAAATTAAAATTTAACTTAAGAGACTTACTCAACGAAGAAGAAAAAAACCACAATTCAAAGCAAAAAGGGTCACACAAACCCAAGAATGTCGTTTGCTTTCTTAAATAATTCGGCAGCAGCTGGCACGCCCTGAGCTTCAACCCCCATTCCTATATTTTGTGCTCCCTGAGTTCCAAAAGAAATTAGGAATAAAACAGAACTGAGCCGCAAGTTCTAGTCTCATAAGTATTAAATCGAGATACGTGAAAAAGAACATCATAACTTCTTGCTACAAAACATCACCACTCAATTTGAGTCAGAATTTGTCACTAAAGACACCTCAGCATCCATTGTCAATGCAAAGGTCAATAGTCAATGGCCAAATAAGAAGCTAACACTCCACAAACTATGTTATGGGAATCACACGAGATGGTTCATAAGCATACCATGGAGTCCCAGCCACTAAAGTTCTATAGCCTATCCAGAGTCCCTCGCCAAGAGATAGCTCATGATTTCTCTCTCAAACCGTGTCCATCAATACCTTGCATCCCAACCAAGAAGAGGTTCAAAGAGCTATGTCATGGCTCCGGCTAGAGGGCAGTGGGCCTTACAGTCAATAGTACAGTAGTATTTTACTTAGTTGGATAACATAAGGCCTAATGTCACTATCACATTCCACTTTAGAGGAGTTGACTCTCCCATATACCAAAAACGCAGATGTCTTCATACCTCAATATTTTAGCAACTTCATTGTCTAAGACCATAGTATGGCCCAACATCACAACGGAGATCATGATATGATTTCCCTAGTGAGCTCTACCTCGGCATGGAATGCCTTCCTACATTAAATTATTGCATAAGAGTGGAATAGTAATTGTCATCAAGTGGAAATCAGCAGCTCCAATCATCAAAGGACACATCAGCAAAGCACTCCCTTCCAAAATGTTCTAATAGTACCAATAGCTGTCTAGCACTCCCCAAGTGATGGTGAACCACCCCTCTAGGAGTAAATCATCTCAACAACCAAGCAGGGTCAATTCAAAAGGAGTCTTGCATTAGGTCCGATGGAGGAGTATAAATTGAGTTGTATGGGGGTCCCTTCGACACCCCTTTTTTGCGAGAAACCTTGTATGGATCAAAGTGGTTCAATGTCTCTCCCCTTCCATCGATCAAGTATAGCTCAACTAAATTTATCTCAGCTCACGTTGGTGGAGTGAGCAACAGAGGAATATTTCTCACACTTTCCAAGATATCATCAAGAGGAAGGAGGAGGTTGGAAGGCTAACAAGTTAAAGTTCCTGAAAAAGAATCTTGTGACAGCTCGAGGCTGAAGAAAGCAGAGAGTGATCGTCGATCGTGCTTACTTTTTTTTATGTAGATGGGTCATCCCTTCGTCCTTTTGTTAAGCTGGAGCCTCCAAGATTTTTTTGTCACCTCTTATCTTCAAGATTCCTCTACATTGAAAGGAGGAAAAATTTGTGAGTTCTCTGGATTTGCATCCTATTAGTGGTGTTTCTACCATATTAGTTGACCAAGTAGCTCTTTGTGTCCATTATGAACTTTGTTGGGCCCTCCTATTGTAGATTCCATCTCAGTTAGTTGGTTTTATAGGTAGGAAATCCAAAAGATCACATGACAAATGTAAATTAGCTTCATCAGCATACTATCAAGTATTGGCAAAGCACAATTGACATTGGCAATCAAAGAACATTATCCTGCCCTTCGTGATCCACCTAAGGTTATAGGCCTCAGGTGGGGACTTGTTTCCAACCCCAAGGCTAGATCAAGCTCCTTTGGCTACCACTATCTACAATGAAAATAACCAGGTCCTTCTTGACCTATGCCTGGAAGATGAAATTTACCCCCTTGATTTGGCAATGGATGACAGGCATGCTCCATCTGCTGCAGCATGACCATTGGCAAAAAGGTCGATTTCACTCCATTACTTTTTCAAGCATTATTGAGTCTGGTGGATCCTCATCGGGATCCGCAACTAAAGGGGCCCATTTCTTCTCTTCGTCCTTCTTTCCTACCTTTTCTAGGTGAAGGTTCCATCACTTAATATTGTGTGACCAATATTCTTGCAGTGGCCATAGTAATGGTTGTCTCTTAACTTGCTATTCCTCAGTGTTGGCTCCAAAGTTTTCTAACTCTCGATGTCTTGTGGAGGTATATCCAAGTTTATTTGTGGACGCATCTCCTCTCGAAATTGGTTATTTTTCTCTATGACCAAGGCAAAGGCCCTGGGTGAAGCTCTACAGAAGGAAGATCCGGAGTCACTCACATACTCTCTTATAAAGCTATAAGCTAGTGGTGACCTTCATCAGTGCTAACTTGTCCTCTAGAGAGTCGCTTAGCATAATAGCTTGGCATCGAAACTAGATGGTGTATTCTTGGATTAATTACCCCTTCCTCTAGTCAACCCATACCTTTCCTCCATGTAGCCCAGCCAGTAAAACTCATTGCGTCTCAACTGTCTGAATTGATCCCATGGGGACTTGTCTCTCACATATCAAAGCTAAGCATTCCACTATGATGCATATGGCTCATGAGCAAAAATCACTTTCTCATATATAGAGAATGAATGTCTCCAACTAGTCCAATCACGCATCTAATTTCCTAGCATTTAAACTACTTTCATAGGCTGGGACTTCAATCTTAGTTGCAACCTTGAACGACAATGATTTTTCTCAAAATGTACAAGGGTTGTTCTCGTTCTTTTCCCTTTTGGAGGTGCTTTTGGTCTCTCGCCGATGCATAGGTGGCTATTGGAATCTCAAGCATTCATCTTCGCTTGACTTGGTTGTATTTGCAATGATTAGGCGGTTGACCATCTCCTCTTAGAGGTCATTTGTTTTTGGAGTAGGGAGACTTGGTTGGCAAAGTTGGAGTTTGATCCCTCCGCACTATTAGACATCTTCTCAGTGCTCTTACTCCTTTCCGACATCTCATCTCTTAAAGAGATGAGCTATTCATCAGTGTCCTCACAGGCACTCTTTATAGAGACCATAAACTACGGATCAACCGCTATGATACCAATCTGATCCATACAACTGTGCTTTCGACTCTACTGCACTCTCAATGCGAGGCGGCGGAGGTTTCTTCTCATATAGATCATGGTGTGGTGAAGGTTTCTCCTCTTATATAGATCAACAGTGTGTTAGCCTCAAGATCACTATTGTGTTTGATGACAACAAACCAATGAATGACGCAACTAACTTAGTTTTAATATGCGTTAAATAGAAGTAAATAGCTTGGTATTAGAGTTCGTTAACGCATCAAAATGCAAAGGATGACGTTAACAAAAGAAATAATGGTGCAAATTCAGTAAAAAATTTAATGATTTAAACCCAAGGCGCATTGAAGGCATCAAGACAATGGTAGCATTTACGGATTTTTTAGGTTGTCCATTTGGTTTGTGACTAAATAGCTTAGCTAAAAAACCATTAATAATATGAAAAGGTTTTGAAAAAAAACATTCATGATCTATAATCATACTGTCGTTGCCTTTTTAGTCATGACTATTTTAGTCACAAGCCAAATAAAGAGTAGAAATAGAAGTTATTCTTGGCTTTTGAGTGACTATTTTGGTTGAATTAACATACTCACTAAGTATTTTAAGTCTACATATTAAATGAATTAAATGTTTTGAAAGTTTCTTAAAAAAATTGCTTTTTAAAATAGCAAGTTATGTAGAAATAAAATTATTCAATTATTGAAATTTTAAGTTAGTCAAATAATCTAATCCCATGTACTGGATGGTCTAGCAATATAAATTGGGATCAGACGATATATTGATCAGATAACTACTGTAACATCTTGTAACCAATGATCAACCTATAACAACTGTGAACCGAACAATCTGATGCTTGAACGAAAAAGCCTAGTCAATTCAAATAAGTATCATACAATATAATGGTTTAAAATGGACAACAGTAATATAGCATGAGACAATTCTATCCTTAAGACTGAACGATCTGATCTTTATATAAAGGGCTCAACGGTCAAGATATTGAAAATCAGATGGTCCGATCTTGCGACCAAACGGTCCATTAGTTTTCAAAAATAATAAATAATAAATGTTGGAGCAAGCTTTTCCCAATGGCTTCCTTGGGATCTTGCAAGCTTGTCTCAAGGCTCTCATGGGCTTTGGCCTTTAAGCATCTCGCATGACATCGGCACACAACTTTGTTCAGGCAACTTTCCTTTTGGTCTTTCACGTACAACCACTTCTATTGGATAGTCCATAACAATTCTTCAAGAGATTCTTTCATTATCTCATTCCTTCTTTTGTAGAGTCCCATAGGGACACACCATGTTTCCTATGGAGTTGTTTTGCTCCATGGGTAGGATTGCAAACGAGTCAAGTTGAGCGAGCTGACTACATTTCAAGTTTTACTTATTTGAGTCAAGTTCAAATCATTTTAGTTTGAGTCAACTTTCAAGTTTTTTTTTTTTTTTTGAGAATTAGTCTCTGTTTTTTCGAGCTAAGTGAATCGCTTTGTGTAGTAGGCAAAAAATACGTACTAAGGACCTATTTGTTTGTAAAGGTTAATTTTAACAATATTAAAATTATATTTGGATGAAAATAATTTTTATTAAAAAATATGAATGATGTAAAATAAAATTAGTTATTATGTTCGGATGTGGAAGGGATGTTATATAACTTAGTTATTATTTTGATAAATATATATGAATGTATGGTGTAAAATAAAGTTAACTTTTTATTTTGCAATATATGTATAATGTGAAATATAATTAATTTTTAATCTTAAATTTATGTACGATATAACATGCTTAGTTAAAATTAACCAAGTTAATTTCAACTTGAATAAACAAAAAGGTCCTAAATATTATAATTGAAACAATCAATAAAGCAACAAAATATATACGTAAATAATTTAATTTATTTTCAAAAGTACTCTTTATAAGCTACAAAATATTTTTATTATCTTAAATATATT
>KZ451883.1:4743682-4756608 GCA_002786265.1 Apostasia shenzhenica | reverse complement strand
ACTCCTTTCCGACATCTCATCTCTTAAAGAGATGAGCTATTCATCAGTGTCCTCACAGGCACTCTTTATAGAGACCATAAACTACGGATCAACCGCTATGATACCAATCTGATCCATACAACTGTGCTTTCGACTCTACTGCACTCTCAATGCGAGGCGGCGGAGGTTTCTTCTCATATAGATCATGGTGTGGTGAAGGTTTCTCCTCTTATATAGATCAACAGTGTGTTAGCCTCAAGATCACTATTGTGTTTGATGACAACAAACCAATGAATGACGCAACTAACTTAGTTTTAATATGCGTTAAATAGAAGTAAATAGCTTGGTATTAGAGTTCGTTAACGCATCAAAATGCAAAGGATGACGTTAACAAAAGAAATAATGGTGCAAATTCAGTAAAAAATTTAATGATTTAAACCCAAGGCGCATTGAAGGCATCAAGACAATGGTAGCATTTACGGATTTTTTAGGTTGTCCATTTGGTTTGTGACTAAATAGCTTAGCTAAAAAACCATTAATAATATGAAAAGGTTTTGAAAAAAAACATTCATGATCTATAATCATACTGTCGTTGCCTTTTTAGTCATGACTATTTTAGTCACAAGCCAAATAAAGAGTAGAAATAGAAGTTATTCTTGGCTTTTGAGTGACTATTTTGGTTGAATTAACATACTCACTAAGTATTTTAAGTCTACATATTAAATGAATTAAATGTTTGAAAGTTTCTTAAAAAATTGCTTTTTAAAATAGCAAGTTATGTAGAAATAAAATTATTCAATTATGAAATTTTAAGTTAGTCAATAATCTAATCCCATGTACTGGATGATCTAGCAATAATTAATTGGATCAGACGATATATTGATCAGATAACTACTGTAACATCTTGTAACCAATGATCAACCTATAACAACTGTGAACCGAACAATCTGATGCTTGAACGAAAAAGCCTAGTCAATTCAAATAAGTATCATACAATATAATGGTTTAAAATGGACAACAGTAATATAGCATGAGACAATTCTATCCTTAAGACTGAACGATCTGATCTTTATATAAAGGGCTCAACGGTCAAGATATTGAAAATCAGATGGTCCGATCTTGCGACCAAACGGTCCATTAGTTTTCAAAAATAATAAATAATAAATGTTGGAGCAAGCTTTTCCCAATGGCTTCCTTGGGATCTTGCAAGCTTGTCTCAAGGCTCTCATGGGCTTTGGCCTTTAAGCATCTCGCATGACATCGGCACACAACTTTGTTCAGGCAACATTCCTTTTGGTCTTTCACGTACAACCACTTCTATTGGATAGTCCATAACAATTCTTCAAGAGATTCTTTCATTATCTCATTCCTTCTTTTGTAGAGTCCCATAGGGACACACCATGTTTCCTATGGAGTTGTTTTGCTCCATGGGTAGGATTGCAAACGAGTCAAGTTGAGCGAGCTGACTACATTTCAAGTTTTACTTATTTGTGTCAAGTTCAAATCATTTTAGTTTGAGTCAACTTTCAAGTTTTTTTTTTTTTTTTGAGAATTAGTCTCTGTTTTTTCGAGCTAAGTGAATCGCTTTGTGTAGTAGGCAAAAAATACGTACTAAGGACCTATTTGTTTGTAAAGGTTAATTTTAACAATATTAAAATTATATTTGGATGAAAATAATTTTTATTAAAAAATATGAATGATGTAAAATAAAATTAGTTATTATGTTCGGATGTGGAAGGGATGTTATATAACTTAGTTATTATTTTGATAAATATATATGAATGTATGGTGTAAAATAAAGTTAACTTTTTATTTTGCAATATATGTATAATGTGAAATATAATTAATTTTTAATCTTAAATTTATGTACGATATAACATGCTTAGTTAAAATTAACCAAGTTAATTTCAACTTGAATAAACAAAAAGGTCCTAAATATTATAATTGAAACAATCAATAAAGCAACAAAATATATACGTAAATAATTTAATTTATTTTCAAAAGTACTCTTTATAAGCTACAAAATATTTTTATTATCTTAAATATATTACATAAACATAAAATATATTAATTAAAAATTTGAATTTATAAATATCGAGTCGAATGCGAGTTGAGCTAAACTTGAAAATGTTTCAAGCGAGCTTCGAATTTCGAGCAAAAGTTATAGCCCTATCCATGTAAATGTCTCCGATCATGAAGGATTTCTTCTCAATTTTTCTCCTATAGGCACAGATTCTCTTCTCTTCGCCTAAGGTTCCCCTTGATCTAAGGTAAGTTGTTTTTCAAGATCTCCCGAGTATTCTTCTAGGGTTTTATTTTGTAGGTTTTCTTTTTCCAAGACTCTGCTCTTGTGGGTCTTCCTTTTGAGGCATCTTGCCTTAGGTTATTTTCCTATGTCATGAGGCTTGCCTGGGATGTCATTAAATTTGATTCCGAGCTATTGGTCGGATTTAGAGGTGGCATAATGGGTTGGTAAGTCAAGACTGACCCGAACCCTAATCTGGCCTGACCTGAATAGCTTAACTTGAACTTGAGCTAATTCAATGACCCAAACTTGACCTAATTAATAAACAAATCAGGTTGACCTGCCATTGCTGCCAACCTCACCTATGTAAAGAACAAAAGTTTATAAATAGGTAACCCGAACCCAACCAAATTATATACAAACCGAACTCAACCTGTTTAATAAATGGGCCAGAGTTTATGACCCGAACCAAAATTCCCGAGTCGGGTTCGAATTCATGGGTCGGGCCATATATAGTCGGGTTCCCTAACTCTATGGATCAGATCATAAATATCTTGATTCCTCTCAATTACAAACAAGGAAATGACCAGAAACTCAATCAATTTTCTCTCTTCTACTAAATGTATAAACACCTCGTGTGACACTTAAAGAAATCGCTTGTAACTTCTCTTGTAACCAAGCAAATGATAGTGATTAGTGAAATTCTTGAAGCGACTTACAAGCCCATGGTTTCGCTCGATTGAGGGCTTTCCATGTGGAAGTGTCATGTTTTCCCTTCTTTTCTCCCTTCTTATATTTTCATTCGCATATTTTATATTTTCTCTTCATCCTCATCAAGTTTGACGATCCAATCAACGGACCATGTGTTCGACGGTCTCCAAGGGGTGAGATCAGTCATCTATCTAAGTTGACGGATTTTCGTGTCAACATAGCTAACATTAGAGGATCAAAAATACCATAAAAGTGACGAAAATTGGATTCTAGTAATTTCTTGGATGTAAACATCAAGACACAAGGACAATGACTCATACATTTGGTGGCAAAGAACCAACCCCATACCATGATAATAGTTTAACAAAATAAACCTGAGAAACCACAACCAATGCAATATTTAATACGTTTTCTTCCACATCAGATAGTGTTCAGTATTTTGTTTGATAACAGTAGGCAATTAAAATCATTACATGTCACATTTCCAAAGATAGAGTTCAAATATGTTACATATAAAAGGAATGTTTCTGTGGGGAGATTCCAAATTATTGACAATGTTGAAAAATCCTTGAAAGCAACACTCTAGGTTAAATTGTGCTAGGAAAAAGTAAAGTCTCTACAATCTTCAACCAAGCAATATTACTGTAACAAACTGTAAAAGAACAAGTACAAATATCTGGCTTCACTATTCAATCTCTTTTCAGCTGACTAAGGTACAGCAGAAGAATGCGAGCCCATTTAGATAACATGGGGTATAGAAAACCTAATAGCAAAATTAACAGACAAAATAGACCATTGGATCCAGCCCCCAATAAGGCTAATTCAGGGACACAAATGCAAGTGGTGATATAGGACATGTTGTAGAATCTCATTTTCAGATCTACCCTTCACTAAATTCTAAAAATGCCCCATTGTTCTTCAGCACCTAACATAGACAACCGATTCGGGCAATTTGATTCAGTCTTGGAAAACAATTTTGGCTTTGAGGTTCAAACTTGCCCATGGAATGATGCAATAGCACCATAGATCAACTAATATATGGTCATAAAACAAACCATAGTACATGCTCAAGGCTTGTTCATGAACTTTATCTTTCTTTTTTATTTTTTTTGAACTAAAAACTTCATCCTTCAATGAAATAAGAAATTGATGTTTTGCATCCCCACACAGCAGACGTAGTACAATAACCCGAAATATATTAAAGAGCCAAACCTTTCCACAAAAAAAGAAATTTAAATACGAAAAAAAGCTCGGATAACCTGTCCGGGGAAAAAAAAGGCGCAGCTGGGCTTGTAATCTTTGAACAAATCATCGGCGGTTGAAAGCTGCTGAGATCCGACGGAGATGCTCACGGAAACCCTAGATTTCGAAAGAAACTTCTGCAGAGGGAATCCGGGAGCCCCACGGCTGGGAATCTTCTGGGGAAAAACCCGAGGGGATAGCGTGCAAGAAGCCGACGACATTGCCAAGGATTCAAGGCGGACGGTGGTGGTACGGATCAGATTTAGAGTGAATCGAGATCGGCGAGGTGAGTGACAAGAGAGGGATCGAATAGAGAAAACATGGTCATTTATGGCGCGCATAAATGGTGGCGATCACCGGCGGATGCCACAAAGAAAAATGAAGTTGCCGAAGTGCAGAAGGTTTTTTTGACATAAATATATATATTTGGGCAAATGACACTGAGGTCACTGAGTTTAAGGGTTATTATCACACAGGTCCACATTTTTTAAAATTTTATCATCGGGGTCCCTAGGTTTTCAAAAATTATATCTGGGTCCTTTTCTTATTTTTTTATTATTAAAAAATATAAAAATTACTATTATACCCTCACCCTCCCTCTCTCCACCAGATCCGACAGCCGCGTCGCCCCGCGCCGCCTCCGTTGGCCTCGCGCGGCCGCACAACACTGCCAACGGCCTCGCGGGCCCGCCAGGGGCGGCGCGGGGCCTCGCGGCTACCGGATCTGGTGGAGAAAGAGGGAGAGTAAGGATATAATGGTAATTTTATATTTTTTGATAATAAAAAATAATAAAAGGACCCAGATGATATTTTTGAAAACCTAGGGACCCCAATGATAAATTTAAAAACGTAGACCTGTGTGATAATAACCCTTAAACTCAGAGACCTCATTGTAATTTGCCCTATATATTTTTATATTTATATGAAGTTCATAAAATATAAATTTTAAAAAATGTTATTCATTTATAATTGTTAATAAATAAATTGTTCAATTATAATTTAAATTTTTTAATTCACTTGACGATTCCATATGCTAAATAATTTAATAAATTATAATTTTAAATTATAATTGATTAATAATCAGTTATCGATCGGACTGTAGGAAACCAAATATTAAGATTAATGCATAAATATGTAGAAATATTTACATTCATAACAAATAAATTTTAATATATTATATTATGCATTTTTTAAATAAAATTTATACTATAATTTTTAATTGAGATAATTACCTACATGCCACACCATTTAGTTTTATTTATATTTTACCCATCTATTTTTAGTTAATTACACTCAAAATATTATAAAATCTTACATATACACAATTGAGTTAAAACTTAATCAAAATCTATTTGAAAAAAATATTTTGTTAGTAAATTATTAAAATTATATTTTTATCCTTAATGATATATATTTTTCTCTTCCTCAATACCACACTAAAGCGTTGATTTGTCCTAAAATCAATTCACATCCCGGATGTCCCATTCCTTTGTCGTCACCTAAACATTAAGATTTTAGAATTTTCACTCAAAATATATTAAATATTCTTAAAATAATAGATGAACGGCTCAATTTTTTTATAATCTAATTATAATTAGGTTATTAAAAAATTATGATTACTCGTTATAATAGAAATAAATTAAAATATGTGTATATAAGATTTTATAATATTTTGAGTGTGCATAGCGTAATTAACTAAGAATGGATGGGCAAGGCATAAATAAAACTAAATGGTGCAGCATGTAAGTAATTATTTTAATACTACTGGCACTCGTATATTATAATAGTTATTAAATAAATTGTTCAATTATAATTTAAATTTTTTAATCACTTGACGATTCCATATGCTAAATAATTTAATAAATTAAAATTTTAAATTATAATTGATTAATAATAAGTTATCGATCGGACTGTAGGAAGACTCCAAATAATAAGATTAATGCATAAATATATAGAAATATTTTCATTCATAACACATAAATTTTAATATATTATATTATGCATTTTTTGAATAAAATTTATACTATAATTTTTAATTTTACAGTACTAGCACTCGTATATTATAACTTATAATTTTTTTATAATTTTGTATATAATATATATTTAAATTAAGAGATAGAGAGGTGATTAAATTACCTCAAATTAGACTCGAAGAATTAAACTCACTTGAAATTAAAAATTTTAAGTTACTTAAGATTAACTCGCTCAAATCCTACTAATTGAAACTAATGAATTTGTAAATTGTGAACTATAATAATGAATATTTTGGTTTTTGTTGTTTTCTTATTTCATTTATAATTTAAAATTCAAATTTATTTACAGGCATCTTAGAACATTGCAAATAATATTGCCTAATATATAAATGAAAATTCCAGGGGCTTTTTTAATATATTCCCTGAAACCTGTCAATCATTTGTGGGCTATTTGTTTGGTCAACATGATTTTAATATGGATTTTTATGAATCATATTTCTTTTTCTAATTCAAATTTAATATTATTTTTAATTTTATATTAATTTTAATATTAAAAATAATTTTATTGTACATTTTGCATAATTTAAAAATAAAATTTTTAATTTTATTTCACATTTTATATATATATATATTATAAAATAAAATTAATTTTATTTTCAAATTAATTTATTTTAAAATATTCATAAAATTAATTTTATTTTAAAAATAAAACAACTGCCAGACTAAAAAGCAGAAAAGATGTGTTTTTAACTTTAAGCCTTTTGGGTTCCGCGACGAGCCGACGACGAAGGGTTGAAGGCGCAACTTCCGCTACGAGCTGACAAGTCAACGATGAAGGCGACGGCTTCCATCTTTCATCTTTGAAGAGAGATCAACTTACAGCGGCTAAGCGGCTCACCCCTACTACGAGAGCAAGCACAGCTCGGCAGAAAAACTCTGCGGCTCGCAGAGACGCAGACAGTTGGGCGCAGTCTCGGGAAATTAGGGCTTTAGGGTTCAGCGACGAGTCGACGCCTTTGTTCAAATGTGAAGACTGGCACTTCTTAACGTTGTTTTCCACCATAGATTTATTTTATATAATTTTTTTGAAAAGACAAAAGCCTTGAATGAAGTATATCAGAAGATGATTGGAAGAGATACTCTAAAGTTAAAAATATTTTAAAAGTATTTTAAAATACTGCTAAATTATTTTTGGCACTTCTTATCTCATATCCAATGTTTTTTCTTCCCAGAATAGTATCTATTAGAGAGGTTTTAGATCAATGATTATTTGACTATGATGAGTTTATAAAAAAATATGATTTTTACTATGAAAAAATTTGATAAATATTGATCAAACTGCAGCTTACCGATGACAATTGTAATTGTTCTTGAACTAAGAAAAAAGATGTTATATGTTCAGTGTGCTTTTCAAACTATTTATTTTGTTCAAGATTGTAATAATAATATCAAGGGGCCAGGTAATTTCATTTAGGCTCCTGAGGTTTATTTGACTTGCCACGCTGGTCCCCAATTTTAAAAACATGCTAAACAAGACCTCAAAATTTATTGTATAGGTCATTGTAGTCATTAATATTTATAAAAAACTTCCAATAAGGTTCAATTAAACATCTTCCGTTAAACATACCGTTAAATCAAAATTTTAATTGATAAATTATTTTTTTTAATATGAAATTACAATTGTACCCCACCTAGTCCTCGCGCGCGCTGACGCCCTGTTTGGCATGTTTGTCAAATTTTTAATTAAGCTTCCAATGCTGCAGCTTGCAAGCGGACGTCGGCGGCCGCGCGCAGATGCTTGCAAGCGGACGCCGGCGGCCGCGCGCAGATGCCGGCATGGCGATCAACAAAAGATTGAAAATATGAAAGGGTAAAAAAGGGTATTTTTGTAATTTTAATATCGTTTAACGAATACCGTCACAAAAAGACCATAATGACCTATACAGTAAGTTTTGGGGACCTATCTGGTATTTTCAAAATTGTAGATTTGCGTGGCAAGTCGAGTAAACCTCAGAACCTAAGTGAAATTTTCCCTAATATCAAAGCTGTAAAAGAGAATCTAAATGATTTATTTACTTATTATTCTCTTGCTAACATTCAATTAATTTCAACCGGAAATGCTAACTTGCTCAATGATGATTAGCTAATCATATATGTATGAACTTAAAATGCTTTGATTTGTTTGAGTGGGATATAATGATGATATTTTATTATAGGATTGAGTTTGATTGCTCATTCAATGATTTAGAAAGCTGCATCTTATCTTACATGTCCCTTTTGTCATGCAGTGTATTTAACAATTTTTTATATTATCTACATTAGTACTACATTTGATGAAGTGGACCGTGCATGTTTTTCAATCAAAATTTTATCTTTGATAGTTTCTATTTTTTGTTAATTTTTTATGAGTTAAGATATTTACTTGTGTAGCACAGTAGTACTATTGCAGTTAATTTTAATTTTTCAATAATTAAATTAATTTGTCACTATACTACACTTAATCAGATATACTCAAATCAAATTAATTTTTTAGCTAATCATCTGAGAGCTATGTCAATATTACTTTTAATTATATTTTTCTTTATTTTGATTTCAATTTTGTGTACTAGCTCTACTGGTACATTCAATTATTAATTTATGTCTTAATGCATTTGGCTCCCTTATTAACATCTCTTTAATGTTTTGAATTAATCTCAAATTTGATTTTTATCAATGTCACTACTTGACAGATTACGAGATAGCACTTTTGCTTATTGGCAAATGAGCATTACTATTCTAGGAAGTAAATCAAGTAATAATGACGAATGGTTCTTTTTATTTTAAGATTTTATTTACTGAGTGTTTGGTTCAATGTTATCTTAATATTATGTTATGTTATCTAAAGAAAGCAATTATTTGATTTAATGACATCTATAAATAATCTTCTATAGAATTATAAAATTATTAATCAAAAGCTGACATTTAGATGTCATGATATCTAAATTACATAACATAACACCAAGATAAAAACGAACCAAACGCCCCCTTAGAGCAAAACATTGTAAATTTATACTTTTTTTAACTTTTGTTTGTAAAAGTAAAAATAACATGCATCGTATGAGAACTTTTTAATGAAATGTAAATCGGTAAAATGTAAATAGTATTGTACTTTTACTTTGATTTATATAAGTTTTGATATATTTTTTTAAATTGTTTGATATTTTATTTATTATATATTATATAGTGATTGTTATTAAATAATTTTTTCTTAGGGGGCGTTTGGTTCAATGTTATCTTGATGTTATGTTATATTATCTAGAGAAAGCAATTATTTAGTTTAATGATATTTATAAATAATCTTCCGTGAGTTATAGAATTATTAATTAAAAGATGACATCTAAATATCATGACATCTAAATTACATAATATAACATCAAGATAACAACGAATCAAACACCCCCTTAATTCAATCTAAAATTTATTTTTTAATAGAAAAATATTTTTTTAATTATCAAAAAATTTTAAATGTGTTTTTGTTATTATGTAATTTAAATTTATCAAAAAACTGAAATCATTTCAAAATCGACTTGAACTCGAGCTAAATCGAGTCAAGCTAACTTGACTCAAAATGTTTCGAGTTTGAGTAGATTTCGAGTCCCGCTGAAATCGAAATTTTCAAGTTTAAATATACTGAAACTCGCTCGAACTCGACTCGTTGCCACCCCTACAGTTTAATTAGCACCTTATTGAAAACAACTTACCACAATAATATTGAATATATGATGTTGAATTTGGATCCGCGCCGACTCATCTGGAGCACACATGTGAAAGCTTACGTAGCATCAACGTACAAGCGCTCGACGTCGAACAGAAGGCGTATCACCCCAAACAGCAGACGTCAAAGAGGCTGAGACGAACAGCTAAGGCCAGTACTTACCGGTATCTAGGCGCAGTATCGGGGACCATACTGCTTTCAAGAAGTACGAGCCTCCTTGCCCTCGGACTACGCCATCCGTACAGCATACAACTGAGGCCAGGACATAGCCGCCTTGTAGGCATTGATGGTTTGATACTGGAGCTGAAGCCCATTCCGTTGAAGTGACTCTACAGAGTAGATCAAGGTATAAGAATCTCATAATAACGGGAAAAATGGACTTTTTTTTTCAGAGCTCTCCTTTCTTCCCTAACCCCCCAACTTTTCTATCAATACTGTAATCTAAAATAACTTGGCATTAGTGAAAATCTTTGAAGCCTCCTCGAAAGGAGCCGTGGTTTTTCTGCTCACAGTTTTCCACTTGAAAATTCTTTTGTTCTCCTGGTTGTATTCTCGTCACAATAATTTGGTGCCCTCACGTAGGATCTAGCCCGATCCCTTCAAATACCCATGGAAAATACTCATGGTGAAAACCACTCACCACCGGGTGGACAGCAGGCAATGCGCCTGCCCCAATACAATACTGCCATGAATGATCGACAGCTCCAAACCTTGACGAACACGATGGCCACACTTTCCCAGATGATGAACACCTTCCTCGACAACTTTTCAGCCCTCCTTTAGCAGCAGAGGCCTCTCCCCCTAGCTCTTCCCCTTGAAGGCCCTCTTCCACCTCCGAGCGTGGAGCATCTCACGCTGGGCTCCGTCCAAAACTTCTAGCAATTCTTCGAGCAGTTCTGCACTAGATTCGAAACATCGAGGACCACCTTCCAAACAATCCACGAGCTCTGGCAGATAAAGCAGGCCCCTGAAGACTCCCTGCGCAACTACGTAGATTGATTCTCAAAGATGAATGTGGAGACGAAAGACACTAGTGACGACAGATCAACTATGATCTTCGTCCACAGCATTTTACTCGGGGAGTTATACGACTCCTTCGTCAACGACATGCCGAAGACGCTAATGGAAGCAAGGGCCCGTGCTGAAAAGCGTATCCATCTCAAGGACACGAAGGCCCTGAAGTCGAAAACCAAGCAGGAGGACGCCTCATCCCAAGACAAGAAAGGTGAGACCCCAAAGGCGGAATCCAGCACTCCCAGGAGAAACTTTTGAGATCGAAAGTTCCCCCCATCTCACGAGAAGCGCAAATTCGAGGGTGACTCCCCGCGCCGTTCGACGCTAGTCTACATCATTGAGGAAATATTCTCAATTCTTAGTGACAAGAGGTTCAACAAGAGTCGTGGCAAACACCAGCCACCCCAACCTGGTGAGGATCCTACAAAGTTTTGCAAGTTTCACCAGCGCTACGGTCACCTCCTTTTCGAGTGCCGCTATTTTCGGGCACTCGTCAATGAGTATATAGAGAATGACTGCCTCACCGGCTATAAGAAGATAGAGGGGCTATCGTCGAAAGCGGCACGAGCTCTTTTCCCTCATGACGAGCCTCTGGCTGTTACCCCTCGAACCCCAGCAATGTCGAAAGCTAACAACAAGAAGGCTATCCTCTCAATCTTCGACTACGACTGTAATCTTCAAGCTCGAAGGTGCCGAGAGGTATGCGCCATCGAACTCCATCCACTTTTGCTTGACATTGTCTTCACCGCAGACGACCTTCATGGAGAGGGGGTCAACCGTGACCCCATCGTCATCATCGCCGAAATCAGAGCCTGTGATGTCCACCGGACCTTGGTCAACACAGGCAGTTTGGTTGATATACTATATCTATGCGCCTTCAAAGAAATGGGAGTCGGTCAGTGTAAGCCACTTCCCCCTTCCATGACCATCTCCAGCTTCTCCGGCGACATCTACCGACCCGCAGGCTACGCCACCCTTTGTGTCGCTTTCGAAGAGGGCCCCAAAAAATAAGTGAAAGAAATTAATTTTGTCATCATGGATGCCCCCTCCGGCTACAATGCAATCCTGAGACGTCCTGCAATGGCGGCATTCCAGATGGTCGCGTCCACCTACCACTTATGCGTCAAGTTCCCCACACCGCTCGGCATTGCCACCATTAGAGGGGACAAAGTTGAGACCAGGAAATGCTTCGAGATAAACGCACGTCTTCACACAGACAACCTAGATCCCAGGGATCACGTCCTACCGTCGGTCGAGCAAAATGATCATGTAATCATCGCCGACGGAAAAACTGTGTTAATTTCTAAAGATTTTGCTGACAATAAAAAGCCCGCCTTGGCGGCCCTCCTTTTTGAGTATTTTGATATATTCGCTTGGGAACCTAGTGACATGCCAGGGATAGAAAGAGCTGTGGTCGAGCATCGACTAAGTCTCAAACCTGGGGCAGCTCCCGTCAGACATGTTGGCCCTTAGGCCTTCCCAAGAGGGGGGGTGAATTGGGAATTAAAAATAATTTCAAATAAATTGAACTAATTAAAACAATAGCAGGTAAAAAGGCGTACACAAACAGATAATTCAAAATAGATAAGAAGCAAGTTAAGGTTACAGCAAAACTAAATAAAACAGAGTGCGAAAAAGCAGATCGGTCGATTTTACCAAATAGACCGGATATCAAAAATCAGATAGGTCGATTTTGCCAAATAGACCGGATGTCAAAAATCAGATAGGTCGATTTTGCCAAATAGACCGGATGAACAGGAATAGTGCAGAAAGCAGAGAAGAAAACCGGTTGATTTGAGCAAATAGACCAAAAGAGCTATAACACCACAAAAACAATTCAGAACAGAAAAACGTGAGAGATATGATTTAGATATTGTATAAAATAATTTTATTAAAGTAATTTGAGCTTATTTTTAAGTTAAAATCAGATTTAATAATTTTATGTAATAGTTAAATTTTACCGTAAAAGAGAGGAGAGCAAAATACACAAGCGATTTATAGTGGTTCG
>KZ451883.1:4715024-4739072 GCA_002786265.1 Apostasia shenzhenica | reverse complement strand
ATGAGATGTTTGAAAGATATTTAGGCCACTAAAAAGATGGAATAAGATAACATTTTAGGCCTATAAAATCAAGTGAAAAGAAGAATAAAACATCTAAGAAAAAACGAGTAAAAACTCTTGGCAAACTAACGCGTTTACATTAAGTCCTATGAAGTATAAAGAAAATCAAATAGTTCGTTCCGCGTCACTTGGACTTGAGAATATCCATCTTCTAACGGACGATTAGCCTGTAAAAATATACTTAGAAGAGGATTAGTACTAAACCTAAAGTAATTGTGATTATCAAAATCAATGGGGTTCAACAAGACAGAAGAAGAGAAATTTCGGAGGCGAAAAGCAGCGAGCAATCCGAGAGGAAGTCAAAAAACTCTTTGTCGCCGGATTCATCAGGGAAATCATGTACCTGTCATGGCTCGCAAATGTCGTGGTAGTGAAGAAGAATTCCGAAAAGTAGCGAATGTGTGTGGACTTTACAGACCTAAATAAAGCATGCCCTAAAGACTTCTACCACTTGCAGAAAATAGACAGACTCGTCGATTCTTCGGCAGGGTACTCAATTATGAGCTCCGTGGATGCCTTTTCGGGCTACCATCAAATCCGAATGACTGAGGACGATGAAAAGCACACCTCATTCATCACTGATCAAGGAATTTTTTGCTATAAGGTGATGCCTTTTGGCTTAAAGAATGCAGGTGCGATCTATCAGCGGATGATTGATACTGTATTCAAAAAACGAAAAGGGCGGAATATAGAAGCCTACTTCGACAACATACTAATTTAAAGCAAGAATGTGGAGCAGCACATCGAAGACCTCTGCGAAACATTAGACACTTGCCGAACCTACAAAATCAAACTAAATCCCCTCAAAAACATTTTCAGCTTGGCATACGGTAAGTTACTGTGGCACATGGTGTCGGCCAGAGGCATTGAGGCGAACCCTGAGAAAATACGGGCCATTCAAGAAATGGTACCGCCTCGAATAATCGAAGATATACAAAAATTGAACAGAAGGATCGCGACACTCTGCAAATTTATATCAAAATTCGGTGAGCGCTGCCTCCCTTTCTTCAAGATCCTTCGAGGGGAGCACCCGACGTGGGACAAGGATTACAGGAAAGCTTTCCAAACACTAAAAGAATACTTGCTATTGCCGCCACTACTCTCCGCCCCACTCCCAGGCGAAAACCTCCTCCTCTACCTCAGCGCCACTGATAATTCAGTATCGACAGTACTTGTTCGAGAAGTGGCAGGTCGGCAGCTGATCCATTATATCAGCCACGTCCTCCATGGCGCCGAAATGAGGTACCCTCCCCTCAAAAAACTCTCTTTCGAGCTGATTTATGCAGCTCGCAGATTACGTCATTATTTTCAAGCTCACCCCGTCAAGGTGATAACTGATCAGCCCCTCCAGAGAATACTCCACTCACCCGAAATCTCTAGAAGGTTGCAGAAATGGGCTGTGGAGCTCTTCGAGTTCGACATCGATTTCCTTCTCCGATCGGCTACGAAGAGCCAGGCGCCCGCCGACTTCGTCACTGAACTGACAACAACCGAACAGCCCGAACTTCTAGAGAAGCGACAGCCTTAGATCCTTCATGTCGACAGAGCCTCCGGCAAGCGCATCCAAGGAATCGGCATTGTCCTCACCAGTCCCTGGGGAATTTGACTTCAAAGATCAGGGAAGATACACTTTCCCGTCACGAACAATCAGGCCGAGTATGAGACCCTCATTGCTGGGCTCAAATTCGCCAAAGGCCTCGGAGTGCGATACCTCCATGTCTACAGCGTCTCAAAACTAATGGTGAACCAGCTAATAGGATCATACCAGACGAAGAACGAAGTACTCAAGAAGTATTTTCAGCTTGCCAAAAATCACTTGCAATATTTTGCACAAGCCTTCCTATTTCACATCCCCCGTGAGATGAATTCACTAGCAGAAGAAGTGAATGATAGTTATTTGAGCTCCAGAGTTTTTCTTTTGTATATAATTTTTATAAGAACATTTATACGCAAAGTACAGTGATTTGGATGTAAATATTTAATCTATTTATATACATTGCTTGATACTAGCTTAAACTTTTATTTAACGCACTCTGATGATGTAATATAAGCTAATATGATAGTGTTATTCACCACGATCTGTCATTTTCTGCCTTATTTTATTATTCTACTATTAATTATCATCATCTTTTTGAGCCAAGACGTGACCTAACTACTTTACGAAATAAAAAGTATTTGGAGTATAGTCTTAAAGCTTAAGGTTTGGAAATTAGAGTTTAACTTTTAGTATTAAAGTAATTATAGCATAAGAATTAATATTTGAGATTATAAACTATAATTTTAAGGCTAAGAAGGTGTGATTTTATCAAAAAATAATATAAAATTTGCATTTTTATAAATTTTTATTCTAATATATGTAATATTTTATTTATAGTAGTAAAATATATAATTTTTTTATTTAAATAATTCTCTATATAAATGCCCTATTTATTTTTTATTATATATATATGTTAAGATAATAATTTTTATGACATCATCAAATAGCTTGAACTGCAGAAAGTCAGAAACCTTGATAAAATCCATCCTTAAAAAAATGCCTTAAAGAACATAAAATACAATTTACACGTGCGGCTGGGAAGGGGTCTTCGTGGCAGCGCCCCATCTCCTTTTTCAACTCTTCTTTATTTTATTATAAAACAAGCACATTTTTATTTTTATTTTTCATTTATTTTAATTTTAAAAATTGAATAGAATGTATGTAAACGATAATGTGATATAAATATCATCCGAATCTCTTTTATTTATCTTTATTATAATTTTTTAATTTTTAAATTAATAAATTAATCTATTAATCTAAATAAAAATATAAATACTATTTACTTCTGTTACTTCTATACTAAAAACTACTTACTTAGTTGGAGGATAAATTTGAATAAGAAAAGAGAAAATATTTTATTTTATAGAATTGATGAGAAAAAAATTTATTTTAATATTGAGATGTGTGTATGATGTGAAATAAAGTTGATTTTAAGGTTGAATTTTGTGTTGGATGTGAAATAAAGTTGATTCTTTAAGGTTGAAATTTGTGTTGGATGTGAAAAAAATTATTAAAATTTATAATAAACTTAAAATATTATTAAAATTTTTTTCCCTTTTTTGGGCTCATGCCAAATATGCCTAGTTACTTTTATAGTATTTTTGATAGTGATAATTGTTCAATAGTTCTCTTCTACCAATCGTGCTAAAAAATAATTATGTTCAGCCATTTCTTACTAAAAAAGTAATATTTGTTAATAAAAAAAACTTATCTGTATTTTTACTTATATTGGTGAATCAATTTACTTAATTAAAAAATTAGATAAGCTTATATACACATAAAAATAAACAAGAGAGACATAAATACTAATTTCCCTATGTTATATTATACTTCTCAATTACCGTGTAACATCTCAAAATCAATTAACTTCCGATTGTTTCAAATACGAGTGAATTATTAAAATTTTTGGATTAGCATGTGACAATATTCCTCGAACTCTCTAGATGTATAAGCACGGATATATGTCATTTTAATACCAAGGGATCCATTTGTAATGGGTATGCAACGTGAATGATCGTAAAAAAAATAATTTAAATTTTTTGTGATGTGCACGATGAGACTTAAAAATTATGAAGCTGGATGCCTTCGAAATTATGTTGGACTTCGAAATTATAGTTGTATCATTAAAGTAATATCAAGTATTTATAAATATACAACAATTATTATTATATTATCAAAATAATACAATAAGATGTACTCATTAGCAAATATAATCATCTCAACATGTCGTGACCCACTCCTCTTATTATCAATCAATAGCGTTTACTCGTTCGACTCTAAATAGGGAGTGAAGCTTAACAAAATGATGCCGCCTACAATTTCACCTCAAATTTGAGAGTCGTGAACTTCTCATTCCATTTTATCGAGTTGATTTCTCAAAGAAAAAGTAGAAAGAGCATCAGCATTTGTATAACAAGATCGATCTAACCTCTAGTTTGCTTCAATTGTCGATGTACATTAGTGGTTTTCTCGATTATTTGATTTCCATTTTTATTTTTTTTCCTTGAGAATTTATTGCACTTCATTTATTTTGTCCACATAAACTGATGAGATGTTACATCAACAACCTAAAGTTTTTTTTTCTTTTTTTTTTTGGATGGTAACATCATGAACAACTTAAAAGTTAAAAATGTAGAAATATGAGAGCTGGCCTGCCAACTTGCAGGGCAAGTTGCCCCTCATCTAATAAGCATGAGGAAATGAAATCTAATATTTGTTATTACTCAATAGAGTAAATTGAATCTGGGTCCCTAAATTTAAGATTCCATTGAATATAGGTCATGTAAATTCCAACCAATGTTGCATTCAAATCATTCCATGGAGAGGAGCAAATGAGATTATAAAACAATAACTTTGCACCACATTGTCCTTTTTGAGCATCTTCTTGCCCACCATTAACTTGAAATATGTTAAAAATATTGAGTATTCAGATGATTCAACTATTAATAAGCTGATCAAATATGACAAAAAGATATGCTTATAATAAAAAAATATATCATATATATCTCGTAAGAATTATTTCTAAATATAACATACCTATGAATATTATTAATATCCATAGAAACTCTTATTTCAGTGTTTAGTTCATAAGATTGTACATTGAGATTATTGAGGATAAACAAATTGATCTACTTCTATTGTATCAAAATATGCTTATTTCATTATAAAAAAATTGCTTATTTTAAAACTAGAAGGAATAATATCTTGACCTTTCATCCTCTTTCTTCTCATCTTTCTTTTAGGCCATGTTTGGCAATGAGCTAAAAACTATGGCTAAAATTAGCCATGGCCAAAATCTTAAATTTATTTTAAAAAAATTTAAAAAATTATTTTATATTTCATCTCACACAAATTCCAACATTAAACAATCACTTTATTTCACATCCAACACAATTCTCAATAAATCAATCAACTTTACTTTACATCCTACACAATTTTTAATATAACCAACTTACTTTATTTCACATCATACATATTTTTCAAAAATAATTAAAAATTTCCACATCATACACATTTTTCAAAAATAATTAAAAATTTCAACCGAATCTTTTTTTTTCTTATTACCAAACAGAGAATAGTCTTCTTTCATTCTCCTCACAATAACTCTTTTCTTCTCAATCCTAAGCTCTTTCTCATTAAGCCAACTCTCCAAAATCCCAATCTCTTGATTACCTCACCCCACTTCCCAATGCCCCTTTTCATTGCTTGCATGTTGTACCACCAACAAAATCACTTCCTTGATCTACAACAATGACGACCACCAATCCGTCTTTACATCTGTATTTCCAAAAAAATTCAATAATAATGTAAAGATATTTTTGTCATTTGCCTTTTAGTGAGCAGTTATGTGACCCGATTTGACATATCAAGAAAGGTACATTTATTTAGATGAAATAACTATTTCATTTCACCCTTACTTTTTATGGGATAGCTATCCTCATATTTACTTTGGTAAAATATTTATTCAAAAAAAATCTCTATTATATATTTTATGAAATAATTATTCCTTCTACAAACCCAAAGATAGCTATTCTTTGTGCGCTAAATATTTTTTAAAATTATTCTTATTCATGCATATACATATAAACATCCATATATATATATATATATTCATCTAATTATTTCTATAAAATTAAATTTAATATTAATAAATAGTATAAAATTTCATTATGTTATATTCATGTGCATTTTAATATTTTTTTCTATTTACTTTTTATTTTACATTCTATTTTATCAAAGTACATAAAGAAAATATTATTTTATTTCCCTTAGAATGACAATCTTATTTTAACTTCATTCAATTCTATTAAAGTAAACATACCATAAATGATTTTCATCTAATAGGACCTAAGTACAATAATGCAATAGCAAACTTAGGGATTTTAATGCAGGAAGATGTAAACCTAGAGCTGGACTAGTGCCAAATGTTTTCAATTATAAGGATCTACATGTAATTAATGCAATACAAATAGCAAACTTAGGGATAATTTTAATGCAGGAAGATGTAAACCTAGAGGACCAGTACCAAATGTTTTCAATTATAAGGATCTACATGTAATGAAATACAAATATTACAGACACCCATTTGCAATTTATCCTTATTAATATTATAAATCCCAACTTGTCTCACTTTTAAATAACTCACAACTTGGCTCAACTTCTTTTCTTTTATTGACCTGCAACTTGGACTTATCAAGGACCAACTTGCACACCCTGCAGGCCCAGACCCGATTCCCTTCACCTATAAGTTTATCATTTTCCTTTTCTTTAAACTAAATTACAATTCAGTCCCTACATTATGCTTAGTCTAATGTTAGTCCTAACCAAAAGATTTTTTACATGCGATATAAATTATTTATATTGCATCAAACTTATTCTCTTCATTAAAATTAACAGCCTTAAAATGTAAATTTTAAATATTATAATTAATAAAAATATAAAATTTGTGTGACATGTGCATAAATAAATATCCTAAATAAATAATTATATCATCTTTTGATCTTTTTATCACTCTACTTGGGACATGCCACCTCAGCGAGTATCATGCATGTGCTTAACATTAGCGTATCATAATTAAACTATAATCTATGCTTATCATGAATTATAAATATTAAGAATTAAATACTTAATATATAAATGTTTTGTTTTAAATGCTATGATTGTAGTTATCCCTTAATAAGAACCACTTAAAATTAAAGATCAATCATTAATTAATTACATCAAATAAACAATGATAGAAAAGTACTCAATTTTAATGATTTTGAGAACTGAATACCAGTATGGAAATTTGACAAGGTCATTAAATTAAGAAATAATTGTATATGGACCACATTGCAATTTCCAATTCCGCTTAATGCAGGAAATACAGCGTATTATTCTAAATTTCTGATAATATTATATGAAATTTCGGCCTCTCGAAGTATCATGCAAGAACCGAGGGATAAGAACAAAACAAAAGCAGCGTTTTGATTTGCTCATCGTCGTCGCCCTTCCGCTGCCGGATGAACGGACTGCCGGCCACCGGCGGCACAGAACCGTGACTAGGGGTTACGTAGGCCAAAAGCCCACCAACAAAAAAAAAAAAAAGGAGGCGCCTTCAGCGCGGCGGCGTGCCTAAAAAGGAAAGATTTCATAAATACAAGTTTTCATGGTGAATTGGGGCAAACGCCGCCGCCGGCCGCTGCGTGGTTGGCGAGATTCTCGGCGATGCGGGCGAGGGACTGCAGGTTGCACTTGACGATGGTGTCGACGAAGACTCGGGTGTCTTCCCTGGTGTTTCCCTGCGGCACGTCCACCACGTAAGACTCCACCACCACCGTCCCGCCGCCGGCGGCTGCGGCGGCGTGCAGCGTCGTGACGGAGCGGTAGTTGGCTAGTCGGTGCTCGCCTCCGACGATGCGGAAGCTGAGCACGTGGCGCTCGTCGTCGAGGATCTCGAGGCGCTCGGTGCTGGTAGCCGCCGGGAGGCCGGAGACGAGGCGGACCTCCCGGAGGGAGCCCACCTCTCCGCCGCCGACGATGACGTGGCAGCTCTTCACGAAGTGCTTGTACGCCTGCGGGTTGTCGAAGCGTCGGACCACGGACCAGACCGTCTGGACCGGCGCAGAGATCGTCTGCACCACGGCCGAGCAGCACTGGTTCGATCCCACCACGTGCTCGTGGTGCCGAGCCACAGCCTCGGGAACCGGGTGGGCCGTGCAGTTTCCCGCCGTTGCAGCCCTAGGGGACTTCGCCTGCCCTGCGCAGCCGGCCACCGGACGGCGCTGGTGTTGCATCGAAGACTTGGGCGTTGTGTAAGGCATCCCCTCTCCTCTCTCTCTCTCTCTCTCTCTCTCTCTCTCTCTCTCTGTGATGGAAATGGAGGAGATAGAAAGGCGGCGATGTAGCCTTTTCTGCGCCGCTGAAGGAATATATATATACAGATTAATTAGGTAGCCTGCCGAGTGGTGAGAGCGTGGCCAGAAGCACGTGAGGCTGTTAATTTCGCTCCAATAAACATCGATCCAAAATTGATTCGTGATTTTTATTAATTTAATTTTAATTTAATTTAGAATCAGATAAAAAAAAGGTTCAAAATTAGACTGAATCAGTTGAATTTTATTTTGACGATTTAACTTTTAATTTATATTTTCATTTGGTTATTTTAATTTTTTGAAATTCAAACTAAATTTGAATATTTTTTTGTTTGATAGATAATTTTGTAACAATAAGAAATTTTTAAAAATTTATAAAATTCAAACTAATTTTTAAAATTTAGTAAAAATTTAGTGAAATACAAAATTCTAACGTAAAACTCAAAACTCAAAACTCAAATTTTTAAATTACTTTAACAGTAAATTCTAAATCTTAAATTTTAAATTTATAAAAAATAAACTCTAAATATTGAAGTTTTAATTATTATTAATTAAATTTAATGATATAAAAGTGAACAATTTAAAATTTTTTAGTAAGATTTTTATTAGCTTTTTTTAAAAATTTAATATGAAATTTATAATTTTTAGAATTTTTAATCATGTGTGTGAATGTTCCATAATTGTTTGCCTCGAGGTCCCTTAATTTAAATAATTATTTATTAAGGCAAATTCCAAGCACGTACCTAATATTGTTATAATTTTTTAAAATTAAATTTATATGTTTTAGGAAAGTTCTTCATAATTTAGTGGGCCAATCAAATAAAGCGGTTATTACTAATTAATTCCAACGTTATTAAATTATAGGATAAACTTCGTACAAAATTTAGTTATAAAATAATATCATACAAATTAATAATTTAATCTTTTAAAATAGAATTCTATTATATCCCATTACATTAGCAAATAAATTAATTAACTATGATTTAAAATTTTAATTCATTAAATTATAATTTACTGATATATCTAGTAAATTAAATGCATAAAACATAAATTATCAGCTATTATTTCACTATAAGTATTTTGCTAGAAAATAAATGAAATAAAATTAAAATTACCATCATCTCCTTTCACTTTACTTTTCGTATATTACTTCTTGCAGTTGTCGGCGCCCTCTCAACTACACGTCCTCGTGCACTGCCACAGCACTTATGAGTCGATCCTGTGCAATCATATTTTTTCATTTTAAAGTAAAAAAATATAAAATGATGGCAGAATTAACAAATTCTATCAAATAATATCTGATTGAAATATTTATATAAATTTTAAGAACTCTGATGAAAAGAAGATTTTAAGACTTAAAAAAAATCAAGATATATAAAAAATTTTGAAATTATAAATTTCTGTAATATTACCTCCTAACATCAGCATGATTTCTATCCTAAATTATATATTATTTATGAACTATGGAGCAAAATGTAATGTGCTGCAAAATTCAAATATTTATTAGCAATTTAGCATGCTTTGGTCCATGGTATATATTACTGGTTTTTTTAATTTAACCGCTTTTGGATATTACCTTTTTATTTTATGATGCAAGTGGCAGTTGGCAAAATGGGGCCCAGTGGGCTCTGCTTGATCAGCCTTAATTAAGATCACGGCTTAGCCAAATTTGATTTTTAATTAATAGTTATTTCAAAAAAAATTTAATTATACATTTTTTTTCACTTGATAATTTACTGGACTTAAAAAGTACCACAAAATTTTAGTAAAATCTTAAGTCACGTGACTTCGCTTCTCATTAAATAAAGTTGGCTAAATTACGCCCAGGTCCTGAGTTTAATGCTTAATATCGCACAGGTCTACATTTTTTAAATTATAACATCGAGGTCCCTGAATTTTAATAAATTATCAAATGGGTCCTTTTTATTTTTTTATAATTTTTTTTTTAAATTACTGTTTTACTCCTGCCCGGATCGGGAGGAGAGAGAGAGGCGGCCTCTCTATCTCCTCTCGATCCCGCGCACGGCCTGTCTACCGTGCGCTGGATCAGGAGGAGAGAGAGGGGCAGGGGTAAAACGATAATTTTAAAAAAATTTAATTATAAAAAAATAAAAAAAGATCCATTTAATTAAAACTCAGGGACCCCGATGTTAAATTTTAAAAACATGAACCTGCGCGATATTAAGCGTTAAACTCAGGAACCTGGACGTAATTTGCCCAATAAAGTTTGATAAGGAGTCGAATAAGAGTATTAATAAAAAAAATTATGCATAAGGAAGACAGTTTATGGTTAAAATCTTGTGTGCGAAGGGGCTCATCTCGAAATTTCTGCGAGTGTTTAGGAATCCTCGAGAAAGAGAATCGTTTCTCGAGAATTGAACTTGAAGTTTGAACCTCAATGTGTATATGGAATTCGCGAATGGTTTCTTTACGGAAAGATAAATTGACCATTCTTTTTCAACTGTCTTCGAAACACGTTATTTTCAGCTTCAGTGTTTGAAGACCTCCTTCTTTTAAGAATTCCTACAAGGACTATCTATCTTCCAAGTTAATTTTAATCCTCGCGTTCTTCACTGTAGTTTCTATTCTCGATTCTAATCCTTAAACTTCACAAGGAGATTCACGTAAAGAGAGTACTCAGGAGAGCTATCACCGACAGTAATGTCGATCGACCGGTGAAGATAATTAGAAATTCAAAGGGACTTCAACCCATCTAAAATAATTTGAACAGAGAGATAGAAAATTATAGCACGTAAGCCTAATTCTCTGATCTCGCGGCCCTGCAGTTTGTCATGAGGACCAAAACAGGATCAAAACAGTACTAGTTTAAAAAATAACAATAATAATAATAAATCAATTATTTTAATTATTCTACACAAATTTTAATATTAAAAATAATATTTTACTTCACATACTCAATAATTTTTAATAAAAATATAAACTTTATTTCACATCTTAGATCAAAATACTAGATTTGAATATTTTGGTCTAGAATGTGAAATAAAGTTGATATTTTTATTTTAAATTGTTGAGTATATAAAGTAAAATAATATTTTTTATATTAAAATTTGTGTAAAATGATTTAAAATATTTATATATTATTATTATTGTTGCTTTTTAAATTAGTATCATTTTGGTCCTGTTTTAGTTCTTGTGCCAAACAGGACTAGTCTAAATTATTTTTCTCTTCAATTTAACTGTTCGTGTAATCTTCTATATATATACTTGATATCGTCAAACAATTATCGAAAATTTCAAGCTTTTCGGCCAGCGTGATCTTGCGATAACATTAATTACTTAATTTCGTAAAAAAATAATAATTATTTAATTAGTTTTTATTTCAAAATCAAAGTATCACCTGTGACCCAATCTATTGGTAATTTTCTTCTTAGTCCAACCCACTAACTCTGATGTGGATGGACAGATATAAAGTTCAACTTTTTCATGCAAAAAGAGAGTGGATTTGTTCTCCAGAGGTAGCATGTAACTTTGTATCACATTAAAATGGAAGATATTTAATGTATATATTTAAAATATCTACGTCTTCATCTTGATATTATTTTCAATATAATCTTAAATTCATAAATTTTATTTTTACGTGTAAGTTCGTAGTTTTGTATTTTTATTTAGCGGGGTAGGAAAGAAAAACACTACACAAGTATACTAGAAATCACAAAACTCGACTTTAAAAAAAAATTACAAACCTCACAAAATATACACAAAAGTAAATACAGTCAAAAAGAAATAAATCGTAGCTTCGAAGATAGAAGACGAGCTACTTTTATATACATTTCTCAAATTTTAATTATAACATTAATGGCGCTACATAATTAATATTGAAGTCCAAAATACTTACATCATTAATGTAACATTCACCCAATGTTTAACTTAGCCACTTTTGCTCCATCTCGTATAATCGAAGGTATTCGAAATGAGGTCATTTTGATGAATAATAATAATATTACTCGTATTTAGAATCAAGTCTCACATTTTTAGTAAGTCAAGTCGTCAGCTTAACACATGATATATGTTGAAGTGATGGTATGCAAGGTTTTAAAAATCGGAACAGACCGACCGGTTCAACCGGTCGAACCGTGAACCTGTCAACCAACTGGTCTGGTTTAATTTTATAACCGGATCCGCTTAAAACTGGCCAGAATCGGTCTAAACCGTGGTTCAACCGGTCAACCTATGAACCGGTACTGTTGGACCGATTGAGTTTAAAATTAAAAAAAAACTTTCCTAAACCTTAGGTCCATAACTCAGCCTTCGTTTTGCGGCCTCTACTCGCGCGACAGTCACGAATTCGCGATTCCCTTTCCTTGCACTCTCCTCTCCAACCCCTATCCTCTCGGAATAATTTAGTATTTTAGTGATATGAAATGATGAAATAATTTAGTATTTTAATATTGACAATACTATTTGTTCAAATCTTTTAACGATGTACTAAATATTATACTCAATTTGTGATTTGCAAATATTTTATTGGATTAATGTTATTTCGATTTGCTTGAAATTATTTTTTGGGTTATTGACATATAAGATATTATTTGTTGAATTCAATTATTAAATATTCATTTATATATGTCTAATTATTGTATTGATGTGTGAATAATATATATCTTAACTATGTTTATATTATATTTTATTATTTTTTTTAATTTTTACTTCATCCCGGTTCGACCCCGGTTCGACCATTGAACCTTAAACCTTTCAGTCTACCGGTTCTAAAGCCGGTCCAGTTTTCAAAACCTTGATGCTATGCCTTTTGTTTAAGTTTAAAAAATAGGACATTTACATACATAGCATTTTATATCACTATATTTACATATAACACACTTATTTTTAAATTTACATTTCACATACTTTTTTTATATTCCACACACTTTTTTAAAAATTGAAGTATAATATTTTGAAAATAGATATAATACACATAATTATGATAATATGGAGTGTTATGTACGTAATTATCCGTTAAGAAAAAAAACTTACAAGTTACAATTTTCTATCATCTATATATATTTGTCATCTTGCTACATACATACATATATATATATATATATATATATATATATATATATATATATATATATATAAAATATGTTATTGTTTTAATATTATTTATGAATAATCTGAATGATCATCATGGGGACATCTACAAATTTTTAATACTACAAAATTGACATGGATGAGCATGGTAATTAAATATCATCATGAAGTACTATTCCTACATGCATTGATGAATATATTGGTTAAACAGTAATTAGAACCCTATAATTAGGCATATATGCAATCAGGTCTTTATAATTTTGAAATTAATTTATTTTTTTAATCTTCAAATTAATTAAATTAGTCATATAATTTGAGTTAATGTATAAATAACTCTTTTGATATTAATAAAGTACTTAATAGAGACTATTTTTTTTAATAAATAAATTAATTTGAATATTATTTTATTTAAAATATTTTTAAAATTTGTAAATTAATTAAATTAGTTTATTAATTAAAAAAAGTAATTTTTATTGAGCCTTTTATTATGTTAAAAGAACCGTTTACATATTATTTTAAATTAAAAAATTTATTTAGTTAATTTAGAAACTAACGGAACATAAAGTATTCATCAGTATTCATTGACGAATGCATTGATTTATTTAATTTTACTCAAACTGACGTTCAAAATTACTTGTTTTACATGGTATAATTTACGTGTAAACCAACTTCTTGAGTTCATATTTGCGTATATACTAATATTGTCAAAAATATAATATTTATCAATTTTAATGTATTTGAACTGAATATTAGCATTTAAATTTCTATTTATTAAATATCATGATATTTTAATGTGATACTCATAATTGTATAACTAATATATATTATATCATTATATTTTAACTGATCGCACATATTTTTCAGAATAATTTGATACATAAAATGGTATTTTTCCTTAATAACAATAATTATACAATTATTTATAGTATATCATTATATTTCAACAAAATACATGTCTTTAAAAACAGATTTACTATATATTGATCGATATATTTGAACTGAACAACAATAATAATATAACTATTCATTGCTATAAATATGCATTTAGACTTTGATTTATAGATCAAATCGTTATATATCAAGTTATTTTAACAGAATTATAGCAATCATGCTATATTTGATAATTTTTCAATGTAGTTAAATAGAATACTATCATTCAGACTTTGATTTATTACATACTAGTGAATTTCTACTTATTATCCAAAATTATACAACTTATATATATTATATCGACTATATTTCAATGGAATGGACACATTTAGAGAATGATTCGATATATATTATAGTTGCTTAACTTAATATCAGCATTTCTGAAACTATGTGATAGTGTATCATAGCATATCGATGTATTTAAACTAAATGCACACTTTTAGATATTAATTCGTTTCATATCAAGTCATTTCAACTGAATACTAGCAATTATAAGACTATTCGAGGCTGTTTCAATATATTCAAATAAAATACTAGTATTTAGATATTAGTTTATTATATATAAGTGCATTTCTACTTAGTGCTCGCAATTACACAACTTGTTTATGTTGAATTGACATCTTTCAATGGAATGAACATATTTAGAGACCAATTCGCTATAGATCAATGTATTTTAGTTTAATACCAGCAATTATATAATTATTTTATAATATATCCAACTATTTCAATCAAGTACATGCTTTTAAAGACTAATTTATTATTTATTAATATATTTGAACTGAACAGTGGCAATTATAAAACTATTTATTGCTATATTAAAGAATTTATGCTGAATATATACAATTATAAACCATTTTTTTACATATCAAGTATTCTTAGTTTATTATCAATTAAATGATAATTCCATGACACTTCAATGTACTTGAATAAAATACTAGCATTTAGAAATTAATTTATTACATATCAAGATAAGTTAATTAAATACACACAATTATACAACATATAAAAGTTATTTTAACATATTTTAACTAAATATATACTTTTAGAAATGATTGATTACATGTCGGGTTATTTTAAATAAATTCTAGCATTGTACAACTATTTGAAGAATTTTTAATGTAATTAAATAGGATACTAAAATACAAATATCACATTATGACATATGAAGGAATTTTAAATTGATACTCACATTTACGCAACTTATGTATGCTTTATGTATATTTTTCAAATCAATAGACAAATGTATAGATCAATTCGAATACCTTTCTCGGCTTTTTAGCTAAGATCAAATGTATAGATCAATTCAATACATATTATAGTATTTCAACTTAATATAAGTAATTATATAACTAATTGATAGTATGTCGATGTATCTCACTTAAATACATAATTTTAGGGAATAATTAATCACATATCAATATATTTGAATAAAATAGTGACAGTTAAATGACATTTCTATTAGTATATCGATGAATTTTAACTGAATATATGTATTTAGTGACTGGTTCATTTTATATTAAGTTATTTTAAAAGAATATTGATAGTTATATAATTATTTGATGATTTTTTTTATGATATTTAAATATAATACTAGTACTTGAACTTTGATTTACTAAATATCAAGACATTTTAATGTAATGCACACAATTGCATAAGCTATATATATTATATTGTTATATTTCAATTGAACGCACATGCTTGGCGATCGATTTGATATATATTAAAGTATTTTCTTTTAATACCAATAATTATGTAACTATTTAATAGTATATCAAAATATGTTAATTAAATAAATACTTTTAGAGAATAATTTATCACATATCAATATGTTTTGAAGTAAATAGTAATAATTAAACAATGTTTCACTGATATATTGCTGAATTCTAATTGAAAACATGTATTTAGATAATTAAAATATAGGAATAATTATTTACATGCCACACAATTTAATTTTATTTATGTTTTACCCATCCATTCTTAATTAATTATACTATGCATACTCAAAATATTACAAAATCTTACATACACACATTTGAGTTAAAACTTAATCAAAATCTATTTAAAAAAAATTCTATTAGTAAATCATTAAAATTATATTTTTACTCTTAATGGTATATATTTTTCTCTTTCTCAATACCACACCAAAACGCTGATTTGTTCTAAAATCAATTCACGTTGCGGATGTCTTCTTCCTTTGCCGCCACCTAAACATTAAGGTTTTAGGATTTTCACTCAAAATATATTTAAATATGCTTAAAATAATATAATGAACGACTCAAATTTTTTGTAATTTAATTATAGTTTGGTTATTGAAAAATTATGATTACTCATTATAATAGAAATAAGTTAAAATATGTGTATATAAGATTTTACAATATTTTGAGTGTGTATAGCATAATTAACTAAGAATGGGTAAGACATAAGTAAAACTAAATTGTGTGGCATGTAGGTAATTATCCCTAAAATATATCAAGTTCTTTAAATAGAATATGAATAATTATACAACTGTTTGATGGTTTTTCAATTGAATACTAGCTTTTAGGCTTTCATTTATTAGATATTAAGACATTTTAATGTAATGCACATGATTGCATAATTTAAATACATTTTATCGATATATTTCAACAGAACATTCACATTTAGAGACCGATTCAATGCACATCAAGATATTCTAACTTAATACTGATAATTATATAATTATTTCTCAATACATCAATATATTTTAGCTAAATATAGGCTTTTATAGAATAATTTATCAAATATCAATATATTTTAATGAAATACTGATAATTACGAAATGTTTCATTAATCTATCGATGAACTAAAACTGAACACATTTATTTAGAGATTGATTCCTTACATATTACATTATTTTAAGAGAATATTAGAAATTATACTACTATTTGATTTTGTAATGTATTTGAACTGAATACTGGCCTTCAAACTTCCATTTGTCAAATATCATGATATTTTAATGTAATACTCACAATTGCATAACTAATATAAATTGTATCGATATATTTCAACTGAGCACACATATTTTCGGAATAATTTATATATAGAAAGGTATTTTTTCTTAATAATAGCAATTATAAATTTTTCTGCAGTATATCATTGTATTTCAACTGAACACATGTGTTTAGAGATATATTTATTATATATCATTGTATTTCAGTTATTTGTAGTATGTTATTGTATTTTAACTAAATATATGTCTTTAGAGATATATTTGTTATATAACGATGTATTTGAACTGAATAGTAATAATTATATAACTATTCATTACTATAAATATGCATTTAAACCGAATAGTCGTATTTACAGATCAAATCGTTACATATCAAGTTATTTCAACAGAATTATAGCAATCCTGTCACTATTCGAAAATGTTTCAATGTACTTAAACAAAATACAATCATTTAGACTTTGATTTATTATATACTAGTGAATTTCTACTTATTATTGATAATTACACAACTTATATATATTATGTAAACTATTTTCAATGAAATGAACACATTTAAGAATGATTCGGTACATATCATAGTTGTTTAACTTAATATCAGTATTTTTAAAACTATGTGATAGTATATCATAGTATATCGATGTATTTAAACAAAATGCACACTTTTATAGATTGATTCATTTGATATAAAGTCATTTCAATTAAATACTAGCAATTATATGACTATTCGATGATATTTCAATATATTCAAATAAACTACTAGTATATATATATATATATTAATTTGTTATATATTTGTGCATTTTCACTTAGAGCACGCAATTACAGAGCTTGCTTATGTTGAAAATACGTTTTTCAAATAATGAACATATTTAGAGACTAATTTGCTATAGATCAGTATATTTTTGATTGAAATACATCATTATAAAAAATATTAGGTGTGTAATAAGAGTATTATATTAAAATACCATCGTATGACAAGATCAAAGTGAAATTGCATATATTCACTTCAAATACCTTAAAAACTAATTAAATACTCACACAATTACTTGTATTTAGTTAAAATAATTTATTATGCAATAAATCGTACTCTAAATCCTTGTACTCTACTCTAATTCAATGTAATGCAATGAATACCTGCAAGAATTCAACTCAAATTCTTTGATATGTCATAAATCAGTATCTAAAAGAGCCTATTCTCTCAAAATTAATCGATATACTGATAAAAAGACGAGTAATTATAGGTATTACATTAAAACGCAATCAAATATCCCTAATAGATAGCAAAATATCAATTTTCAATTGAAATATATCAATATAGCAAACATTAGGTGTGTAATAAGAATATTATATTAAAATACCTTCATATAGGCAAGATCAAAGTTTAATTGCATATATTTTCTTCAAAAATAATAAAAACTAGTTGAATACTTACACAATTGGTTGTATTCAGTTAAAATAACTTATTATACAATGAATCGTACTCTAAATGCTTGTACTCTACTTTAATTCAACTTAATGCAACGAATAACTGCAAAAAAATCTATTCAACTTAAAATCATTTATATGTCATACATCAGTCTCCAAAAAACTCTATTATCTTAAAAGTGATCGATATACTGATAAAATAATATGTAATTGTAGGTATTATTTTAAAACTTGATCAAATGTCTCTAATAGATCGCCAATTATCAGTTTTCGATTGAAATACATCAATATAGCAAACATTAGGTGAGTAATGTTAAAAAAACTTCATATAGACAAAATCAAAGTCAAATTGCATATATATTCTCTTCAAATACAATAAAAATTAATTGAATACTCAACAATTACTTGTATTCAGTTAAAATAACTTATTATGTAATGAATCGTACTCTTATATGCTTGTACTCCACTTGAATTCAACATAATGCAATGAATAGCTGCAAAAAATATTAATATTTAATTGAAAATCACTTATATATCATAAATTAGTCCCTAAAAGTGCCTATTCTCTTAAAATCGATATATACTGACAAACAGTATGCATTTATAGGTATTACATTAAAACACAATTAAATATCTCAAATAGATCGCCAAATATCAATTTTTGATTGAAATACAGTAATATCGTAAACATTTAGGTGTGTAATCAGAGTATTATGTTAAAAAAACTTCATATAGACAAGATCAAAGTCAAATTACATATATTCTCTTCAAATACAATAAAAAGTAATTGAATACTCATATAATGACTACCATTCAGTTAACATAATTTATTATGTAATAAATCAAACTCCAAATGCATGCATTTCACTTTAATTCAAGCAAAAACATCACTATTCAACTCCAATTCATTGTTGTGTCATAAATCAGTTCTTAAAAGTGTCTAGTTTCTTAAAATTAATCGATATACTGGCAAAATGATATATATTTGTAGGTATTATATTAAAACGCAATCAAAAGTCCCTGATAGATGCCAAATATCGATTTTCAATTAAAATTCATCAATATAGCAAATATTAGTCTTGTAATCTGAGTATTATATTAAAAAACCTTCATATAGACAAGATCAAACTCAAATTACATATATTCTCTTCAAATACAATAAAACCAAATTGAATACTCACACAATTGCTTGTATTCAGTTAAAATAACTTATTATGCCATGAATCGTACTCTAAATGCTTGAATAGCTGCATTATTCAACTGAACTTCTTTGACACAATAAATCAGTCCGTAAAAAAGCCTATTATCTTAAAATTAATCGATATACTGACAAAAAGATGTCCCTAATAGATCACCAAATATTAATGTTTGGTTGAAATACATCAATATAGCAAATATTAGGTGTGTGATCAGAGTATAATATTAAAAAACCTTCATATAGGCAAGATCAAAGTCAAATTGCATATATTCTCTTCACATACAATAAAAACTAATTGAATACTCACACAATTGCTTGTATTCAGTTAAAATAACGTATTATGCAATAAATCGTACTCTAAATGCTTGTACACCACCTGAATTCAATGTAATGCAATGAATAACTGCAAAAAAATTACTATTTAATTAAATTCATTGATATGTGTACAGGTAGGTATTACTTTAAAACTCAATCAAATGTCCCTAATAGATCGCCAAATATTAATTTTCTATTGAAATCATCAATATAGCAAACATCAGTTGTGTAATCAGAGTATTATGTTAAAATAACTTCGTATAGACAAGATCAAAGTCAAATTACATATATTCTCTTCCAATATAATAAAAACTATTGAATACTTATACAATTGCTTGTATTCATTTAAAATAAATTATTATACAATGAATCATACTCTAAATACTTTTACTCAACTAGAATTCAACGTAATACAACGAATAGCCGCAAAAACGTCACTATTCAACTCGAATTCTTTGATATGTCATAAATCAGTCCGTAAAAGAGCCTATTCTCTTAAAGTTAATCGATATACTAACAAAAAGATGTGTAATTATAGGTATTATATTAAAATGCAATCAAATGTCCCTAATAGATCAACAAATATAAATTTTTGTTTAAACTACATCAATATACCAAACATTAGGTGTGTAATTAGAGTATTATGTTAAAAAACCTTCATATAGGCAAGAGCAATGTCAAATTGCATACTCTTCACATACAATAGAAACTAACTGAATACTCACACAATATATTTTATTCATTTAAAATAACTTATTATGCAATAAATCGTACTCCGAATGCTTGTACTCTACTTTAATTCAATATAATGCAGTGAATAGCTGCAAAAACATCACTATTCAACTCAAATTTATTGTTGTTCACAAATAAGTTCATAAAAGTGTCTAGTTTCTTAAAAGTGATCGATATACTGACAAAATGAGAAATATTTGTAGGTATTATATTAAAATGCTATCAAAAGTCTCTGATAGATGCCAAATATCGATTTTTGGTTAAAATACATTAATACAGCAGATATTAGTCATATAATCTGAGTATTATGTTAAAAAATCATCATATAAACAAGATCAAACTCAAATTACATATATTCTCTTCAAATACAATAAAAACTAATTGAATACGCACACAATTACTAGTATTCAGTTAAAATAACTTATTATGGCTTGACTCGTACTCTAAATGCTTGCACTCCACTTGAAATAAACGTAATGCAATGAATAGCTGCAAAAAAATCATTATTCAACTCGAATTATTTGATATGTCATAAATCAGTCCGTAAAAGAGCCTATTCTCTTAAAATTATTCGATATACTGACAAAAAGATGTGAATTATAGGTACTACATTAAAATGCAATCAAATGTCCCTAATAGATCACCAAATATCAATTTTCGATTGAAATACATCAATACAACAAACATTAGGTGTGTGATCAGAGTATTATGTTAAAAAACCTTCATATAGGTAAGATCAAAATCAAATTGCATATATTCTCTTTACATACAATAAAAACTAACTGAATACTCACACAATTGCTTGTATTCAGTTAAAATAATGTATTATGCAACGAATAGTACTCTGAATGCTTGTACACCACTAGAATTCAATTTAATGCAATGAATAGGTACAAAAATATCACTATTTAACTGAAATTCATTAATGTGTACTTGTAGGTATTACATTAAATCTCAATCAAGCCAAATATTAATTTCTATTGAAATACATCAATAAAGCAAACATTAGTTGTGTAATTAGAGTATTATATTAAAATACCTTCGTATAGACAAGATCAAAGTCAAACTGCATATATTCTCTTCCAATACAATAAAAACTATTAAATACTTACACAATTGCTTGTATTCATTTAAAATAAATTATTATACAATAAATCGTACTCTAAATACTTCTACTCAACTAGAATTCAACGTAATGCAACGAATAGCTGCAAAAACGTCACTATTCAACTTGAATTCTTTGATATGTCATAAATCAGTCCGTAAAAGAGCCTATTCTCTTAAATTTAAATTATATACTGATAAAAAAGATGTGTAATTGTAGGTATTACATAAAAATACAATAACATGTCCCTAATAGATCGTCAAATATCAATTTTCGATTAAAACAAAATAATATAGCAAACATTAGGTGTGTAATAAAAGTATTATGTTAAAAAACCTTCATATAGACAAGATGAAACTCAAATTACATATATTCTCTTCAAATACAATAAAAACTAATTGAATACTCACACAATTGCTTGTATTAAATTAAAATAACTTATTATGCCATGAATCGTACTCTAAATGCTTGTACCCCACTTGAATTAAACGTAATACAATAAATAGCTGCAAAAACATCATTATTCAACTGAACTTCTTTGATATGTCATAAATCAGTTCGTAAAAGAGCTTATTCTCTTAATATTAATCGATATACTGACAAATAGTTGTGTAATTATAGGTATTACATTAAAATGCAATCAAATGTCCATAATAGATCAGCAAATATTAATTTTCGATTAAAATACATCAATATACCAAATATTAGGTCTGTAATCAGAGTATTATGCTAAAAAACCTTCATATAGGCAAGATCAACGTCAAATTGCATATATGCTCTTCACATACAATAGAAACTAATTGAATACTCACACAATTGCTTGTATTCTGTTAAAATAACTTATTATGCAATAAATCATACTATGAATGCTAGTACTCTACTTTAATTCAATGTAATGCAATGAATAACTGCAAAAACATTACTATTCAACTAAAATTCATTGTTGTGTCATAAATAAGTCCTTAAAAGTGCCTAGTTTCTTAAAAGTGATCGATACACCGATAAAATGATATATATTTGTAGGTATTATATTAAAACGCAATCCAAAGTCTCTGATAGATGCCAAATATTTCTTTTCGGTTAAAATACATCAATATAACAAATATTAGTCGTGTAATCTGAGTATTATGTTAAAAAACCTTCATATAGACAAGACCAAACTCAAATTACATATATTCTCTTCAAATACAAAAAAAACTAATTGAATATTAACACAACTGCTTGTACTAAGTTAAAATAACTTATTATGCCATGAATCGTATTCTAAATGCTTGTACCCCACTTGAATTAAACGTAATACAATGAATAGCTGCAAAAATATCATTATTCAACTGAACTTCTTTGATATGTCATAAATTAGTCCGTAAAAGAGCCTATTCTATTAAAATTAATCGATATACTAACAAAAAGATGTGTAATTATAGGTATTACATTAAAATGCAATCAAATGTCCCTAATATATCACCAAATATCAATTTTCGATTGAAATACATTATACCAAACATTAGGTTTGTAATCAGAGTATTATGTTAAACAAACCTTCATATAGACAAGATTAATGTCAAATTGCATATATGCTCTTCACATACAATAGAAACTAATTGAATACTCACACAATTGCTTGTATTCAGTTAAAATAACTTATTATGCCATAAATCGTACTCTAAATGCTTGTACCCCACTTGAATTAAACGTAATACAATGAATAGCTGCAAAAACGTCATTATTCAACCGAACTTCTTTGATATGTCATAAATAAGTCCGTAAAAGAACCTATTCTCTTAAAATTAATTGATATACTGACAAAAAGATGTGTAATTATAGGTATTACATTAAAATGTAATCAAATATCCGTAATAGATCAGTAAATATAAATTTTCGGTTAAACTACATCAATATACTAAACATTAGGTGTGTAATTAGAGTATTATGTTAAAAAACTTTCATATAGGCAAGAGCAAAGTCAAATAGCATATATGCTCTTCACATACAATAGAAACTAATTGAATACTCACACAATTGCATGTATTATGTTAAAATAACTTATTATGCAATAATTCGTACTCTGAATGCTTGTACTCTACTTGAATTCAATGTAATGTACTAAATAGGTGCAACAACATTACTATTTAACTCAAATTCATTATTGTGTCATAAATCAGTCCTTAAAAGTGCCTAGTTTCTTAAAATTGATCGATACACTGACAAAATGATATATATTTGTCGGTATTATATTAAAACGCAATCCAAAGTCCCTGATAAATGCCAAATATCGATTTTCGGTTAAAATACATCAATATAACAAATATTAGTCGTGTAATCTGAGTATTATGTTAAAAAACCTTCATATAGACAAGATCAAACTCAAATTACATA
>KZ451883.1:4626897-4705041 GCA_002786265.1 Apostasia shenzhenica | reverse complement strand
ATGTAATGCATTAAATAGCTGTAAGAACATCACTATTCAACTCAAATTCATTGATATGTCATCAATAAATCTCTAAAATAGCCTATTCACTTAAATTTGATCGATATACTAACAAACAACTGTATAATTATATGTATTACATTAAAACGAAATCAAAAGTCCGTGAAAGATGCCAAGATTTTCGGTTAAAATACATTAATATAGTAAATATTAGTCGTGTAATCTCAGTATTGTATTAAAAAACCTTCATATAGACAAGATCAAACTCAAATTATATATATTCTGTTCAAATACAATAAAAACTAATTGAATACTCACACAATTGCCTGTATTAAGTTAAAATAACTTAATATGCAATGAATCATACTCTGAATACTTGTATACCACTTGAATTCAAAGTAATGCAATGAATAACAGGAAACACATTATTATTCAACTCAAAGTTATTGATATGTTATAAATCAGTTCCTAAAAGAGCCTATTCTCCTAAAATTGATCGATATACGGACAAAAAGTTGTGTAATTATAGGTATTAAATTAAAACGCAATCAAAAGTCCCTGATAGATGCCAAATATCGATTTTTTGTTAAAATACATCAATATAGCAAATATTAGTCGTGTAATTTGAGTATTATGTTAAAAAACCTTCATATAGGCAAGATCAAAGTCAAATTGCTTATATGCTCTTCACATACAATAAAAACTAATTGAATACTCACACAATTGCTTATATTCTGCTAAAATAATGTATTATGCAATGAATCGTACTTTAAATGCTTGTACTCTACTCAAATTCATTGTTGTGTCATAAATAAGTCCTTAAAAGTGCCTAGTTTCTTAAAATTGATCGATATACTGATAAAATGATATATATTTGTAGGTATTATATTAAAACGCAATCAAAAGTCCCTGATAGATGCCAAATATCGATTTTTGATTAAAATACATCAATATAGCAAATATTAGTCGTGTAATCTGAGTATTATGTTAAAATACCTTCATACAAACAATATCAAAATCAAATTAGTTATATTCTCTTCAAATATAATAAAAAACTAATTGAATATTCATAATGGCTACCATTCAGTTAACATAATTTATTATGTAATAAATCATACTCCAAATGCATGTATTCCACTTGGCAAGAACATCACTATTCAACTCATTCATTGATATGTCATAAATCAATATCTAAAAGAGTCTATTCTCTTAAACTTGATTGATATATTAATAAAAAAATATATAATTGTAGGTATTATATTAAAACATAATCAAATGGCCCTAATAGATCGCCAAATATTAATTTTCGATTGAAATACATCAATATAACAAACATTAGGTGTGTAATCAGAGTATAATGTTAAAAAAATCTTCATATAGACAAGATTAAAGTCAAATTGCATATATTCTCTTCAAAAAAATAAAAACTAATTGAATACTCACACAATTGCTTGTATTCAGTTAAAATAACTTAATATGTAATGAATCATACTCTGAATGCTTGTACACCACTTGACTTCAAAGTAATTCAATGAATAACTGGAAAAACATTACTATTCAACTCAAATTCATTGATATGTTTATAAATCAGTCCCTAAAAGAGCCCATTCTTCTAAAATTGATCGATATACAGACAAAAAATTGTGTAATTGTAGGTATTACATTAAAACGCAATCAAATATCCCTAATAGATAGCCAAATATCAATTTTCGATTGAAATACAGTAATATCGCAAATATTAGGTGTGTAATTAGAGTATTATGTTAAAAACTTTCATATAGACAAGATTAAAGTCAAATTACATATATTCTCTTCAAATACAATAAAAAATAATTGAATACTCACAAAATTGCTTGTATTCAGTTAAAATAACTTATTATTCAATGAATCATACTCTGAATGCTTGTACTACACTTGAATTCAACGTAATGCAATGAATAGCTACAAAAAATCACTATTCAACTCAAATTCATTGATATGTCATAAATCAGTCCCTAAAAGAGCCTATTCTCTTAAAATTGATTGATATACTGATAAAAAGATGTGTAATTGTAGGTATTACATTAAAACGCAGTCAAATGTCCCTAATAGATCGCCAAAATCAATTTTCAATTTAAATACATCATTATAGGAAATATTAGTTGTATAATCAGAGTATTATGCTAAAATATCTTCGTATAGATAAGATCAAAGTGAAATTGCATATATTCTCTTTAAATATAATAAAAACTAATTGAATACACACACAATTGCTTGTATTCAGTTAAAATAATATATTATGTAATGAATTATACTCTAAATGCTTGTACTCTACTTGAACTCAAATTCTTTGATATGTCTTAAATCTAGCTCTCAAAGATGCTATTCTATCAATATTAATTTATGTACTCATAAAAAGATGTGTAATTGTAGGTATTACATTAAAATGCAGTCAAATGTCCCTAATAGATCGTCAAAATCAATTTTCAATTTAAATTACATCATTATAAGAATATTAGTTGTATAATCAGAGTATTATGCTAAAATATCTTCGTATAGATAAGATCAAAGTGAAATTGCATATATTCTCTTCAAATATAATAAAAACTAATTGAATACACACACAATTGTTGTATTCAATTAAAATAATATATTATTGTAATGAATTATACTCTAAATCTTGTACTCTACTTGAACTCAAATTCTTTGATATGTCTTAAATCTAGCTCTCAAAGATGCTATTCTATCAATATTAATTTATGTACTCATAAAAAGATGTGTAATTGTAGGTATTATATTAGAACATAATCAAATTTTTCTAATAAATCGCAAAATATCTATGTTCGATTGAAATAATCAATATAGCAAACATTAGGTGTGTAATCAGAGTATTATGTTAAAAAATTTTCATATAGATAAGATCAAAGTCAAATTGCATATTGTTAATGCGTGACTCTGGCGCTGCATCTCAGCCATACACGTGGCATTCTTGGAGGTCTAACCCCTTGCTTTTCTATCGATATACTATAAATAGTTGTATAATTATTGTTATTAAGAAAAAATATCTTACATATATCGAATCATCCTCTAAATATGAGCGTTTAGTTGAAATATATCGATAACCAGCAACGGATTCCTCGTGTGCCAAGCTAAGCTGAGTCGGTAGGTTGACATACTATTCAGCAGCCTCCTGACTAAATTTTACTACTTTTTGATCGTGATTACTTACTTGATCAATTATAGTATGCTCAACAAATAGTGATATTGACATTATAGATGCATGTTGAAGCATTATCTTGTAGTCCTCATCATTCTCAGTAAACCACTCCTACAGAGATACTTACACACGATTTTGATATCATATTGTTCAGGATCTAAACTTATGGCCCAAAAAATTTTATCTTTGACATTTTGTATGCTATTATTAATGTTAAACTTAACTACTTTTATTTTTTCACCTTTACAATTTAGGTATTTTTCAGCTATAAAACATCTCACTATTGAAGTTAACATTAATATAAACAATAGAATTTGTCATCAAAATTTATAACATATGGAATAAATATTTTCAAGTACCTGAAATCGATAGCATTATAATTATTGAAAAATGATCTGTAATAAAATTTAAAATGCAAAATAACCTTTATATTAGTAAATTAAAACATGTAGTCTAGTTTTTTATTTTGAAAAGAATAATTAGCTTAGATTATAACTATTAAGATGTATAAAATAGATATAGAAAAATATAAATAAAAATTTTTGAATCACGTGCAAACTTTGATGTCTTCTTGAAAATATTTTTGTTAAAAATAAAAAGGGGGAAAATGAGTTGGAAATTGATACAATTTAGTTTGGGGGTGAGACGACTTTATAAGAAGCCAAGGATCAGGAAGAGTCGCCCAAACTGTGGGCGACTTCACCTGATCAAGGTACAAGCTAGGCCTACTACAACAAAGGTTGGTTCTTGGTTAGAGGGTGGAGTTGCCCAAAGTTCGAGCGTCTCTGATTACCATCGATGCTTGATTGTTAGAATATTATATTTTATTTTATTTTTTATAATCGCTGTGTAACATCCTGTGATCTCAATGTAGAGGTATCATCCGCTTTGGTTTTATAAAGACTGCATAACTTGAGTACTTCCTAGGAGGTCACTCATCTCAGTGCTACTTTAGCTCAAGCATGTTTAACTACAGAATTTTTTATTATTAGCCTCATGATTTTGCCCAAAATGCACCTCAATTATTTGAGATCACATTATCTACGTATACAACTCAGGATCTCTCTCCCTTTCTGACGTGGAACGGTTCATTTCTGTGCCCCTCTCACCACACATTATTCGGCTTAGTATTAGGAGTTGCACTTTGCTTTAGTGATTTCTTTATTTTAGAACATTACCTGGCGATCACTCCCCGCCCTCTTCGGCCACGGGCATTACAGACCCACCAACTTCTGTCTGGTTAGTCCTCAAACCACATCGTATTACGGGAGGTCAACTTTGATACTATATTGTAACATCTCATTATCCAAATATAGAGGTATTGTCCGCTTTAGCTTTACAAAAACTGCGTTACTTGAGTACTTCCCAGGAGGTCACCTATCTGAGTGCTACTCCAACCCAAGCACGCTTAACTATGAAGTTTTCCATCATTAGTCTCATGGTTTTGCCCCAAAAGACGCCTATACTATTTTGCCCTAAAAAACACATCTACTATTTGAGATCATATTATCTATTTATACAGCTCAGAATCTTCTTCCCTTTTTGATGTGGAACGATTCATTTTTGTTCCCCTCTCACCAGTTATTATTAGGCTTGGAAGCCAACAGGAGCCGCACTTTGCCTCAGCGATTCCTTTCTCTTAGGATGTCACCCGACGATCACTCTCTGCCCTCTTCATCCACCGGCGTCACAGGCCCACTAGCTTTTATCTAATTTGTCCTCGAACTACATTGTACTGTGGAAGTTTAGTTATGATACCATATTGTAATGTCTAATGATCTCAATATAGAGATATTTGTCACTTATCACAGTGCTACTTCAGCCCAAGTACGCTTAACTATAGAGTTTTTCATTGTTAACCTTACGATTTTTTCCCAAAAGGCGTCTCTATCATTTGAGATCACGTTATCTGCTTATATAGCTCAGGATCTCCCTCCTTTTTCGATGTGGGACGATTCATTTTTGTGCCTCTCTCACCACTTATTATTCGACTTAGAAGCTTGCCAGGAGCCGCACTTTGCCTTAATGAGTTCTTTCTCTTAGGACATCACTCGATGATCCTCTCCGCTCTTTTCAGCCATGGGCGTTACACACTGAATCTTTGGATGTTTAGGAGTTTGCCTGAAAACTACTTAAATATATTTATTTTTAAAGTTTTTAAAAATTATATCTATATTCTTAGACATTTCACATATTTTTAATATTAAAATATTTTTTTCTTATTAAATTTAAAAAATAATTTTTTTTCTTATTAAATTTAAAAAATAATTTTTTTTCTTATTAAATTTAAAAAATATTTTTTTTCTTATTAAATTTAAAAAATACTTTTTTTTCTTGTCTTAAAAAAAAGCTAAATGATCCTTTTAATTCTTTAATTGCTTTTATTATAAAAGATTTCCGTTGATCGACGCGCTTCGCGCTGCTCGGCTGCGCGCACGAGATGTTCGCTAAGCCGGAGGGAGAAGCTTCCGCTCCGGAAGAAGAGTTCGTGTACAGAGTGAGCACTGCCAAGGAGTGGGATGAGCTTCAGAGAAAAGGCGGCACTCTTGGGGGGGACATCGATCACGGGACCGGCTGCATACACCTTAGCAGCCTTCACCAGGTAAACCCACTCTTCGAAGTCTTTAGAACGAAACCCCTTTGAGGGGTTCTTGGATTTGATCTGTTTAGAGTCTGAATTTCTTGGTGATGCATATCATTGTTTGACAATAAAATAGATGAAAATTGTTAGATCTGCACAAAGTTTGATGAGAATTTTTTCCTTTTTGGAGCTGTGCCGTTCTGGATGAGTTTTACCTATTTTTTTCCCCTGGGATTGCAGTAGTATTTCTTTCAATTATGATACTACTCCTAGAAATGAGAGATAAGAATGCATCGCTAGAGTACAAACTAAGATCTGCTTCAGAAAAAGGATGAAAGATGATTTTGTGGCTTTTAGTTTGAATCAACCTTGTTTGATTGCAGGTCAAAATGGTTTTAAATAACTATTTCAGGGGAAGGGAAGATTTGTTCTTACTCCAAGTTGACACCACCAAGGTAGGTATTGTTCAAGGGGAAAATATGGAATTATTTCTGTATGTTCGTTGTATCTAATATTGAAGGATGGAAATAATATGTAGCAACAGGTTTATGAATATTTAAATTATTCTTGGGTCATGACCTAAAATCTTAAGCTTTTGTTTCAGTCGATTATGAAAGATATAACACTATCGAATCTAGAGGTCTCAAGTGGTACAAGCCCTAATCCCCTTATTATCTCTACATAAGTTTAAAGAAAAATGCTATTCCACTATTAAGCATCTTGTGTTTTCAGAAATGGAATTCAGTAGACAGATGTAGGATAATGCAAAACTTCTTTTGTGGAAGCTTATTTTCTTGAAATTGAGAGCTTTGTTTTCAAGAAACAAGGCGACATCCTTATTCCCGCTATATGTTGATCCTTTTCAGTTCATTTTTGATAACATGTCCTTTTGAGCTGCAATAGTGGTTGATTTTGTGTAAAAGCTGAAAAATAAAAAAAAATTCTGTTGGATTGCCAAGACTTAAAAGCTTACCCTCAACATTAAAATTTTGGCAAGTCATAATAGATGAGCACTCGAGTAATATGTAGAACTTCATTCAGTGCATGACTATCATGATATTTTAAACATTGTCTTGTATAGTATGAAAGCTTTTGGCTTTGGCTTGTGTGTTCTACTACAAGCCTTTCTTTTACTCTTTCTTCCTGCATGTCTCATCACTTTGCCATGGTCAAATTATTCCATTTCTTATTTCTTCCAAAAGCATAATTATTGTTCTTTACCATGATGGTTATCTAAGAGCAAATTATCTAAAGGATGATAGATGTATGACGAGCATGTATTCTTGGAAACCGTGTTAAACCCATTAGACATAGATTGTATGCTCAAGTAGTTTCTTATTGACTATTAATCGGCTGGTTTCTTCAGTTTTATTTTTATTTGAAGACATTATTGTTATAATCTAATTAGTATATTTTTAGTAGAACTTCACAGAAATTCTTTATGAGGAGACCTTAATTCGATCAATATGAAATCAAAAAAGTTAATCTTTGAGCTAATAAATTTCATGAATTACATAATATGAAACATACCAAGACTCACCTATGAAGAAGTCATTCTAGAGTTGAGGCTTGAGAGCAAATAGATTTCTTCGCCTTTATTTTGCTTCCTGTTTCATAAACTCAGTTGGATTCCCATGTGTCAATTATGGGAAAGGAGAAGGCCTATTTATTGGGAGATTTGGTAATTTCACTGTCCATCAAGTGGCTGATCAAATGGATGAGATTTGTCTCTACTGTTAATCATTATTAATAGATATAGCTGTTAAAACAAATCAAGACCTGTAATTGAGTTGGGGAGTCTTCTCTCCTTTTATTTTTTACTACTTGCTCTATATTTGCATTTGATGATAATTTGTGTAATAGTTGTAAGGTATCAAACGAGAGGAAACACTAATATTTGTATTTCTAACTTAAATAAACTTAAGTACCATAAAAATGATATGTTAACTTTTGTCAAATATGTAATAATATTTCGAGTTGGGCTATGTTTTTGTATTGCTTTGGTTGATTTTCTAGTCTTTTCTCATGCTAATTTGCACTTTGTTATGTCATCTATATTTAAAAGGTAAAAAGCAATTTTGACTTTTATTTTTGGAGGGTATCTGTAATTTGGTCCCTTGTTTTTCTGAAATTCACCACTTCGGTCCTCTGTGTTGACAAAACTTAGTAATTTGGTCTTAACAGTTTTTTTTAAGTTTTCTGATAATTGCAGATCATGTAAGCCTATAAAGAGTTATATTTTATATTTTATATTTTCTGATAATTGCAGATCATGTAAGCCTATAAAGAGTTGTATTTTATAATTTAATTAATTCAAACTTGATGGCCCTGTAATGATGATATGTAAAAGTTAATGGATATCCACACCTTATATTATTAGAAATCCGATTCTTAATGGATGTTGTCTTCGTTGATATTTTAGTTCCTGTAGAGGAGAATGAGCTTGTTGTCATTGCTGTTGGGGGAATTGAGCTAAGTTTGTCTCAAGTCTATGTACTAAGAATCAAGTCTTTTTTCTATTTTGATTTGCTTGTATGAATTTATTGTTTCCTATGTTAAGTTTTGGTTGCCTGGCCATCCAATCATTGGGAAAGTTCATCTAGCCAGCATAGATTTTTTTCTAGTTAACTTCAAGTCCCAGTTGTATTAACGTGAGGCCCTAGAATTATGGAGTTTGGCTTAATTGATCGTACATCCAAAATTGCTCATTATCTTGGCTTATTGGGCTGGATTTAAAACGATGCATCAAAATTTGGTTTTCTCGCTTATTGATTAGCGTTTGAGATGTACTATGTATGGAGATTGACCCATGGTTATTCAGACCAATGATTGAACAATTTGCTTTCCTTCTTTTTGCTTCCTTAATGCTATAAGAAGCCATAAACCTAGTCACAAAATAATATTGCTTTGAATTTTGTGAGAAAAACATTTATAAAAATCAGGTTAACCCTACAAGTGGCATTTAAAAGGAGTAAAATGTTGAGAAAAGATAATAAAGCCAATTCCATGACGTTGCGATATGTTTTGTTTAAGATGATTCCCTTTAGTAAAATGTGATATATCAGCATGTGTTCTTTTTTACTTATTCACAATTTATGATTTGTCTCTATTGGTTTCTCGCTTATTATGGTGTTTTGATATTTGTCAACTAATTTAACTTAATTATTCACTACCAAGCTTGTTTAAGTATGCTAATCCAAGGAATATTAAATTATTATCCATTGTAATTGAGTTGAAACATCTATTGTTTTCAAGCTAGGACATGTCTGAGAAGCACTAAAGATTTTGAAACTTGAAGACCTCTTTTCAATTTCATTTTCTTTTTATGAATACTTGTTTCAATCATGTTGTAATCCTTTCATCAATTATTTCTTAATATGTTTGAGTTGGCTGGATGGTTAGTTGACACTCAATCTTTTCTTTTTGGATTCATTGTCTTTGATTGATGATCGATCGATCATCATGGTTTGATTGATCAAAAGCAGTGAACAGGTGTGTTTGATCAATCAAGAGAGGGAATTGGGTTTCAAGCACTAAAGCAGAGTTGATCGATCAAAACTCCTTGATTAATCAAAGATAGGGAGCATTTTGGCTTATCAATCATTTGATCCATCTGTTGCAATTGCTGACTGATGCTGCTACAGATTTGGATCTATCAAATGATTGATCGTGGCAATTTGATCAATTGATCAAACTAGCTCAAATTCTAGTTGTTGGATTGCAACGACTTGTTCTTTGATCAATCAATTAATCGATTAAAGGTTGTTGTTCATTAGTTTTACTAGCCATTGGAGTCAAACATATTTAGGGGTTTTGACTAGTTGTGAGCATTTTTTTTTCTTGACTCTTTGGATAATTAATTATTCTCAACCACCTCAATAACTCCTCAAAACTCTTAAGTGAACGAAGAATAATTAATTAGAAATTAAGCAAGTGATTAAGGCTAATTGTGCGTAAGTACTTATCTTTCCTTCCTCTAGCATGCAAGCTCAATCTTTGAAGGGGACAGTGAGTTGTTTCTTTTTTGAACATTCTAAGATTCTCTGTTTCCTTGCCTTCATTTTGTATTCTTGTAAAGAAAGGAGAATTCCTAAGCTACTTTTGGGTGATTTGAGCTTGCCTTCACTCTTGTGAGAGGAAAGCTTGTGACTTTTCCGCTTTAGATCAAAAGAGTGCTATGAAGCATGGACACTTCAAAAAATTATGTCGTGTCTATGTTCAATTCACTGATATGCAGGAACACGCGGGGACACCATATCGGACACACCACGTGGTATCTCCTAATAAGATAATATTAAAAAAATTAAATGACAATTCTTGGATATGTGAGGATACTTTGGAACACCTGAGAACATTTTTAGGACACATCTAAGTTGTAATACACTTTTGAGACACATAAAATAGAATTGAATATATTTAAAATTAATGTTAAATTTATTTATTAATATTATATTTTTTTAATAAAATTTATGGATATATCTACAATTAATGTGCTGGGAGAATTCAAAAGAATGATTCCAAATAATAAAGATACTTGGTGGTGGAAAGATGATGTACAAGAAAAAATTAAGGAGAAAATTTGTTATAGAGATTGGTTTAAAAACAAAAATAAGGATAAGTGGAGAAATATAAAATGATTCGACGAGAATCTAAAAAAGCAGTAGGCAATGTAAAGAATATGACTTTTGAGAATTTATATAAGCAGCTAGACACTAAAGAAGGAAAGACAATTATATAGGATTGCCAAGACAAAAGATATAAAAACTAAAGATTTAATTGAAGTAAAATATATTAAATGAAGATCAAAAAGTACTTTTCATGGAAGAAGATATCAAAGAAAGATAGATGAGTTACTTTCAACAGTTTTTCAATAAAAGTTGTGAAAATTCAATTGATCTTACGGAACTCAGCACCCTAAAAGAAAATAAAAATTACTCTTACATCCGATGTATTAGTAAAGCTGAAGTCTGAAAAGTTTTAAAGAAGATGAAACATAAAAAAACAGTAGGACCAGATAACATCCCAATAGAAGTTTGGTAGTGCTTAGGAGATGAAGGAGTTTCTTGGCTCACTAGATTGTTTAATATGATTTTGAAGACTAAAATAATGCCAAATGAATGAAGAAAGAGTATATTAGTACCTATTTATAAGAATAAATGTGATGTACAAAATTTTGCCAATCATAGATGAATTAAATTAATGAGTCATACTTTAAAACTTTGGGAGAGGGTGATCGAACAAAGGTTACGCCGTAATACTAAGGTATCAGAGAATTAGTCTGGTTTTATGCTAGGTAGATCTACTATAGAAGTCATTTATTTATTAAGAAGTTTAATGGAGAAATTTAAGGAGAGAAAAACCTCCATTTGGTTTTTATTGATTTGGAAAAAGCTTATGATAAAGTCTCAAGAGAAGTACTTTGGAGAGTTTTAGAAAAGAAAGGGATTTGTACTGTTTATATTCAAGTTATTAAAGACGTGTATAAAAGAGTTGTTACCTGTGTACGGACACAAGGAGCTTTGACTAAAATTTTTTCTATTACAGTTGGACTACACCAAGGCTCGGCTTTAAGTCTGTATCTTTTTGTTTTGATTATGGAAGTCATGATTGGACATATCCAAGATGAGGTGTCTTGGTGTATGCTCTTTGCAGATGATATTGTCCTTGTTGAGAAAACTAAAAAGGAAGCTAAAGCGAAACTAGAGCCTTGGAGGAATGCTCTAAAATCTAAAAGTTTTCATCTCAGTAGATCAAAAATTGAATATATGGAGTGCACATTTAGTCAAGAAATAAATACTTATTGGAGATGTGACAATTGGTGATTAAATTGTCAAGAAGAGTAAGCACTTTAAATACCTTGGATCAATCATACAAAATGATGGTGAAATAGATGACGTTATTAGCAAGATTCAAGCAGGATGAGTAAAATAGAGAAATGCTTCTGGTGTGTTGTGCGATAGAAAAATCTCATCCAGAATTAATAGTAAATTTTATAAAACTGTTGTAAGACCAACGATAATATATGATGCTGAATGCTGGCCTGCAAAGAGAAAACATATAAATAAAATAAATATTGCAGAAATGAGGATGTTAGGGTAGATGTGTGGATATACACGAAATGATAGAATGAGAAATGAGTATATCCGAAAGAAAGTTGGTGTTGCACCAATTGAGGATAAACTTAGAGAAAGTCGGCTTAGATAGTTTGGACACCTAAATTGTAGGCCGATTGAAGCTCCAGTTAGAAAAATTGAGTTATTGGATTTTGCCCGTGTACAAAGAAGAAGAGGGAGATCAAAAAAGACATGGCAAGAAACTATAAAAAGTGATCTTAGTTACTTAGACTTAAATAAGAATTTGGTAACTTATAGAGCGCAATGGAAACAAAGAATTCATATAACCGACCCCACCTAGTGGGATTAAGGCTTGGTTGTTGTTGTTATCTTTTAATTCAGTTACATCTTTACCTTGAATATTTAGTAATTTGTTTATTTTATAGATTTAATAGGAAAGAAATTTAATTTAATATTGAGAAGTATGTAAAATGTGAAATAAAATTTATTCTAACATTCATATTTGTGTTGGATGTGAATAAAGTTAATTTTTATAATAAAAATTTATGTTGGGCCAAAGAAAGCTCAAACCAAACGAGCCCTAAAAGTCCTAAGCATCTATATAAAATGTTATTTCTTTGACATCTTGCATAGTACCTCACACTGTTATTTTTTTCCAACTCCTAACAGAATTGTTTTTCAATTTTCTCCCTTTCTTGGCTTTTTTAGCTTTTCAAGAGTTATGAAGTAAGATTACAAAAGAACGTATAAGTTTTAATAAAATGTTAAAATAATAACATTCTTAAAGCATGAACTTAAAGTTCTTTGATCTTAATTCAATGAAAATCTAAGATCTAAAAATTTATGCAAACAAAAAACTAAATATAAAGGTAAAATATAAGCCTAAATGACTTACAAATCAAAAGGAAAGTGGACAGCTCTGATACCAAAATGTATGAAAGCAATTTTATTGCAAAAATATTAGAAAAAAAAGACTACAAAAAGAGGCAAGAGAAGTAGAATACAAGAAATACTAGAGTTTTCGGATGCCTTTCCAGAAATCAAGGGTCATCATTAAATAGCCTTTACTCTGAATATTATCGTACATGCATTATATAAAGAGATTTCCTACTATTAAAAAAGATGCTTCCTTTATTACAATAGATGCTCTAACAGATGCTTATGCTTCAGCAGATAAAATTATCATGGAGATCAATAAATAATATTCTAATTACTAAGCCATTGAAACTTTTTGATATGGATCTTTTTGATTCCAGCCAAATATTGAATTTTGAAGGTAAATAATATGACTTAATAATTGTAAATGATTTTCAAGATTTTGTAGGTATCATTTTTAGCAAAGAAAGATGAATGAAGTCTACAATTATTTTAAAATTTTAATTAAGCGCATTTTGAATCAAAATGACTTCAAAAAAAAATTAAAATTTGTAGTGATCACGAGAGAGAATTTGAAAATTTTAAGTTCAAAAAATTTTGTACCAAAAGTGGAATTGAACATAACTTTTCAGCTTTTCGAACATTCCAACGAAACGAGATTGTTGAAAGGAAGAATAGAACTCTAATCGAAATAGAGAGAATGATGCTTAACAAACAAAATTTACTTAAATATTTTTTAGCGGAAGCCATCAACATAGCTTGCTTCATTTTTAATAGAGTATCTATTAGACCAATTATTAAAAAAATCAGTACGAACTAAGTAATGGTAAAACACCTATCATTTTATTCTTCCAAGTATTTAGATGAAAATATTTTATACTTCTAATAGATAAAGATCACTTAAAGAAGTTTGATCATAAATCAGATAAAGAAACTTTCTTCAGATATTCTAGTATGAGAATTCTAAAATCGTAGAAGAATATATAAATGTAAATTTTAATGAATTACCGAAAGAAAATATTAATAAAATTAAAAAATTATGATTAGATAATGATGAATCTAGATTGAAAGTACAACAAGAGGAAGCACGAAGCAAGGTGGAGCACAAATATAATGACACCCTTCCAAGAGATTGGCGACACAAAAGCTCTCATCCACTTGAAGTCATCACCAGTGACCCATTTATGGGTGTGTTACAGCTCGTACTTCGTTCTTACATGAATAAAATTCTACAACTTTTATTTCAAAAATTGAACTTAAATATACTAATGAAGCCAAATCGGACAAGTACTGGATGATTGTCGTGCAAGAAAAATTAAACTAGTTGCTCGACAAAGTGATCATCCAATTATAAGAACAAAGTGGTTCTTTAAGAATAAGCTTAATGATCAACGCAAAATTATTTGAAATAAAGTTCATTTAGTGGCTAAAGGCTACAGCCAAGTGAAAGGAATAAATTTTGATGAAACCTTCACTCCGGTTACATGTCTTGCAGTTATTCGACTTTTACTCATTTATTCATGTATTAAGAATTTTAAATTATTTCAAATAGATATAAAAAGTGTATTTTTAAATGATTTTATAAACGAAAAAGTTATGTAAAATAGCCACTGTGGTTTGTTGATTCAAAGAACCCGAATCATAAAAGGAGGTAGATACAACAACAACAACAACCAAGCCTTAATCCCACTAGGTGGGGTTGGTTATATGAATCTTTTGTTTTCATTGCGCTCTATCAGTTACCAAATTCTTATTTAAGTCTAAGTAACTAAGATCACTCCTTATAGTTTCTTGCCATATCTTCTTTGATCTCCCTCTTCTTTTTTGTACATGGGCAAAATCCAATAACTCAATTTTTCTAACTGGAGCTTCAATCGGCCTACGATTTAGGTGTCCAAACCATCTAAGCTGACTTTCTCTAAGTTTATCCTCAATTGGTGCAACACCAACTTTCTTTCGGATATACTCATTTCTCATTCTATCATTTTGGTGGGGACACCACGATCGACCGTCAACTCATTCCTGACAGAGTTTACCGTCGACGACCGAGATCTAGCCATACTGCTTCAATCTGGATTGATTGACTATTAGGACGGATTTAGAAAGATGGATGTTGCGGATCTCTGACTCGATGGATTGAAAATCTCCTATTCATTCTAATTGATTGGAGATTCCAGTTTGGGATGATTTTATTCTTCGCATTTATTTTGTATTAGTTGTTTTCATTTCGATGATCATTATTTTAGGCATGTTATTTAGTATTTTCTCGTTTGTGTGAAGAATTTATTATGTATTTTTTTTATTGAGTCAGTCTGTATGAAGGCCTATATAAACGCCTCCCTGTCACTCTTATTTTCTTAATGCTAAGTAAATCTGATTTGTGTTTCCCTTGGGATTATTTGATTTTGTAATGAATCGATATCCTGGATAGGGAAGGGCCTGGGCCTTGGGTGAGAATCCCTAAACTCCACCCGCTCCAGCTCCTCCCCTTCGGGTTTGATTCCACTAATCTTACACTCAGCATTCCTCTCGTTTCACCGCTCACACTGCACGTCGGTCTGTATTCGCGGATCTAGCTGGCCGAGGATGTGCCGACTTCGCCGACGCGACGAAATGCTACCGTGTAGCTCAGACAGACGCCCTTGAGCACTCTTTCAGACGCTCCTGCGCCTCACGAGCACAGCGCCCCGCAAGCGCCGTTCGCGCGCTCACGCACCCTTGTCGATCAACGCGACTGCGCCACCTGCGCCGCCTGCGCCACTTGTGCCGCCTCACCCGTCAGCGCTGCTCAAGCTCTCCAGCGCGTTCCGCCCGCGAGCTCCGCCCGTCCGAGCGCTCCGCCCGTCTGCGCGCTCCCGCGCGCGACGCCTGCCGCCCGTGCTAGCGCTCGCCGCCAGCGCCTGATCGCACTTGCTGCGGCCGACCGCGCTCGTGCCTCTGCTCTGCGCGCGCGCTTCCCCCCTGCTGCGATGAGTCACCCTGAGCCCTAATATTTAGGGAAATTACGTCGTGGTCCTTGGAGTCTTTTACTTAGGTACGAATTTCAACAGAGCCTTTAACCTGGTAAAATCGAATAGTCTAGATTTTCTGCTCGCTTGTGATTACGAACTTGCTCCACCTGTGCGACCTTTAATTATTGAGTGAATTTAAATTACTGTTGGTTAAATATTGTGAGACCCTTAAGCCTGTTCCTTGTTTCTGATTTATTGAAACTTGAATTGCACCCTAATTTGAATTGGTAATTTTTCAATTACCTTCGATCTAATTTATTTAAAATTTTGAAAGGAATTAGCTTTTGCCGGTTTAGATAATTTCTCAATCATCACAAAATTATTCTCTGATATTTAGCATTATTTTGTGAATAATTTGTTTTGTAATATTGCTGATCTCTAAATTGTATTATCATTCATCTGTCCCGCATCACATTTTGTGTATATCCACATATCTACCTTAGCATCCTTATTTCTGTAATATTTATTTTATTTGTATGTTTTCTCTTTGCAGGCCAGCATTCAGCACCATATATTATCGCTGGTCTTACAACAGTTTTATAAAATTTATTCTTAATTCTGGATGAGATTTTTCTATCGTACAACACACCAGAAGTATTTCTCTATTTTACTCATCCTGCTTTAATCCTGCTAATAACGTCATTATCTATTTTACCATTATTTTGTATAATTGATCCAATGTATCTAAAGCGCTCACTCTTCTTGACAATTTAATCACCAATTGTCACATCTCCAATATAAGTATTTCTTTCTTGATTAAATGTGCACTCCATATATTCAATTTTTTATCTACTGAGATGAAAACATTGAGATTTTAGAGCATTCTTCCAAAGCTCTAGTTTCTCTTTAACTTCCTTTTTAGTTTTCTCAACAAGGACAATATCATCTGCGAAGAGCATACACCAAGACATCTTATCTTGGATATGTCCAGTCATGACTTCCATAATCAAAACAAAAAGCTACGGACTTAAAGCCGAGCCTTGGTGTAGTCTAACTGTAATAGGAAAATCTTTGGCAATACAAGATACAGAAGAATTGGAAAATAAATTCTAGAACTCAAAAAATTATGATTAATAGAAAACTCTCGTAGTCCCCATTCTTCGTCTGTCTTTATGATTAGAAATGACGCTGAAAAAAAAGAGAGAAAAGTAAAAATAATTATAAATTATAAAAAATTAAATGATAATGTAAAGTTTGATGAATTCTATATTCCTAGTACTGATAGTATAATAAAGAATGTTAGCAAAATAAAATGGTTTAATAAATTCGATGCTAAATTGAAATTCTGGCAAATTAAAGTAAAAGATGAAATGTCTAAACATTTAACTGTCTTTTCCATGCCATTTGAACATTTATAATGAAAAGTGATGTCATTTGAATTAAAAAATGCACTACAAATATTCTTAAAATGAATAAACTCCATATTTTCTTCATATAATAAAACTATTATAGTATATGTTGATGATATTCTTGTTTTCTCTTCAAGCTATGAAAAATATTTTCAACATCTAGAGATTGCAAAAAAGTTATTTATAGAACATATTATAATTCTAGGAAAAAAAATAGAACTATATAAGCAAAAAAGTTGAATATTTAGAAAAAATTATTGACCAAGGAGAAATAGCTTTTTGAAAACGTATAATTATTAAAATTAAAAAATTTTCTGATACCTTTAGAATTTTAAAATAATTACAAAACTTTTTTGAATATTAAATTAAAGAAGAAAATACTTATCTAGACCATGCTAACATACTAAATATCTATAAAAAAAAATTTATAGTAATATACAATATAAAAAGGGTAAAGTAAAAGTCATATTTAGATAGGAAATTGACAAAATAAAAATATAGTTAAACGAGAATGAAAAAAGAGAAATTAAATATCTCAAAACATTAGTTAATAAAAGTACTTAAAACTATAATTTATTAAACCCTATTGATTTTGATGACAATAATTATTTTAATTTATCGACTAATCCTTTCTTTAAGTGTGTAATCAGGTTTATAATGTGCAAACGAGGATTTACATCAAGGTTCAAGAAAAGTAAAGCAAAGAATATATTATTTTATTTTTACTTTAATTCTCTTTTATTATAAGTGATTATTAGCTCTTTAGTTAATTTATGACTTTTGAAAATCTTGTTCACCTTATTTCTCTATTTTCAAAGCCTGTTCAGGTTGATTTCTACAATTAGCCGAGTTGCCTTGGAAAATCCTTCTAGCTCCTTCATTGAGAAATTCGGCTAATTGTTACAATCAGCATCCACGTACATCTTCTTTACCCAATCATTGAAATATCTATCAAAATGGACAAAAGCTATTCTCTCACATGTCATAGGAGTTTAACACTAAAAATATCATAGGTTTTCCTTCTTGTGTTAGGATCTCACCTACTAGCTTGAGCCTATTTTGTCTTTCTAAAATTAACAAAATGATGTTGACCTTTTCACCAACCTTATTCTTTTTCCCCAGATTTTTGGGCTTTAGGCCAAACATTTTTAAGGTTCATAAATGTCTTCTTTAATGCTAAAGCTCATCCTATGTGGCACTCTCACATTGGTTCATATTCTAAGTTAGTTACATAATTATACTTAACTATCCTAAACATTATTTTAACCTCATTAAGTTTGCTATTTGAGTTGTCAATGAAGACTTTGTTGGATTATTTGTCTACAGCTTTTTCATAGCTCAAAAAACTGCTTAACCCTCCATGTGTCCATCTTTTATGGGTGAAAATGCTGAGTTACATTTTTATACTTGGGTATTTAAGTATTGTTTTACTGAAGTCATTTTAAAATTGCTTAAAAACTATTCTTATTGAGTGTATTCTGCACTTGTATTCATTATGAATATTTTTTTCTGCAAACTCTCTTTCCCTTAGCCTTTAAGTGTTCAAACTCTCCTTTGTGCTCAATCTTGCAAAACTCTCATGGAGATCTATTGGAGAAAGAGTTCTTAATTTCTCAAGGCATTTAAGGCTATTTGGTGCACATGTTCTTAATCTTATTTGGCCTTCATCCTTTGTGTTGTTGAAATTTTTGTGTTTAATCTCAGATTTTCTTCTTCTTTTTGAATCGTTTCTTGAATAAAAAAGCTTAAGTTTTAATCAATTGGTTTTTAAGATTTGCTTCTTTTCTACAAAAATCTTACTTGTTTTCCCCATTATAATCTTATATTCTTTTCAAGTTTTTATATAAACATGTTTTATAAATCTTCTTTGAATATTTATGAGTTTCTACTTGACAACCCTTGCTTGCATAGAGCTCCACATTGTAATTTCTCTTCTTGATTTAAGTTGTATTTTAAGCTAACAAATCTAGTAATTTATTTAATTTTCATTTGTTTTTTCTTCTTGCGCGGAGGCTGGTGTAAGTTTGTTCGGCTTTGGTTCTTGAAAAGCCGTAGGATTTGTATTTGGTTTATTCGGCTTTGATTTCGTAAAAAGCAGGTATGATTTAATATAAATTTTCACTTGAGGAGCGTGGGGAGTGGACTAGGTGGGTAGTCAAACCACTATAAATCTCTTGAGCATTTCTATTGTTCGTTCCTCTCGATTTTCAGCTAAATTGATATATTATATACTAAATTGGATTTAATCTTATATCAAAATCCTAATATTTTCATATGAAATTACTATAATAATATAAATATTAATAATTAAGTATTTTTTGCTTAATCGTTTCCGTTGTAGTTAATTTTCTCTGTTAATTCAATTATTTCAGTCGACTTTATTTACTGCATCGTTATTTCTGCACTGCCTTCTTCTCTGGTTGCATTTTAGAATCGGCCTTTTCTATCTATTAACTTATAAAATTCAGCTTGATATAAATTTAAATATAATATTTATCAAAAAATTTAAAATAAATTTAATTAATTTTAAATATTCCCAATCCTCTTGGGAAACACTCGGGCCAATATAATTCTCAAATTAATATTTTATACTGATGCTAGTTATTTGTATTGAATATGAGTATTAATAACTGACATTAAAGAAATTGTTGCATGTACTTCAGAAAAATTTATAAAGGTAGAAATAAATTATTCTATATATGAAAAGAAATTCATCACTATTTTAAAATCTGCTAAACACTTTAAATTTTAGTTATTACCTATTAAGTTTCATATAATAACTGATAATAAAGGATTATTTTGTTATATAAAAAATAAAAAAATATGATAATAATAGTCAAAAAAATAGGGTGCTTATTACAATTAGATGAATATTCTTGTGGAATTTTATTTTATTTTAGTTTCACTAATATTTTAGCTTATTTTTCTTTCTAGTGAAAATACGCAAAATATCTCTTCTATGTAATTTCACGAAATCATAAAATATTTCTTATATAATTGTAGGAATAATGATCACTCTTTGGGAGAAAAGACGCTACTTGATAATATATCTTTTCCAAAAACATGTAGATGAGATACAACCTTCAAGGAATGAAAAATTAATATTGACTTTCCCAATAAATATAACTAGAATACAATATTATCTTTGGTGGTGACTGCCATTCGCAGACATACAGTAAAATGAATAATTTATGAAAAATTATTGGAGAACTTCAGCATTATGAATATATATTCTTCAAGATCTAATCTCTTCTATATATAATATTGAGAATCCTATCATAATATTGTCTTAGAATTAAGATATGAAGAAGACTTTTCTAAATATTTATTTTAAAAATATGAAAATTTTCATTCCAAACAATATTGTGACTTATATCCCGTATTAGAAATTATATATCAATTTAAAAACATACGCTCTTTTTATTGAGAAAATCAAGAGAAAAGATGTTTAAAAAAAGTAATGGCATTGTTATCAAAGGATCTACAAAATAGAATACTAGATGACATATGAAGATAGAGGTTTACAATTTCTATTAAAGGAATTGTTAATGACTCAGCCAGATGAAAGACAGTGCATGTTTATAGCTTTTGAACCTAATGTGGAAAATCCCATAGAATTGAGAATAGTCTGGAAGATTATCATCGATATACATCATTATGCAGTGGCCATGATTTTCTTAAATAGTCAAAACAGTAATATTTGCAATAGAACTCTTTGAAAGAATCATAGAGTTTGAAATAATATTAATATTTATAAAATTACACAAATATTTGATTTATTTAGCTGTTCAATTATAAATCATGACAAGACAAGAAACAAGGAGTAAATTAGTAACAAAAGAATTCTCAGGATATTTATGAGATTATGGGCAGAAAAAAATTTGGCAAAATTATTATTAATTTATCAAGAGAGGCATAATTACAAATGGATGAATTATGGAGTTCATTTGAAATTATAAGCTATCTTATGTGTAATAAAAATTAACTCTTATTTTTGGAGAAATTATGGAGTTCTCTTTCTTATATAAGTGAAATTACATTTTAAAATCAGAGAAAGAATCAGATAACTTGATTAAATATTTCAATACGATTTGAAACTGAATGAATAGAAATTTTGAGTAATTTTCTCAATAATAATGCACAGCAAAAGTAGCTAAAAATTTTCTATAGGTGTAGTTTTGGCCAATAAATTTACTATAAAAATTTTAATTTTTTTTTAAACTTGTGTAATTTATAAAAACTAAGAAATTACCAACAACAATAACAACAACCAAGCTTTAATCCCACTAAATGGGGTCGACTACATGAATTCTTTGTTACCATTGTACTCTATCAATTACCAAATTTTTATCTAAATCTAAGTAACTAAGATCACTATTTATAGTTTTTTATTATGTCGTCTTTGATCTCCTTCTTCTTCTTTGTACATGGGCAAGATTCAATAACTCAATTTTTCTAACTGGAGCTTCAATCGGCCTACGATTTATATGTCAAAATCATCTAAACCGACTTTTTCTAAGTTTATCCTCAATTGGTGCAACACCAACTTTCTTTCGGATATACTCTATCAATTGGTATCAGAGCCATATACTACATGTCCGAGTTGCAATCGAGTGTCACCACTGTGGTGACGCTGGTATTGCAGTGTTCGCCCGGGGCTAGAAAGAGCTAGCGCAAAGCCAGCCGGCGTGGGCGCCGGAACTGCGGAGCATGGTGGGTTGTTACGATCCGATTGCAAGGTATAGTACTTGTGTCCCACATTGGAAGTATGAGATTCTAATGTGGGGTTTATTTGAACTTTGGGCTCTCCACCCTCATGAGCTAGCTTTTGGGGTGTGGTTCTCCTAAGGTTCATATCAATTGAGAAATCAACAAACAAATAAAAAAAATTACAGAATAAAATATTCATCAGAAAATTTCAATTTTTTTTTAAAATGATGCTCCTAGAAATAGGAGTTCAAATAAGTATAAAATTTGGGATTTGTAAAAAAAAAAATTGATTCATAAAGAGTAACCTCCTATAAAGATGTCTCTGAAGATCCAAGAACTCCCTAAAATCGAATTCCATCAGTATGAACAAAAATTTTGGGCTTAGAAAGAGAGGTTTTCAGTTGAAGAATGAGAGAGATTGGAGTTTTTATTTGGCTAAAAAAATATTAATCCAAATTTTCTCTTATTTATAAATCAAGGGGCAAATAGGTAATTTTAGTATCAGGGAATTTTGGTAATTTAATTGCGGATAAAACAGCTACTTAGCTGGTTTTAGGGAGTGAAACAAAGAAGTGGAGAATAAAGTAATGTTAATGGAATTTAAAAAATTTAGTAATTCAAAATATCGAGTTTTAAATGAGTTGAAAGCATCTAAAATTGATTGAAAATAAATTTCAAAAAATTCATTTATTTTTATTTTTTTAATTTTTATTATTTTGTTTATTTATTATGATTATATTTATTTGAAAATAAATTTTATTGTTCAAAGTTGAACTGACATGATAAAGAGTAAAATTATTGGCCAAATCTAATTAAAAAATTTAAATCATTAAATATCAAAGAAAATGCATCATCAGAAGATTTGCTCGTTTGATTTGAAATTTTTTGAAAATTTTAATTCAACAGAAAATGAAAAATGAAATTTTTTTTGAAAAATAGAAAAATCATGAATTAAATTTAATTATATTTATGTTAGATTTCACCCGTAAATAACTTATGAATTTCTTGCACTTATATTAAAATTTAAAATTTAGGACATACGTTTTTTAAGTTGACTTTTTTAATTTTATGTTTTTTTTTTCTTATAGTTCTCCATCAACTTCATTTTTATCTTTATTCTTAATTTGATCTTTATTCTTAATTTGATGTTATCAATCTTGCAGTAAGTCCATCTCATGGGTAACTTTCTTTGTTCTTGAAAATTCTAGATACAATATGCTCTAATAAATAGAAGGTTTGTCGAGTATATTATTATTAACGTATTTGTTGTCATCAAATCAATATGTGTTCGAAATTAAATTTATTATAAGGGACATAAGACTTGGTTGTGTTGCTTTCATTATCCTGGTTGGTATTGGCAACCAACCTGTGGTTGTCTTCAATCGAAAGGACAAATGATGACAAGAACAAACATCTCAGATCCGATTCTGAATCTCAACATCCACGGTTGAGGTTTAGGATCTTCCTTAACTACACCTTCTCAACCTGATAACTTTGATTAATTCTAATTTCTTATTGTGCAAAAGGCTGAAAGTTTTGCTGTTAGGCAGTATAAGGCATATGAATGTTCTCAACTGTGACCTTGACTTCTTCAGGAGAAAATGTAGTTTATTCTCGCTCCTCGATTACTACCAATAGACCACCTTTGCTACTTTCAGATCTAACATTAATCTCGATGTGTGTATTATATTTTTCCATAACATAACACAAAATAAACCCTTTCATTACCGATTTTGTGTGGAAGGAAGGCACATTGATATCACCTCTGCGAGCTTGAACACCTTGCTTAGTTTAGACAACCCAATTGCCTCGGCCTTTTACTTTCCAGACTATGTGTCTCTGAGTGAAGATGACAATGAATATGATGACATGGTCAACTACCTCTATGGCCATCTTCTACTTTATTGTCGTCGCAACTTGTCTAGTTGGCTTCTTTCTCCTTAGCATGTGCCCTTATATCTTTTTGTTGCTGGTTGTGTTTTGTCTATGATCTCAAGATTTCAAACCCAGATTTGCACTAGCCATCTGTACATGATGTACATAATGGCTAGATGCTAACCAATCAATCTTGGGTTCCAAATTTTAACCACGATCAATTATCACCTCTCTTCTTCGGTCCACAGTCACACATATGTAGGATCTAGGTACAGGCTTAAAAAGGGGGGGGGGTGAATAGGCCCTAATTAAAGTTTAAATTTTTTATAAATTATATCACAATTAAGAAATACAAAAAAAAAGATTAAAGGAAAGTTTGTTACAAAATTTGGTATAAATACAAAGACAAAGAGAATTTAGAGAGAGTATACAATTGCTCGACGAGAATAAAAAATTGTAATTTGTAATGTAATGAATGCAGTTTTTGATAATCTTTATAGGAAGGTACCGAAAGAAGGAGGAAAAACACATATACAAGTTTGTCAAAGTAAGAGAAAAGAAAATTAAGAACTTGACTGGAATAATATGCATTAAAGATGGTCAACAAAATATTTTTTAAGAATAAAAACATTCAACATACATAGATGAATAGGCCTTAGTTAAAGTTTAAATTTTTTATAAATTATATCACAATTAAGAAATACAAAAAAAAGATTAAAGGAAAGTTTGTTACAAAATTTGGTATAAATGCAAAGGCAAAGAGAATTTAGAGAAGTATAAATTGCTCGACGAGAATAAAAAATTGTAATTTGTAATGTAACGAATGCAGTTTTTGATAATCTTTATAGGAAAATGGATACTAAAGAAGGAGAAAAACACATATACAAGTTTGTCAAAGTAAGAGAAAAGAAAATTAAGAACTTGACTGGAATAATATGCATTAAAGATGGTCAACAAAATATTTTTTAAGAATAAAAACATTCAACATACATAGATGAGTTATTTTAAAAGACGTTTCAATGACCGTTGTGATAATACAATTAAGCTTGATGATTTTAGCATAAAAAAAGATAAAAATTACTTTTACATCTGGTATATAAGTAAAACTGAAGTTGAGGAGACTTTAAAGAAGATAAAATGCAGAAAAACAGTAAGACCGAATGACATTCTAATAACTATTTAGAAATGTATGAGAGATAAAGAATTTCTTGACTCACTGAGTTGTTTAATATGATTTTGAAAATCAAAAAAATGTCGAATGAATGAAAAAAAAGTACATTATTACCTATTTATAAGGATAAAATCGATATATAAGATTGTGATAACTATGAAGGGATTAAGTTAATGAGCTACACTTTAAATTTTTGAGAGAGGGTGATCGAACATAAATTACGTCATGATTTTTGAATATCAGAGAATTAATTTGGTTTTATGCTAAACAGATCTATCATTGAAGTTATTCATTTGTTGAGAGATTTAATGAAGATATTTAGAAAGAGAAAAGATCTGCATTTGATTTTCATTGATTTTTAAAAAATTTATGATAAAATTGTAAGAAAAGTATTCTAGAAAGTTAGAAAAGAACGGAGTTTGTACTATTTACATTTAAATTATTTAGGTCATATATTACATGTCTTCAGACACAAGATGGTTTGATTAAAGTTTTTTGTTTCAGTTGGATTACATCAAAGTTCAGCTTTAACTCTATGTATCTTTGCATTAGTTATGGAGAATTTGCCTGCATATATTTAAGAAAGTGTCTTGGTATATGCTTTTTGTAAATGATATTCTCCTTATTGATAAAATCAGAGAAGATGCTAAGGTAAAACTCGAGTTATAGAGAAATAGGTTTAAATCTAAAGCTTTATGTTTTAGTAGATTAAAAATTGAATATATAAAGTATAGCTTTAATCAAGATAGAAGGACTTATAGTAGAAAAATAACAATTGATGTAACATCCCGTGATCTAAATGTAAAGGTATTGTCCACTTTGGCTTTAGGAAAGCTGCGTGACTTGAATACTTCTCAGAAGATCATCCAGCCTAGGCACGCTTAATTATATAGAGTTTTTTATCATTAGCCTCATGATTTTAACCCAAAAGACACTTCTATCATTTGAAATTACGTTATCTACTTATACAACTCAGGATCTCCCTCTCTTTCTAATGTAAGATGATTCATTCTTATGCCCTCCCACCACTATTTATAGGTCTAGAAACCTGCCAGGAGCCACACTTTATCTCAGTAATTTTTTTTTCTTAGGACATCACCCGACGATCACTCTTCGCCCTTTTTAGCCACAGGTGTCACAATTGATTAAATTATCAGGAAAGGCGAGTAGTTTGGATATCTTAAATCAATCATATAAAATAACAATGAAATAGATAGTAATATCATTATTAGGATCCAGGCTAAATGGATGAAATGGAGGAATGCATCTAGCATATTGTGTGATAGAAAAATTCAACTTAGACTTAAAGTAAGTTTTGTAGAACAATTGTATGGCCAGTAATATTGTATAGTGCTGAATGCTGGCTTATAAAGCAGAGACATGCAAATAAAATAAATGTTGCAGACATGCGAATGGTAAGGGGAATAAGCGGGTATACATGAAAGGAGAATATGAGAAATGAATATATTTGCACGAAGATTGGAGTAACCTCAATTGAGAATAAGCTTAGAGAGAGTCAGGTTATATAGTTTGATCATATAAATCACAGACCAATAGAGACTCCAGTAAGGAAAGATGGATTATTGGATATTTTCTATGTAAAAAGAGAAAAAGAAAGACTAAAAGAACATGAGAAGAAATTATAACGAATGATCTTATATGTTTAAAGTTAAAAGATAATTTGTTAATTAATAAAGTGCAGTGGAAACAATGGATCATATAGTCGTTCCCACTTAATAGAATAAATGTTTAGTTTGTTGTTGCTGTTGTATATCACAATTACGAAAGCTCAGAAGCACACGTTGACAATTTGATAATTAACAAACAGAAGCAATAATAAAAGTGTAAGCAAATAGATGAGACCAAGATATAATGTGGTTCGGCTCAAACCTGAGCCTACATCCATCCCAACCCAATCTATTTATTCAACTATATAGAATAGCTCTTTTAGTCATAGACGAGAAAGCCTATACACCATCTTCTTCACTTGAAGTCCTTCTCTTCACTCGAGGGAATAACTAATCATCTCCCCTCTTCACTTAAGGGGCCCTCTTCACTCTAGGTGTGAAGAATTTACTAAGCACCTTTAATTACTTAATTAGAGGCCCTCCTCATTAATGAAATGAGGAAAATCATAAAAGCCAAAACGATTAAGAAGATATATAATAAGCACAAATTAACTAACCTCTCTCTTTTTTGGGATTGTACCTTGAAGAGCTTGGAGGAATGGATCACAACAATAAGTACTATCACTTGATCTTCACTTATCGCCTGTTAATCGTTCGTTAATCAACTCTTGATATTTTCACACTAAGGGGATTAGTTCTTAGCTAATGGGATTCAAATTTGTGCTTAGAAGATCAATATACCTCAAAATTCCTCAACTATTTATATAAAAAATGTCTCCCCAGCACTGTATTTGATTGATCAAGCAAATAGTCGTTGTAAACTCGACGATTATATATCAGAAGGCTTTGATCGATCAACTGGTCTTTGATCGATCAAAAAATCGACCATCCAAACAGCACTCTACCTTTGATTGATCACTTGATCAATCAAACAATATAACTTTTGGATTACTATAATCTAATCGATTATAGGATTCGCAATCGATTACTTGATCGATCATAAGATCGATCAACTCGGTATCCATAGGTTGGTCCTATTCATTTTAATCAATCTAAATTCAATTTAACTAACATCTAACGATATCCTTATTACTCAAATTATTATCCATAAATCTCCTAGCTCTCTGGCCTCGTTTGGTTCGAGGTGAGTTATTTGCTCAATACAAATTTCAACTATAAAAATCAACTTTATTTCACATTTAATACAAATACGAATATTAGAATTGAAAGTATTTCACATTTTACACATTTTCTAATTGTAAAATAAATTTCTTTCTCATTAAACTTAAAAAATAAAATAAGTTTTTTTTATGTCTAAAAAAAAGCTCGAACTAAATGAGGCCTAATGGTAACTATAGAATAATTCTACAAATATTATAAGATCAAAATATAATACAAGAATAAAGTCATTTTTTTCTCTTCTTTTTATCTTCAAGGCTTGTATTTGAGTCTTGATCACTCTAACACTTTATTGTAAGCTGGATTTTACTTCAACTATGGTGTGGAGTATCGAGTTAACAATAAAATTCTAAGCTTACACACATTAAACTCAAAATATTATTAGTCATCAACTAACTTAAACATGATGACAAATACTAAAACACATTTGAATCCCAAGGGTTTAATATTACCGATGGAAACGTTAGAAAGCCCAAGATCAGTGATAGAGTGAGTCAACGTAATATGAAGAAGGACGATTTGATTGTGATAGTCACACCCTTCTCGTGGAAGCCTGGCACAAGATTAAATGTGGCACAACAAAAGGAGGCTAATGACTCATCAGAGGATTCATGGAGATCTGCTGATAAAGTTGACTCAAAGACTAGGCTTACCTACCTTTCAGACAGAATTAAGGTGGCCTTAGATGTACACAATTTGCAGATTGAGTTCGTATCAGATAGATGTGAGAGGAATGGCGATGAATCTGCAGATGATGGATTATTTCATGTATCAGAGGCAGCCCTCCGAACCCTCGTATTAGTCACTTTATGATCCTTAGTTCTAGTTTCATCTGGGTCTTGCATCTCCACCAGGCCAGAACGACCAGTGATTATTGCTTCTCCTTTACATTTTCTTTGGTGCTTCTGTTTTAGCAATTTATGAACTCAACATTTGTGCTGTTATTATGGCTTATGCGTGTTGGTCTGACAATTGTCCAGGAATCTTGATAATGCGTTGGTTTTTGTTCTAGTAATCTACACTGTATCACTTTTGGAATGTTTGCTTGCTTGATCACTTTTCATTTGATCTCTACTTTTTTGCTCATTTCCTTTAGTTGTAGACACTTATCGACTCTGTGATGGTAAAATAAATATATACATTAAGATAAATAATCACCAGCATAATTATATGTAAATTTCATGGATACACCCACGACCTGATCTGTTGTCTCCATCTGTTGATCTATGAAAGTGTAATTGTGTTTGCATATACATTGTTTGTCTTAATATCATTACAGGGATTAGCTAAGCCTTCACTAGTTTGTTTGCCCTTTGATCAGCTCCAGGTATTAATCGATCAATTGGTCTATCAAGACTCTCGATCGATCAAAACCTAGAGATCTAGCTCCCTGATCGATCAAGACCATCTGTTGCTTCAGACACTTGATCGATCAAACTTTCTTCGCCTGTTCGATCATGTTTTAATCCCCACAGTCTTTGATCGATCAAACTTTCCTTGATTGATCACTTGCTGATCAAATCTGATTCCCAAATTTAATCAATGCTATTCATCTTGCTTTAAAACCACCCTAATCTGTTCTTCTACCTCAGCTCACTCCCGTGCCTCTCTTTTTCGCCGCTCGCTCTCTTCTCTCTCTTCAACGGATACCTCGCCGTAGCCCTAAACGCCGCCGGCCATGCAAAATCTCCTTGATGGCTTCTTCCCCTTTAGGGTAACTTCACGTTTCTTCTTTGTCTTTGAAAACCTAAACCCTAGCTTCTTCTCCCATCTCCACACCATGCCTAAATCTAAAAACCGTAAATATGAGGTAGCTTCATCTTTAAGAGATGAACTAGGTCCATAAGGATGACGAATTTTGAAGAGGATGCGAAGTACATTGTTTTCAATTCTACCATCACGATCACACTTACTTACAAAAGCACAACTCTATTAATTATGAAGCCAGCTCTCAACCAAAATCCCAACTATGATGGCTGTGCCCTTTTTTACAACAATCTTGAAGTCATCTCCCCTACATACTTTGAATCCTACCTATATCGACAAATCATCTTACTACAGAATCCCTCAACTGATTCCTCGACATTCCCATGACGCATGATCACTTTGAATTTTCATGTTGTTTGGAGTACAAACCAAACTCAACAGTGGACATCCCCTTAAAAAAACTTTGTATGTTACTTTTTCTTGCACTCCTCCTCCCCGTGTTAGAAAAATCCATCAAGAGTAAAAATCTTCCTCCCGAGGATATTTCTCTTTCATTTTGTGGAAGATTGCCTTCTTTCTGTCAAGAGCAGGATCTTGTGAATTGCATTCTTAGGTCACATCTATTTGATGTATGCTCCGGAAAATCTACTTATCAAACCTAGGTCAACAACTTTTGTAGTGAATCATTGTGAGAGACGTGATGGAAATGCGAATACTGACTGTATGCCTTTTTGCCACGTCATTACAACTTTCTCTATACATGCGAGACTGAAAAGTGACGTCGACATTCCGATTGATGTTATTAGAAAGGTCAATATTACCCAAGCAGATTTACCAGTGGAAAATCCCATATTCACAAGGAGAGTGCTTAAAGGAGCACATACATTAAACAATATTCATCTCCTTGAAAACAAAATGATGACCCTCTCCTTGAACCACCAAATGAGGAAGATGAAGAAGAGGTAGAAGGAGAGGAAGACACGGGGATTCCAAAACTAGCATTGAAGAGAAGCTCTACAACATCATTTTCTAATGGCATGATGCTTCAATTCGTGATATCATCTATGATCAAAGAGGTGGATTTGAGTCTATGAAGAAAGAAGCAAGGGAGATCAAGCAAAATCAATAGCAAATCTACGCCGACGGAGCTTCTTCCTCTAGACCTCTTCACCTTTAATTTTTTTTTTATTCTCCTTTGATGAACAAAGTTTTTTACATTTTTATCTTGTTTCCACTCTTTGATGTACGACAAAGAGAGAGTATTTAGTTGTGATAGTTTTAAGTTAGAAAGTTAGAACTTCTTAGAAAGTTGGAACTTCTTAAAAACTCTCTTAAATTATAACTATTCTATTTTTGCTTATAATGTCTATGTTTGGATGAAATGTTTCATTTATCTTATTGTGATTGGATGATATAGTTGAATCTTTTGATGTGCTATATTCATGACTTATTATTTTCATGGTTTGTTTACTTGCTTGTGGAAACCTTGTTTTGGTCTACTTAGTTGATTATTGATTTCCACTTCATTGCATTAACTCTTCCAAGCTCTCAAGTGATCAAAAAACAATTAATTGGAGATCAAGCAAGTGATCAAGCTAATTGTGCTCAAGTGCTGATCCTTCCTTTCTCTCACATACAAGCTTAATCTTTGAAGAGAAGAGTGAGTTGTTTTTATTTTTTGAAGATTTTAGGATTCTTCTCCTCCTTGTTTTCATTTTGTATTCTTGTAAAGAGGAGAGAATCCCTAAGCTAGTCTTTGGGTGATTAGGGTTTGTCTTTACTCTTGTGCAAGGAAAGCTTTTGGGTTGTAGTGAAAGATTCTACACCTTAGACCTTAGGAGTGTTTTACATATAGTTGGATAGTTCGATAGGTTGGCTTGGATTAGGCTCGAGGGTGAATCGAATCACATTAGATCTTGTGTTCTTATTCTTGGTTATTATTCTTGCTTTCACTCTTTATTTCATTGTTGCACTATTATTATTGGCGTTCTAATCATTTATATTTAAGTAAATTAAATTGCTTAAATTTTAATTAGGAGTCTATTCATCCCTTCTAGATTCATACCGATCCTACAGTCTCAATTACTACTGGCATCGAATTGAGTTCGCATTAGTTGTCCTCAGCTTGAAATCGAAATTTTCAATTGCGTGTTGATTAAAATTTGTTATATTTTGAGTCAATCTGAGTTGTATTACCATCCTTACATAATGAATTATTATGCCATATTTTTACATAATTTTCTTAATTAAATGTGTGTGCTTATATATATTAAATCTTTTCAGAAACACTTTATCTGACACATTGTAAGCATTTAATACATTATACATTCTATACAAGTATAAAGATGTGCACACATAGATACATATATATATATATAATGTATGTATGTATATATATAGAAGTTTGGCCAATTTTATTTCAGCAAGTTGATTTCAAGCCACAGGCAAGTGACGTTGATTATGAATTAAGTGTTGTTCAAGTGAGTTTATAGTTCTGAACATGATTTTTGGCCTTGCCCTGACCACCACTTAATTAGCTGTTTCAGGCTTTGTGTTTTAAAAAGTAAACTTAGACGTTGGCCTAATAAAAGGTTTTCATAATATTCGTCTTTAATTAGTGATGCTTCTTCCTAAAATTTTGACTTTCTTTGCCTGTTCCTGTCATTGCAGCTTGGTGAGGGACTGATTTATGAAGCTGTTAAAAAGGATACTTTCCCACATTTCTACGGTCCATCTCGCAGTTTCATTCCTCTGTCACTTGATGCAGTGAGCAAAGTTGAGAAACTCAATCTGGTTGATGGTGAATTTACTTGTAGCTTGCTGAATATAAAAGCATGAACTTGATCCCTTCTAGACAGCTAACATCTTCAATGAGTATTACATAATCCGTTTCAGTTGCTTTTACAGTATGTAATAATTCTGCCACCAGCACACTGATGTATGTGAACTTTCCTGATTGAGAAAGATGATTGGAAATAATATTTCATGATATTCACCTTGTGTTTCTGACGTTAGATGTATGTGTTTCAGTGAATATGTGCTTGAAATGGAAACTGTAATTTGCTGAAGCATCTGACTTCAGTCAGGAAGAGTCTTAACAGTGATAGTCTCAAAAGAATTAAATTGTATGCAGCAACAAAGTGTAGTGTTTGAATATTGCAAAAATGCAAGGAACCTTACACTGTCATCCTAGAGAGTCAAAGAGCCCTAATAGTGAACTTTGCCTGTCCTGTGTTTTATGCTTATTTTTGCATAGCCAGCTTTAAGCCCAGAGCAAGGAAGAGAGTTGTGGTAAGGTGAAAGTCAAGTCAATGTAAAATTTCACTTATTGTGATCACGAGATCAGAACTGGGGTAGCCACTAAGCTCTTGGTGACCCATCCTTAGAGAAAAATGACGAAGGCTGCTTTGAGGAATTCCTTGAGGCTCTGTTTGGTAATAAGAAAAAAAAGAAAATTTAGTTAGAATTTTTAGCCATTTTTGAAAAATGTGTATGATGTAAATAAAGTAAATTGGTTATATTAAAAATTGTGTAGGATGTGAAATAAAGTTGATTGATTTATTGAGAATTGTGTTGGATGTGAAATAAAGTGATTGTTTAATGTTGAAATTTGTGTGAGATGAAATATAAAATAATTTTTTAAATTTTTTTAAAATAAATTTAAGATTTTGGCCATGGCTAATTTTAGTCATGATTTTTAGCCCATTGCCAAACAGGGCCTGAGAAGAACAAAAAAATGGCTTCCTTGGGGAATCTTTCTCGAGAAAAGAATTTTTTTTTGAGTTTTTCTTGTAAGAAATATAGGTCTGCATTTATATGCCACTAATACCGACTTTGAGGAAAGAAACTCAAGGTAGGAAGCCTCAAGGAAAGAAAGAAGACGAAAAAGAAGTTCTGAAGAATGATATATTTGGCCTCGTTTGGTTCGAGCTTTTTTTTAACAAGAAAGAAAAGTATTTTATTTTTTAAGTCTAATAATAAAAAAAATTATTTTAGTATTAGAAAGTGCGTAAGATGTGAAATAAAATTAATTATAATATTTATATTTGTATTGGAAGTGAAATAAAATTGATTTTTACAGTTGAAAGTTGTGTTGAGCAAAAAAAACTGCAATTTGAGTAAAAAACTATGAAGCACGGATACCTTTAAGAATTACACAATGTCTGTGTCAAACACACAGATCTAGGGGGATACGGTGTCGAATACGCCACGCGACGTATTCTAATAAAATAATATTCAAAAAACTAAAAGACATTTCTTGGTTGCGCGAGTATACTTTGAGGCATTTAGGACACTTTTAAGATGCAGAACACTTCTGGGACATGCATAGAATAGGATTGAAGACATTTAATATTAATATTAAATGTATTTATTAATATTATATTTTTTATTAATACTAAACATAAGACTAAAACTTAATATACTTTTACCTCCTCTTTGTCCTTTTTATTATTGTAAAGATTTTGTGTAATAAAATTAAAAATATATTTTTTATTATTATTAAAATTTTACTTAATATAAGTGAAAGTCCTATGTTAACCAAACAACAACAACAACAATAAACTAAATCTTATCTTACTAGGTGAGGACACCTATATGAATCCTTTGTTTCCATTTTTATCAAATAACAAAATTTTATTTAGTTTTAAATATGTAAGATCATTCTTTATATTTTTTCCCATATCTTGTTTTGGCCATCTTCTTCCTCTTTTTAATGTAAGACCTAATAATCTAATTTTTTTTGTTGGGGATTCTATTAACCTGCTAAGGCTTATTGTTAATCAAGCTAAATTAAGTTTCTTCTTTCTTTGCTGCCATCAAGCCTGACAACAATGAACCAATCGCAAAAAGTTTGAAACTCTAGGTCCACATCTGTCTTCTCATCTTCAATGCTGAGAGCTTTTACCCCTTTTTATTGTCATGCTTGCAAAGATTATCCTAGTAAGAAAAATTACATTCTCTTATTTTTCCACTAACTTTACAAAGTGAACCATAAATTTAGATCCGAAATCTCTACAATGCCGACGTCTTCTCTAAAGTTCTTATCATGATCTTATGAAATTTTTGTGCTATTCACAAAACTAAGTTTATTTTATGTTCTATATATTTTCTTAAGTATGAATTGTTAATTTTATTATTATTATATTTGATGTGTCGTGCCGTATCCGTGTCTTTTGTCAATGTTATCTAGTTGTTCAATGTTATCTAAATGTCAATGTTATCTAGTTGTTTATATTTTTTGTAAATTGCTATTCATTTGGTTCAATATTATTATATTAAAATAGGCTTTAAAAATTTATTATATTAAAAGATAATAATAGAAAATTAATTCAATCTCACATCCTTCCACAGTTAGATGCCACCTAATTTTGCTAAAAGGTAGATGTCACTTAAGAGCGTCTATCTTGTAATTTTTTATAATGTTTTCTAAACATATCATCAAACTAAATATCAATATTTTAAAATAAAATTACATAACATCACAATAACATTGTTTTAAACCACTTAGTTATCCTTAATGAATAAAGGCTAGATAAGTTGTTTATTGATCCATAAAGGACAACAAATCAATATTCTTTCACATCTAACATGGTTCTTATTGTTGATAAGACAACTTCTGTTCTTTTTTATTTACACAATGTCCGTTAATATTCTTTATCAACATGGTCCTTATTGTTGATAGGATGACAAGTTTTTCTTCTTTTCATTATACAAAGCGAGCACAAGCTTCTTTTTATAATAAATATTGAATTTAAGGTTATATTAAAAAATAAGTTTAGAGCATTATATGTCAATTAATGTTGTCTTCAATGCTGAAAAGAACTCACTTTTGTTTTTAACATTATATTATGTGCTTGAGATGGAAAACATGTAGTAATCTCCTCTTATAACCTTCTTTTCTTTTGAATGAGATGTCGAATAGATAAGCATAATTAAACACTAATAATAAATCTACTGAAAAATCTGTAAATTACTTTATTCGTACATTTTACCTATATGTGACATACATGAGTATATAATATGCAGTTTATAATTGATAATGAATCGTGATAGTAATAAGAATACTGATAGTGAAACAAGTGTATTAGAATATTTGAGCTTTCATTGAAGCATTGTTCTTACTGCTGGGGGGGCTCATCTTCCACTATACCATGTTAGGAAAGAGGTTTTTTTTTTAGATAATTAAGTTTACATCTGCATCTTACCTAATCGGACTTTCAATCGTGGCTTGTTCAGTGGTTTCTTGTTAATTCTACAGGATCAAAATGTCGTCACGGTATTTAGCGCACCGAATTACTGCTACAGATGCAGTAACATGGCTGCGATTCTGGAAATCGGGGAATACATGTCTCAAAACTTCCTCCAATTCGATCCGGCACCTCGACAGGTTGAACCGGACTCGACTAGACGGACCCCTGATTATCTTTTGTAAGTCAGATTTGTAGATTGGTTCCTGTATGAGGATGTCTGGTAGCTGGTACCTGGAGAGATTTCTCTTATTTATTCCTTTTGTGAGTTATTGCTCTTGCTGTGTTTGTTTGAATGCTTGCAAAAGTTAGACTGCAATGCTTTTTTCTTCCATGCTGTGTTTTATTGTATTCATCAGATATGCAATTTGGAATCAATTATTATAATACACTGTTTGTTAAATTTTCAGATTTATATTCTCATCAGTTTTTGATCAAATTCTCATTATTTATTTATTTTTAGGTAAATATAATCTACATTCTTTGAGGTTTGGGAATAATTTCAAGGAGATTTATGATTTCAAAAATTTATCAATAAGATTGTTGAGATTGACATTAATATTTTAATTGAGTTTTTTTTTTTACTTAATTTAAATTTTTATTATTTATTAAAAGAAATTTATGTCCAAGTATAAAATGACAAAAATTTCATTTTTTACCTCTTGTTTTAGGTTGTTACTAGTGAAAGTTGACATCATGATGATATTCACTGGTTCCGGTATCTGATAGCTAAAAATAACCCATCAAGCAGTCTACATGTAATTTGTTTTTGGTAAACAACTAACATAAAAGCATGAAGTCGTAGGTTGTGATGTATGAAAATTTTATATTTTTGCATGCCTTCTATCATGCAAGTCGCTTGTAGTTTGCAGTGACGAAACTAGAGCTTAAACTTGAGACTTTTGACTCTAACGTTATGTTAAATTTGTCGCGACTAATTAACGTAAAAGCTTAACTTTATAGGTTATGAGTCAAAATGAACTTCATATTGGATCTTCATTCCATCGTAATTTGTATTGTATGAGATTAAATTGCCTTTTATGTATCTAACTTGTTGACCTGGTCTTTCTGTCAAAAAAAATAAAAAATAGCGTTTCAGATCTGGTTACATCATGAGACTTAAGGTCTTGATTATGGCCTCTTGCAAACAAAGACTTGAATACTTTCTGATTATTTAATCAAGAAAGATTCCTGCATGTGGCCTCTTGCAAATAAACTACTCATTCTCTTGTTTCTTAAGAAAAACTTGACAGGTATAAGGAAAAATAAGGTCTGAGGGGTAGAGTGGGAAAATGGCAGGGAAAGGTATTGCCAGTATGGGAATGGTAGCAAGTCCTCAGCTTTCTCCATTGCTTCTTTTCCTGATCATCCTCGCAATCCATTCCTTCCAAATTGTTCATTCCAAATGCATAATCTTCAACATGGGGGACTCAAATTCTGACACAGGAGGCCTTGCTGCTGGTTTTGGATTCTACCTTGGCCCTCCTGCTGGCCGTCAATTCTTCAACAGAACCACTGGTCGTTTCAGCGATGGCCGTCTCTACATTGATTTCCTTTGTAAGTATAAACTTCTTTTTCATTCCATGGGATGGAGTTTGATTTCAAGATCCACAGATCGAGCAGGGGTGAAAGTTGCTTGTAGATAATTGTTACATGATGTATAATGGGCTGATCTTCCAAAAGAATTCACGTCACTGAGAATATTTGGCTGCTTGCAAATTGATTGCACGTGTTATTTCATTCCTCAGATTATTCCTAGGACATATATAACTAATTGTGTTTTTTATTTCTAGGTGAAAAGCTAAAGATCAATATTTTGAGCCCTTACTTGGAGTCATCAGGCTCAGATTATACAAATGGAGTGAACTTTGCTTTGGCTGGTGCAGCTACAGATGGCACTGCTATTCCTTTGTCAACTCAAGTACTTCAGTTTCTTCACTTCAAGAATCGTACCCGAGAGCTCCTACCACTAGGTAACAGGTTTCGTATTCTTCATTAAAGATTGCAACTCGGAACAAATAAGTGAGGATAACATAGCAAGAATGGAAGACCATAGAGATGTTATCACTTAAGTTGGGCAAGCCTTTTTGTAGGGTTTCTATAACTTCAGCTTTTATGTTCTTACCATGCTATGCTTGCTTTTGGTACTTTGGAAAGATAAATGCTGATCACACCAAACCCAATAATATTGATTTTAAATCAACCTTAATTTATATTCGTTACAAATTAGTTTGAGTTCATGAATAATTTGAAGATAAATCTAATGGTTTAGGTAAAGGATCAATGATCAGCAGTAAGGAGTTCAGCAAGGCTGTATATTCAATTGACATTGGGCAGAATGACATTTCCATTGCTTTCACTGCAAACTTGAGCTATCCCCAAGTCATTGAGAGAATACCAACTATCCTGTCCAGGATAGAGGACTCAGTCAAGGTGCTCTCTATTGATACTTATAGCAATTTAGGTCTATTTTCTCTTCCAAAAGCATATTAAAATAGATACTGGTGATACTTTCATGCTTAAGATTTATATATACTTTGTATTAATAAATGTTGAGAAGTCAAACAAAGTGTGCAGGTTAAGCTCGAAAGTTATTTTTTGTTCTAACTTGGCCCATAAACATGAAAAACATTTGTTTTTCATCCGTGAATTGAATACCAAATTTTTTGATTGAACTGACCACAACATAGATGATATAGAACAAGAGGCTAAAAGCAAAATGAAGAAAGGAAAAAGAAGAAGGAGAATAAGGAGAGGAAATTGGTAGAGACAGGAGCATAAGAGCGCAAAAGAGATGGAGAGAAAATCATAATTAGGAGAATATTTCTATTGAATTCACAGTTTTTAAGAATTATTGAACTCACAGTTGGGCAATTTCATAGAGATTGTCTTCCAAGAAAAAATAAGCTTGCCAAAATAACTGAAGGTAATTTGAAACTTGCTAAAAGAAGATTATTTTTAATTGGTGCAAAAGATGACTTTTGATGCAAGTTTTTTTTTAAGATTTTTTAAAATTTTGAAATAGTTTTATTTTGATGTTTGTATAGGATGTGAAATAAAAATAGTTTTTTATTTTGAAATTATGTAGGGTGTGAAATAAAGTTGGTTTTAATATTAGATTTTATTTGGGATTTGAAATATTATTTATTTAATGCTGAAATTTGTGTATAATGTAATCAATAAAGTTAATTTTCTACTGAAGGTATTTTTATCCCATCCAAGAGGACAACATAGCATAAATATATTTTTGTGTAACATTCAGCTAGAAATGTATAGAAGTCACTATGCATGAAATGAAGAGTTTGGCTATCTTATCATGTTATAATATGTTAATCAACATGTAAGAATATATAACTTCAAGTTATTTTTGGACCTAAGAAGTAATATCACTCGATTATAATCAAACTAACTGCAACCCATTTCTTTTCGTGTGGATCTAGATTGCTTAGACATTATGTTACATATGCAGAGTCTGTATGAAAATGGCAGCAGAAAGTTCTGCATATACAATACTGGACCACTGGGCTGTTTGCCTCAGACATTGTCTTTGAGGAAGAAGAATGACAGTAAGCTTGACCCTGTGGGATGCCTTGCAGAATATAATAATGCCGCAAAAGAATTCAATACTGGGTTGAGAACCCTCTGCCATCAGATGAGGTCTGATTTTGAAATGGCCACTATTGTTTACACAGATATGTACAAGATCAAGTATGACTTATTTGCAAATCATACCAATTACGGTAAGTTTTTTTCTTTTGATAGAATACAGTTAAGTTTTTAACTCACAAGAACTTCACATATATTTCTAATAAATTTAATGTCCTAAGATTCGAATGAATATGGACTTTCGTTTTTAATCTAACAGTTGTTTGGTTCTCACTGGTATTTCAATAGTTGTATAGTCTTTGGTCTATCAAATCCATTCTTGACATGCTTTATTTGGTAATGCTAGTTATGCTTAAGCTAACTTTCACCTTTTTTAATAGCTTTTTTGTGCAATTTTGGGTTTCTAGGCTGTTTTCTTTTTTCTTTTTCTTTTTCCTTTTGGTAAAGAAAGGTTAAGCTTAGCCTTGGTTCAAGGTTAACCTTGTTAGCGACCAACCCTCAGTTCTAAGAAAATTTTTAGGTTTGAAAAATGCACCAGCTAGGGTTTTCAGGGCCTATGGCTATGCAACACATAGGCATGCGGGACCGAGTGACAAAGAGGAGCAAAAAATGGCATGAGAAATACCATTAACTGTCAGTTATGTTTTCTATAGTTTTTTTTTTTTTTTTTTTTTTTTTAATTTTTTGATAGGATTTGTTGATCCTTTTTTCACCTATTTATATGTTGGCATGGACATCTAAATCGTAGGCCAATTGAAGCTCCAGTTAGAAAAATTGAGTTACTGGATTTTGCCCATGTACCAAAGAGGAAGAGGGAGACCTCCAAAGAAGACATTAGGCAAGAAACTATAAGGAATGCATCTTAGTTATTTAAACTTAGATAAAATTTAGTTAACTGAGTAGAGCGCAATTGGAACAAAGGGATTTATGTAGCCCGACCCCACCTAGTGGGATTAAGGCTTGGTTGTTGTTGTGTTGTTTTATAGCTATTTCCTTGCTCAATAAAGTAATTTCTACTTCATGTAAGCTTTGTTTGTATATACGAAGCAAAATATCCTATGGGAAATACAAAATGCCTATATAGAGCAAAAACTTCCATATACATATCCTATACATAGCAAAATATTATTTTATGCAAAGCTAAAAAAAAAAAACCTATATGAAGTTGAAACTGCGTATACAAAACAAAAAAAACTATTCAAAGCAAAACAAAATCTATAAAATACTAAAAATCCCTATATATTAAGCAAAAAAAGTTTATACAAAATAAAAAATGCTTAGAAAAAAGTAGAAATGACGGTTAACGTTGCTCTCATTTCATTTTTTACCCCAACTGAATTAATTACTAACTCAACTGACTAAATACGATTCAGTCTAACAAAATAGAAAGCATTGAATTAGCTTTAGTGCGTGCGCCTCTAATAAACCTGGCAATAACACGCTCCGTGTAGGTGTCTGCACCAAGTGAGCTACCTAGATTTATCTTCTCTATGCGGCTCTATATGAAACAACTTTCTAATAGCTATAGTTTTAAGTCCTTTTTTGTCCTCTCATCTCTCTATATTTTCCATCTTTACCTAGCTCCTCCTACATTTTTGTTTAAACATTCATCCCCTATCTCAACTTCTGTACTAATTATTTATTGTACGAGCAAATTCAATCTACGTTGTTCTGCTCTTTGATTCTAACAACATGCCATGCAAATCTTCTACAGGATTTGAGAACCCTTTGATGGCATGCTGTGGGCATGGAGGACCTCCTTACAACTACAGGAATGGAATGACGTGCGGTCAACCAACTGCCACAGCTTGCCCTGTTGGATCACGCTACATTAGCTGGGATGGAGTTCATTACACTGAAGCTGCTAATCAAATCATTGCTTCCAAAATTCTGTCTGCAGAATTCTCCGAACCTCCTGTTAAGCTGACAAGCCTTTGTGGTCACTGATCTCTCTTCTTCTTTTATCATACAAAACTCTCTATAGATAGGGCTGGTAATGTTATTCAAAAGTTGAAACTCTAGAAATTAACTCGATTTCTGATTTGAATCGAAATCGATTTGAAATAATTTGGAGTCGAGTTTCTAATTGATTGTATGAATTGGATTTCGAGTCAACTCGAAATAACTCAATAATGATTTTGATTTGATTTTATATTGAGTTATTGTATTTTGAGTTAATTTTAAATTGTCTTAAATTAGATTGAAATAAACTCATTGCTTCTATGGTTTGTAGAGATTTAAAAAGTCAATCTAGACTGACAAAACTGTCAAACAAATAACAGAGAATAGGTGTCCTTTATCCTTGAACATCAACCTCTTGATAGATAGGCATAAACATTTCATAAACTCAACTAATCGCGACTAATTAAAGAGGCATTGTGCGTCTTTCGAGCATATAAAAGCATCGTTTAGAGTTGGGAATGCTCCATCTCCCACTACGCAACTCTGGGCGAATCGAAAACAATTCTCCGACATGAGATCAGTGTTTCTGAAGTGTCATTAGATGGATTGATATGATAGATTTTGTTTGATGAGTTTGATGAAAATTGAGGTGAATCTTTACTTGAAAAAAGGCTCGAACAATTGATAAAGCTGAAATGTCTCAACACTAATTGAGAAGAAACGTAACGTATATTGATGCCTTCTTATTATTACAGAGGAAAGAGACGAGGAAGATTAGTACTACAGTTAAAGGGTCATTTGAAGTTGATCGTTATCAAAGAATTACATACAAGTAATGGTCTCTCCAAAAAATTATGGAGCTGATCACACACGTGCACCGTTACAAATAATTGAAGGAGTACTTCGAAACAAGTGTTGCAGGTGGTGATCGAGATCCTTGAAGTCTAAAGTGAAGGTAGACGGTAAAAAAAAGGAAGAATATATTCATATTTTTGACTTTAAAACCCAACTAGAAAAAACTGTGTTGGTTGTAAGTGCTTTAAAAGATCACCGAGGGTCGTTTTGGTTGGAGAAAAAAAATTATGAAAGTAAATACTTTTGATTTTTTTCAAAATATAAGTATAATGAAAAATAAAATTAATTATTTTAAAAGTTGTGTAGGATATAAAATAAAATTGATTGACATATTAAGATTATGTAAATTATGATATAAAATAAATATTATATTAAAATTTGCATATAAAGAATAAAAAATATTATTATTATTATTGTTATTTTTTTAAAAAAATAATTGGAGATTATATTGGTAATCATCCGTTAGGATCAAAATAGCTTCCTACTAAATAAGTAAAAAATAGATTGATTAAAAATCATATAATTTGAAGCTTTACAATAAAGAGCTTAGTTTCTAGTCGCCCTTCTTTGGATAGGTTTTTCGAGTGTTTATTCATGAATAAGTTTAATCCCATTGATCAAATATTTTCTTTAGTTGTCTTTAATTGCCATTGGGGAAGTTGAAAAAATATTATAGTAGCAATATTTACCTATTATGCTTGTCGAATAGCATTTGTTGTTGCGAAATTATAGGTAGTGATACAGAGGCAAATTAAGAGAGGTAGAGTTTTTAAAAAAAATGATAAGTAAAAGCTTTAGGATGAAAAAAATTATTGCATTTAGATAGTGTATCATACTATCTATTCGATAATGAATGGGTGGGCACCAAGTCAACGAGATAGTTAATGATACAAAAAAAATTTCTTTCATTCAACTCTATATAAGTATTTTTTTACTTTATATATTAACTTTTTTAATCAGAATATTTGTATAAAAGGAAAGAGATGCATATAGAATAAAAAATTCCTTATAAAAAGCAGAGAAATTGTATAAAATAAGACAAGGCAAAAAAATTTTATACAAAACAACATATGAAACAGATTCTTATATTCACATAGTCTTCCTATTTCTTCATATTTTTTCATTAGAAAAGGGAGTCAACTATTAATTGATTACTTTGTGTCATTTTTATTCTTTCGATTTTAGGGATATGTTCATTGGAGTAGCAATTTTTCTTTGTCTGAGAAGGTAAAAATCTGCACTTCGAAGGTCTTTATAGTGGTACTTCAGTTATCTTTAGCTCAGATCACATTATCTGTGAATAAATTAAGCCGAAATGATTTCTACAGTTCAGACTTCCGACAGATTGCGAATCATCTACTGACACAGTGAAAAATAAATCACTGTTATGTAAATATAAAATGAAATATAGATCATAATCAAAAGTAAAAAAGTAATGGCAGATTAACATTGCTAGGCATGCTAGTAATTTGGTGGGCCCCCACCTACACAAACGACAGTCGCATAATTGTGGTAGAACAAAATAGTGAAAAAAAATGTGAAATATCGTGAAAAATATTGTTAATGCATTTGTGATCACGGTGGGCCTGCTTGCACAATTTGTTATTATCCATTAGTATCTGTCATTTTATATGATTAATTTAAATAACGATGGGGTTAATTTGATCTTTTATCCTAAACCTTTTTAGTTTCTGAATGAAACCTATTTTGAAGGACCACACAATAATTATGACTGAACCAAGGATCCATATTAAATTAAAAATTAATGGTAAAGGATTTATGTGAATCAATCTAACAATATGGACCAACATCTAAAGACTCCCTTACCCTATGGACCCAAATGTAATTTATCCTTATGACTCGCTTTCGCACGTGCGGGCTAGTCTACAAAATGCAGCCTGCACACGCGCGCAGAAATATTTTTTCCCTTCGCTGAGCTCTTTCGTCTTCTCGGGTGACCGCTGAGGTGAGTCCACAATCAGCTTTCCTCGTTCTTGAAATCGTGTTTGACCACGCCGACCTACTCTCTTTAGCTCCGATGATAGCCGTGCTTCAATTTTCTTACTCTCTTGGTCCCCGTCCTCTTCTAATTGTGATCTGTTAACGCATCGTTGTTTTGAGTTTCTTTTAGGATTTGTAGGGTTTGCTCGCTGTTCCATGGGTCAGGTTTTGGCATCTCATTCACCTTTCTCAACATTTGGTTCTGTCGCGTTCGGTTGATCTTGTGAGCTTCTCGACTTCTGAAAAAATGACGGCATTGTTTTTTTTTTAAATCTTTAATTTCTTTGTTAAGTGCCAAAAAGTTTCATTTATTTATTGATATGCATAGATTTTATTTTTTCGGTGTACACCTGGATGTGTGAAATTCTTTAATTCAGAGATTTCTCTTTTAAGTAGTATACTTATCTATTACTGGTCTTTCTAGTGTTGTTTCTTGTACCTTGGGAAATAGATATAATGAGGTTTCCTACTTTCAATGCAGGAGAGGCAGATGTAAATGCCTTATTGGAAGCACTTCTTGAATATTCAGTAAGTTTTCTACAAAACGAATTCTTATTCAGAGACAAATCTAGTATAATTTTCTAACAAAACCTAGAAACCTTGATATTTGTTGATCATTTTGAGGAACTATTGCAAGTTTATATTCTAAGCAAGTCTCCTTACTTCTAACTTATAGGACTTATTTGGTCTTCATACCATTTTGGTCGTGCTAAAGATTAAAATAGTTTGTTCATTATAAAAATTTTAAAAATAATATTAAATTAATTTTTATAACATCTTACACAACTTTCAATATAAAATTATCCATTTTATTTTATATCTTATATCATTTTCAATACACTAATCAACTTTATTTCACATTCTATATAATTTTTAATATAACTTTATTTTCCATCTTATATTTATATCGAAGCAATACCACAAATTTTATGGCAAGAATAAAATGGTTTTATTGCCTAATAGGCCTATAGAATTTATTTTGAATTACAATTTGTGTAAATGCATTGAAGCAATTTAACTTAGGTCAGTTACATTTTTATTATTAGCATACAAATAGAGTGAAATTGACGAATGACTTGTGACATGCCTCTCTATAGTGTTCAGCCTGATGCCATCAGAGCTTTGTTAACTATTCTTGATCTCAAATTATGTCACATATACAATATGACAAACTTTATAATTGAAGGACATAATGTCACGACCTGAAATCTAACAAATATCTATCAAAAATTAATAATATAATAGCAAAAGCACTTTAAATTCTCAACATTCAAAAATCCCCCAATTTACTTGTCTAGGCTTTGTTGCGCTCCTGAAATCAAAAATAAATAATAAATATACATATATGCAATGAACATGCTCCATGTGTTAGCCAAATACTTCTATTTCAATACATAATATTTTTATATTATTTATTTACAAGTAATCACTATACAGCTCGTGAATAGAACCCAAAATTCAAATAACTACATTGAGCAGCACGAATACATTTCATAGTTTGCAAATCTCACTTGAAAGGAATAGAAAAACTATCATATATAAATTTGATATTAAAAATATTCAATTGAATAGCAAACATGCTTATCCGCACATCTTTTTTTTTTCAAGCTTAACATAGGGCCATAGGAAAATATAAATTGTTGTTCAATAATTAAACATCGATTTCTTTACATATGTGTTCTATAGAAAGCTATTAAAACCAACAGCATGCTGTCCATATAGTTTAGAACATGAAAATTAAGCAAAACCAATGATTTCATAAACAAGATGAAGAAATCCTCTTACTTGATGAGTTACAAATAGAACTAAGCTTTCTCCAAATTTCCCTTCTAAAACCCTAATTTTTTCTTCCTTTCTTTCTGTTTCTCTCATTTTCCTTCCTTTTTTTCTCTGTTTTCTGGCTTTTGTTCTCCGACAACCCTATATATATATATTTACACATAGGATTATATATAATATATAAGTTAGCTTAATAGTTAAGCTAATCTAGCCATGCACCAGCACAGCAGCCGACATATGGATGGCAATAATTAGTTGGTGAAATTATAGTTTAGTCCACTTTCTCCACCTTTGTATATAGGTCCTAAATCATTCATTTTAGGCCCTTTTTAATCTAATTTAATTTCATATCACTAATAAACCTCTCTATTAATCTAAATTCATATGCAAAAGATTCTTAAATAGTTTTATTGTATTGAGGTGGATTTACAATTCATTTCCTTCAAATCTTTTTTACTTCTAGTTCAAGCTAACCTTGTGTTTAGCTCACAGTTCTCATAAATAGTTTTTTTATGAGGACACAATGTACTGTTGATTGTATTTAAATTACTTTTATTTCAAATTATTATCATTTATAAGATTTATGTATATTAGGGCTTGGTTATGATACATAAAGCATCAATAGGTATTTTAATGTGAATTAAAATTGATTCAATTAAAAATTCCGTAGAAAGTAATCATGCAAAAACAACATATTAGGAAAATAATTCTCCATTTATTTTTGTTTGACAGGGTTGATTGGTGATATGCAATCCAAATTATGCCTTTTGATGGTAAATTCTCACATTAAATAATTAGGTAAATAAAGGAGAATAATGGAAGAGGAAGACGTGTCTCTAATTCTTGATAAGAACTTGTCAACTAACCTTTTTAGTGTTAGAAATGGCTAACGTTCACATTTTAGTCTTAATGAGTCACCCTTCAAGGAGTCTCTCTATCAGTTTAGATTTTTTCAAGCTCGCTGTTTAGATGGTTTATTTAGTTCAATTTTGATATGATCAATAAAAATGGTCGAGCTTAACTGATACTTGTCTAATTGCTTCAATGCTTAAGGCTCATCAAAAATCAAGTCCAACTTTAGAGTTTCGATTTGATTATTCAAGCTTGAATAAAGAAGACAGTTTGCCATCTGAATTTAAATCAGATAACAATCAGATTAAGAAGGTGATCATTTTATTTCATTTGTTTTCTCTGCTTACTCTTGATCAGCTTTTGATTACTTTCTTTTTAGTTTTTAAAAATATTGATAACGCTTAGAGTTCAACAATTTGCTAGTGCATTCTAATGATGCATCTTTCAATAGTATTGTATTCACTTTAGTTTGTTATGTTCAAAACTCGAAACTTGCTCTCATTTTACACGATTTGATTTTTTTATGACATATAGTCAACTCACTAGAAATGAAGTCAATTCTTGTTTTATATGTATAAAAATTTTATTTATGCTCAATGTTTTTTATAAACATATTGCGTATATACATACATTAAGGAAAGTTTATTTTGAAGATATTACATTGAACATTCACTTGCATATGATACATATTTAAATCAGGGAATAGGTTTGATAGTTAAGCTCAGTTCAACTTGATAATAGACTTGGGATCACTCTTATTTTAATATACTCAAGTCAAACTTTACTTAAACTGTTGACGGAGAGAAGATGGGAGCTCCGAGAATCAGCGGCACGCAGCGTATTTAGCCCAGGGATTTGGTCATTGAGAGGCAGAATCATCCAGTCCATTGGGGCATCAATGAGTGAGATTTCACTGAAAACAAAGGGGTTTGCTCAAAAGACCAATACCGTATGGATTACAAACATCATCCCCGAGGTTTCTCAGGGAGCTCTCTGTAGCTTCTGTTACATGTATTTCTTCCACCCTCTTGTGTGTCTCACCTAGAGATATTTATAGGTGGGCTGTAGTGGAGTTCAGCGATTTTTTCGGTAGAAGATGCTGAATATTTTTGTTGAGCCCATACCGGCGGTCCCACCACTGTCAGTCTCCAGAGAAACCGCCAGGAGTGGTTGGAGCACGCAGCTTCTTGGTCTTCGCGACTCATGAGAATCCGTAGTGGCTGGAGCATGCGGCCTCTTGATCTTCGCGACCCGTGGGGACCTTTATTCGGTGGAAGCTATGCTGACGTGACGCTCTGATAGCGACAATCAGAGCTGGGGAAGTATCATATCCGATATTATTGGAATGCTGTTTAAGCATCGTTCCCGATGTTGCGGGGATGTTGTAGCTCTTAGCGTCATTATTGATGTTACTGTAGATGCGGATGCCCCAAAACATTGTGTGCGAGGTTAGAGATCTGCAAAAGAGACTTGATCAGTTAAATATCGCGAACGATGAACGGAACATCATGCACGATGATATGTAAAGTGAGCCTTCAAATGCCACGTGTACAGCTGACGTATGAACATATGAAGGTTCATCACGTTCCTATTAGAAACGCAAGAGCTTAAAATAATAAAATGGAAAGGAGAAAAATTTGCATAATATGAAATGAAGATACAAAGCATACAAAATTCACCAACACTAAAAAATTAACAATTAACAACAATAATGAAACAATAAATACAATTTCTACAAAATCTACAATAAGGCACTTACCACCTACAACAAATATTGCCTATACCCTCCAGATTGCCATTAATTCATTCGTTAGAATTGTATATTGGTAGAGTAAAACAAGTTTGACTTCTGCAAAACTGTTCATGAATACATCCGTAGAACACAAACAAAAGAGGTTTGCCACAGATGTCATGTTTAAGAAGTAAGGACCGCAGGAAATGATGGAAACAAGGAATCTGAGATCATATAAAAAAAATTTGAATAACCCAAACTTTCATAGTATCAAGAGGTTTCAGAGAAGATCAATAGGATGTTATGGAATATTTTATAGCATCACCGAAAAAAAGCATAGCAAAAAAGACTATTGGGATAGAATACAGAGAATTAAATCACCAATTGGAATCTAGGGGAAGAAACACGTGTGAAGTAGAAGTCACGTCTCTTATTAGAATAAAGCACCATAATAAGACAAATAACAAGAATGATACAAAATCAAGAGGTGGCTATAAGGTTGTTAACAAGTTGAGTTCAAAAGATCTGGCCTCAACACAAACTTAAACTTTTTAAGTTCGTGTTAACTCCTGGATTCAGTGTTCAACTTCCATATCTCAAAGTCATTTTTAGTCTTCAAAATGATTCTAATGCTCCACCCATTTTTTTTAGATCCCATATCTAATGAAGGAGGTATCCTGATGTATCTGTATCTTATTTTTTTTAAATTTATCGTATCATCATATCCGTATTGTATCGTATACACATCGTCGTATCGTACATGTGTTTCATAGGCTGGTCCAAATTAACCTTCTCATTGTGGTCATCGGCGACCTCTCCCACTTTCACCGATAGTTACCTGCTGCTGCCTTTGCTGCAACCGGCTTGGAGTGCCAAGGAGTGGATTGCCACCTCCTTGTACCACTACCACTGTTGTTGCTGACATTCTCGTTCGTTGTGTGGAACTTCTTTAGATCAATATGATGTCGATTTAAATCGATTGTGTGTGACGTCAATCCTTTTTCGCGAGTTAGCTACTGATCTCTTCATGGATTGCCAAATCCCCCCTCCCCCTTGATTTCTTCATTTTATCATCCTACATGATCTTGTCTCTCTATGCATTTGCATGTCTCTTTTCATCCTATGATACTTGTTTGTTTCTCGCACCATTGTTTGAGTTGTCTTTCCTTTTTATAGAGTGTGGATGATGTTGGGATTATGATTCATGTTTGGATTAATAAATGTATGTGTTAGATTCAATCTTAATATAATTTATTGTTGGTATGGTCTAATACTTTAGGGTTTTATGCTTTAGTGTCTCTGTCTTGTGAAAGCCCCTTGAATCCTTGCTTAATTTATGACCTGAATTATATGGATCCTATGTTGATCATTGATTTGGAGACCTACAAGTATTAGTGCTTAATTTTAATTTTAATCAATGTGTGAAGCTCTCTTTACATGACATTTCTAACTTAATCCATGCATCTAGTACCCAATTTGCACTTAATTAGGCATTAGGGGTCTTGTTAATTTATTATAACATATCGAGATCTAAATGTAAAGGTATTATCCGCTTTAGTTTTAGTAAAACTGCATAACTTGAATGCTTCTCAGGAGGTCACCCATCCCAGTGTTACTTCAGCCTAAGTACGCTTAACTACGGAATTTTTCATTATTAGCTTCACGGTTTTGCCCCAAAATGCGCATTTATCATTTGAGATTACATTATCAATTTATACAGCTCAGGATCTCCCTTTCTTTTCGATGTGGGATAATTCATTCTTGTGCCCTTCTCACCGTTCAATTTTTGGCCTAGAAGCCGGCTAGGAGCTGCACTTTACCTCAGTGATTTCTTTCTCTTAGGATATCACCCGGCGATCACTCTCCGCCCTCTTTGATGATAGGCGTCACATTTATAGCTCCGAGAAGATATGATAAAATGATGATGTACAATATCTCTGTTAATACCGTTACTTTTGAGTGGCTAAAGAAATATTTGAAAAGAACTGTCTGATTGTTATTATTATTTGTATTATTTTTTGTAGTATAGTAGATTTGCAATATCTGATATTAGAGATTATCATTAATAAAAATTATATATGTGGGGGCCACGCGGGCGCCCCAAGCTGGCAGCATTGGCGGCAGCGTCATTGCTGCCAGCTATATTTTAAAAACAAAATTTAATTTAATTTGTAAAATGTATGTTTTGAAGTCTCAGTAATTACGAAGAATAATTTTTGTTGTAAGTTAAAATATTTATAAGAATTATAATTATTTTTTGTAAATATTTTCGTTAATATTAATAATATTTTTTATAATTTTATGTTAATTTTTTCAGAAATATTATAAAATATAAATTATTTTTTTATAAAATATATAAAAAAAATATATTTTTTTAAAGTAATTTACTCGATTGACCCGACCCAAATATATGGATTCGGATCGGATCCAACCTAAATTAACTGATTTCGGACCGGATCCGGAACCGGTTGGAACCGGACCGGTACTGGAACCAGTCCGGTCTGGTTCAGTAACCACCCCTAGGTAGGCCTGCCAATGTATCAGATCATGACTCGATCTGATCCGATCCGAATTTCGATCTAATTAACTCCTCAAATGAAGTTTTTTTGACCCATCAGTTTGACCCGTCAGTTTGACCCGTCAGTTTGACCCATTTACTAGAATGAATAAGTTTATTTTAAATATATAGTAATATCCTTGCTCTTATTGTTAATTTTTTCAATCATTCACATTACCTTTTTTTCATCAACTTCCCAAGTTTGTCATCATGAACATCATAATATTTTCAATAACAAATCAGAAAAACAAGGGCCAGTTGGGGTTGATCTATCAAATATTTAATAAGGCTAAGGGTTAGGGTTAGGGTAAATTTTTTTTTTAAATGACATCAGTACTTAACTAATTAATAAATGAAAAATTCAAATGCGGAGGGCATCCCCGAATAATCACTACCGGAAGTAAGGTTCTTACAACAGAGGTCCGACTCTATTCACCGAGGCTATCTAAGGTCGACTCTAGTTCCAATTGTTCTCCCCTTAATTTTTCATTTTATTTGTCTTTGTCGTATTGTAACGATTGTCCCTTTATCTTAAAATCACATCCTGTATTGCAAATCACTCCTAGACAGTCGAGTTCAATGTAAAAACTCTTCTCTATCCACTTTTCTTGATTTACACAACTTTGGTATTTCAGTATTCCTCATTTCGTCTACTTTATGTAATGGTAATATTTCATCAGCACTGTTGAAACTCTCTTTCAAACACGATGTCACCATCCCATGATGTTTATATTATTGTTCTTTTGCAAACTGTGTTTCATGGTTTTTACTTGTCTCCCTTCAGAGTGTTAACATGCCTTTAGTCATTGCAACTATCATGTCATCACCTCCTCAACCAATTGCGACCGCAATTGAAGCGTTTGAATGGCTTGCACTACTAGTTGTGCTAGTTATCTTACTATCCAATACGAGTAGTAGCTTCTTACTAATTCTTAAGGTGTGCATGGACCGACAGTAATCTTAGCAATCTGTGATCCTCCCTCATCATCGTCGACACCTTAGGTTAAAAATAAAAACACTCTCCCTCAGTTGAAAGGAGGATGGCATTCCCATTTTTCAGAGATGTTATTTAAGCCTTTTTTGCTATGCTCTTTGAGAGATTTTCTTAATTGCTCTTAGCAAATCCCATTGTCAGCGAAATCACTTCGCATCATTTCTTGTGGATGTAAGAGGATCTTTCTGTATTATATAAAGGGATAATTCCATTTAGGCTCATGAAGTTTACTCAACTTGCCAAGAAGTTTCATAATTTTGAAAACATGCCAGACAGATCCCCAAAACTTACTGTATAGGTCGTTGTGGTCCTTAATATTTATAAAAAGCTTTTAATAAGGTCCAATTAAACATTCCGTTAAATCAAAATTTTAATTAAAAAATCATAAATTTTTAAATGTGAAATTATAATTGTACCCCAGCTAGTCCTCGCACGTGCAGACGCCCTGCTCGAGCGTCCGCGCACAAGCGGCGGGTAGCCTGTGCGCGGACGCCGACGCGGTGAGCAGCTGGAGATCGGAAATATGGAAGGGTAAAAAAGATTTTTTTTGTAATTTTAATAGCATTTAACGGATACCGTCACAGAAAGACCATAATGACCTATATAGTAAGTTTTGGGGACCTGTCTGACATGTTTTCAAAATTATGGACCTGCGTGTTGTCGAGTAAACCTCAGGAGCTTAAGTGAAATTACCTCTTATATAAATCTTAATGTTCTTTATAATTTCTCTTATAATTGCCTCAAGCAAAAAATCTCTATTACCTAATAAAATCTCTTTTCTCAACTCAACTAATGAACACAGAAGGAAGAAAGTACAAAGATTTTTCTTCAAATTATGTAAACCTTCACATTTTTCTAGCTTGGTTACTTCTATTTTATTTTTACAAACCTTGCTATGATCCATGATTTTTCTCACGAAAGATTCACCGTTGATCTTTCTCAAACAAAATCCTTAATTGATTTGAACAATTTTATGAAATTGCCATACATTGTACAACTTATTTACCTTAATTTTCTTTCATTATCACACTAACTTGTGTGATGACATCGTATCATAAAAGACACATACAAGCGATATTCTTTTAGCTTAATGGGAAAGAAATTTATCTGAATACTAAAGAATCTCAAATTTAAATCACATTGTCATCCCAATTCTCAAATGAAATAAAAAAAATTGTGGTATTTAGGCATATAAAAAAAGAGGAAAGATACATACAAACATAAATTTAGTTAAAGATTGAATAAGCTAAGTCAACAGGCAACAATAAACAGAAAATTTTACAGGAAAAATTCAAAATTACGGAAAGATGAGGGAAGAGCTTGTCATTTCAGCAAACTTGATTATTTAATATATCTATTTACAAATGTACAAATAATTAAGAATTTTCATCTAAGTAGATTCAAAATTGAATCAATACCCTTATCAAAAAAAAAAAAGGAAGAATCAATACCATTTCAAAAAGTTTTGACTTCATTTTGAATCAAGTGAAGTTTAAATGATTATAAAACGAAGTTGAAAAATTGATTGCCAGCCTGAAGCAAACTGGAGTAGATTGAGAGATTCAAATCTGCACACGAAGTAAACTCTCATGCTTCCATACAGAAAAAATCCAGTCAATATTTTCACTCAAGCCCTTCAGAAGCATTCGGTAACACAGTTGAATCTCAGCAGAACTGGAAGCTTAATCTTATTCAAAATCTGGAGCATACATAACTTAAAGCACATTCCTGCAATCTAAGAACATAAAACACCATTTTCCAGAGTCTGAAATCGTCAAAACTCAGTCCTGCTTCATTATCATCTGAAACATACTTCCCTGATCCTCTTCCACGAGCTCTCTCAGCATGTTGTCGTCAACGACATCGACTTTTCGACACGAGTTATTCTCGATGTATTCTCCAATCAAAATCATTTTCGACAGCCATGCTTTCCATTCATTGCTCTGGTACTTCTCCTGCTCCCATGTCCCCGAAGCCAGCAATTTATACACATAAACCTCCCTCTCCTGACCAGGTCGAAAAGCTCGAGCAATAGCTTGCCTTGTTTTTGAGTGGTTCCACTCCGAATCCAACAAAACAACCCGTGAAGCTGCCGTCAAGCTTATGCCTTCAGCACAAGCTGATGTCGATGCAAATAACACCCTGCACTTGTTCTCAACATCTCCATTGAACTTGTCCATGATTTTCGCTCTAATGGAGAGCTCTTGATCACCTTGGAGCACTAGTACTTCTTCTCCCTTGTGCCATCCCATGTACTTCTCAAAGAATTTAACAAGCAAGTTTATCGGAGGAATGTTATGGGAAAAGATGAGAACTTTCTCCTTCTTGAGGGTTGACTTATGAACAATGTCAAACACAAATTTGACCTTTGAACCGCTCTTGAAATTATCCTTGTATTTCTCAATATTTTCGAGCTCGCCATCATTGAAGTAGTCATCAGCATGGGCCATTGTCTTTATCAGCCATGGATGGATTGAACCAACGGTGATGAGCAGCTCAAGTTCGATGGGATATCTTCGTGTGTGTTGTAGGCAGCTCTGCAGGCGAACCAAGACTTCATGCTGGATTTCTGTGGGAAGTAACACTATTGTGTAAATGTGCAGTCCAGGGAGATTGAGTGAATTGTCATTTTCATAAATGTCGATAAACCCCTTGGTGATCTTATTTAGCACATCGAAACCTTGCTTCCTGTCATCTTCCATGCTTGATTCAATTTTTTCACCAATTCTCTGCACAAAAAGTTTCCTTGCAATTCTCTCCTTCTTGGTACTTCTCTTCTCGGACTTTTTATAATAGCTTAGCTTGTTGCGTTTAACTACCATCAAGACATCTTCTGCAAAGCTCGGTCGAGCCAAACAAAGAGTATTGAAATACTCCTCGAAGTTGTTTTGAAAAAGAGTACCAGAAAGAAGTATTCTAGATTTGGTTTTCACTGCCATTAAGAGCTTTCTTAGCTTTGAAATTGTGCTTCTTGGATTATGACCTTCATCTAAAACCAAGAGCCCGGGACTCTCCTGCAACACTTTTGCCATGAACTTCTTGTGCACATCTTTTGAATCTTTCTGCATCAAAGAAAAAGACGAGTAACTCATCAGAAGTACACTTGGTTCCTTATGCCATTGCTGTAACTTTGATATGCTGTCAAATGCATGTCGCATTTTCCGGTTTGGCTTTCGACGATCTGTGGAAGAGATCCTTATTTTGCAATTCCAAGTGGTCTTTTTGAAGCTTTGAATAGGGTAAATTATATGTAAAGGAAACTGAACGCCCCACTTCTCAAACTCCTTGCGCCAGACATAAACTGTTATCTTAGGAGCAAGTATCAAAGGACGACTCCGAGGAAAAAGTCGAAGAAAGCTGACAATGAATGAGATCAAGAGCAAAGTTTTCCCAGAGCCAGGAGAATGTGAAATAACACAGCCGCCTGTGTCATCGGAATGAACTTCCATCTCTTGAGGCTTCAAAGATCCAGCAATATTCCTCCATATAAATTCATATGCTTTTTTCTGGTGATTGTATAATTTCAGTTTAAGCTCAGGTATCAGACCCCATACATTGCCATCTCCTACTAATGAAATGATATCCGAGCGTGAAATAGCATCACCCAAAAAACTTGAGTCCTGGTAATAAGAACCTATGTTCCGGAATTCCTCTTTTCCGAAGTTCTCCCTGTTCGAGTTCCAGCAATCACTCATCATCTGCATTAGATGACCACAAAAGTTTGTCATTTGTGGAGCATAAAAATAAGCATTTTTCAGTGGGAGTTTTATTTTTGGTTGGCTTCGACATAGAACTTACAAATTGTGGCAAAACATCCCTTATTTCGGTTTGTACAAAATCACACAACTGACAAATTATTCCGATTTGCTCATCCAGCTTGAATTCATGGTTGCATTGTTGCTTAACATCATCACTAGAATTAGGATCAATATCACTCGAAGGATCAAGGTCCAGCTCCTACAAGACATGATATAAAAATATAGACAATAATATTTTTGATAGTTCAGAAAATAAACTTTTTGATCTACTAACTGCGATGAAGAAAGAGAATTTTAAAGAAGGCAATATTCTCTATTCGATACAAGTATGAAAATTAGAAAGTGATGGGATGTTTTAAATAGATTTTTAAACAAAAAAATACTAAAATCATAAAATAAAAATACCGTGAAAACTGTTGAACCTTCAAAAGTTATCATAACAAAGGAAACAAATAAACAATCTAAATACTGAAATAGGAATAATTATTTTACTATCATTCATTCACATTATAATCTCCATCAGTATGCTAAGATGACAGGTGGAAAAGAATAACTAAAATGAAATAGATTATGAAGTATGAGCATAGCTCTAATGATAATGAGAGAAGACTGAACCTGCTTTTGTTCAAGAAGGGAAAGGGCATTGATCGTATGCTCCATTTCAGTCCAAAGATCTTCATGTTCTTCGACTTCAGAGTGATCCACAGGAGATGGGGACCATTTAAACTCTTCTAGTTCCTCCGGCGTTATCTTTGCTGATTGAAAGCCTGCCTGAAGCTCAGTTTCCATTTCAGCCTCTATATTTCCTATGCATTGTTGTATCAGTTTCTCACACTCCACTGCACTCAACAGTATTTTCTTTTTGCGATAAAAGTTTCTCTTAGCGTGCATAGCACCACTTTGCGAAGTCGATCCATCTCTAATCCTTGGCCTTCCTCTACCTCTCTTTGTTTTACCTAAAGCATGCTCCTTCAAGTTACCTGAGAAATTACTCGGATGAACCTCGCAGACTTCTTCTACATCCAGGCTAATTAGAAGTTGTGATTCAATATCTTTCACTTTTTCATGCAAAATGTTCCTTCTACCTGACTCTGAAGTTGGAGAGTACTCGTCATCGGAGTTCCTCTCAACAAGACAAAGGTTCAGGTTATCCAAAAAATGTTCTTCCTCTTCCAAAAAAATCGATAGTTGATTTTCCTGTTCTGCTATACTGATAACCTGGTCCATGTTCTTAGATGAGTTACGATTGAAGTTTGGTGAAGCATAGCTGGTGAAACGATCGGGTTGAATTCTTTGACGCTTGGATCGTCGCAGACTCTTGCAATCATACAACACTTCCACCTCTGACTCGCTATCAACCTCCAAAGGTTTTTTGATGTCCAGTTCACTCTCAACCTCCAAAGGTGCTTCTGTTCCCATACCGATAGCAAGAACTAATGGGGCGAGAGTTTGGATTACCGGTCGTAATTGTTCATTAAATCTACGAAATTGTATGACCTTTATGCCCTCCATTGTATTTGAAAATGATGTGTTACTATCATTAATTTGATAAACTATACTATCATGTAATAATTTGATGTGAAAACTAATTCTCTTTAGTATAGACAGGACTACTAGCCATGAAACTTCAGAGGAAACTATTCCACTTAGAAATTTACTTCTACTTGATGAAATGCTGTCATCTGAGAAGCTCCATTTGTGGAATTCGGTCTCACATGGTTCACCACTGAGCCTTTGAAGTATTGCAATCCGGTCAATTGTGACTATTTCAGCCCTTTCAAATACTATGTTCTTTCCTGTTGCACTCAGCGCCCGTTCTTTATAGATTATGACGGAAAATAAGCAAGAACATCGACTATTATGAATGCCGCTCTTCTTCGATATTATTTTCGCATCGTACCACAATGGAAACTGCAAGTTAGTGAAACAATCAGATTTGCTCCACATCTTGTAAATTCAACTATAACAATAAAGGCAATCAGAAGTGCATTCTTCACTCAACCAAATGAAGTGTAACATGACAGTCAAAACTAACTTACATGCAGTTGTGATTCTTCATTTGATTTTTCCAAATTGTGACGGGTTGAAAGAACACAAACATCAACACCAACTTTTAGCAGATTAGAGCAATCATAAGCATTTGCTTTTCTAGATCTTAGCCGGATATAATCGCCACAAATCTCCTTCTCTATGGTAGACGTGTCCTGGCCAATTTGAATGAAAATTTTCCCATTTATGATGCTTAATGTATCCGTCTCGTGCCATGATCCACGACAAAAAGCTTCAAATGCTGCAATACATGATGCTCCACTAGATAAATCATTCATTACAAATTTACAAAAGCATAGCTAGCACATACGTGCAACTTTTTCTCTAAAAAAAAACATTATGGGGCTTTTGGCTCAATGTTATTTAGATTTTGATATTTTTTAAATGTCAATTATTATCTAGATGTCTATGTTACATATAAGTTGTTTGTAGAATTCAATGTGATTATACCACAAGATTATAATAAAATATCAGTCCAACCTCACCTCTCTCTAATACAACAAATTTTGAGTGACATTTAGATGTCATATTAAGCTGGCAACATGTAAATCTATATAATATTATCTAAATATATCATCAAACTAAATAATTAATTTTTCCAGTGCATAACATCACAGTAACATTGGACAAAATGCCCACTAATAGACATCTAGAAGCTGAGTTTTATGCTAGTGAATTAATTACTTACGAGTGGAATTAATGGGGTGTTTTCTGCTTTCCTGCATCTCATTCCACAGTCAGAGCTGAATTTTACCATTCAGAAGCAGTAGTTCAATGTCATAAGCCAAACACCTGTCAAATGTAGCAAAACTCATCTTTCATGCAGCATTAAACTTATATGATTAACAAAAAAGGATTCCTGAAGTGGATGCCATATCTGCATAAAATTCGTAATATGCAGTTATACAGCATTATATGAAAGAACGTGGAATCACGAATAACACCCAATTAAAACACTGGAAATCAATTAAAATGTAACTTGCTGTGGAGATATAAGTAAACTCTCCCTCATGAATTGAATTGGGGTTCTTAAATTAGGAGTATTCGAAGGAAGTCTGCAATCAAATGCGCAGAAATTATAAGCCAATTAGATGCTATACTGCAGGAGGCAAAAATACTAAAAAAGATACAAAACTAATTTTCAAGCTCTGCTAAAAGCAGAATAGAACCAGCATCGGACCGTAACGGCAAGTGCTCGGCTTACATGGATCCGGGGTTCAGGTGAGGAAGATCATGGAATAGATCGCCGGCAGCGGTGGGATCCGGCGGCTTCCGGCCGGAGGATCGCCGGCCGAAAGCGGGAGAGCGGAGGGAGGAGTGGGACGCCGGAAAAGGGGGAGCAGCAACAGAAGGATGGGGGATTTTCAGCTTTATGATTGCCCATCTTTCCCCTGGAAAAGAGATTCTCGGGCGACGATCTGAGTGGACCCCACTGCTATGTTTTACGGGCTTGAATGAGCATGGGTGACGATAGCTTATGCTCACTGCGGTGAAAGAGATTCTCGTTCAGACTAGATGACGACGGGAAAGTATCTACAGTGGAGCACGTGAGCAGAGCAAGTCAGTTATTTTCTAGGAGAAATACAATGAGCCCAAATAATAAGAATTACATATACGGATGAATTGTGAATGGTGACAAGTTTTTGGACTAATTTATAAATTTTAAAAAAAAAATTATAAAATTAATGATAAAAAATTTCATAATTGTGTTTAGATTAGAGTAGTATTGGGACAGATGATCGCCTAAGAAGTATTCAAATTATACAATTCCCTAAAGCCAAAGCGACAATATATCTATATTTTGGCTCACAAAATGTTTTATTCCGTAAAGCCAAAGCGGCGATATGTCAATATTTTGGATCACAGAATGTTACAAATTAAGTGTGCTTAGATTGAAGTAGTATTGGGACGGATGACCACTTGAAAAATACTCAAATTATATAATTCCTAAAGCTAAAGTAATAATATGTCTATATTTTGGATCACAGGATGTTACATTATTTTGGTCTAATTAAATAAAAATTTTATAGGAATATAAATTTCAATGTTATCTTACTATTGTATTATATATTTTGATATTTAAATATTTAGATATTATTAAATTAAATAATTATTTTTTTTAATACCATAACGTGTTATCTAAATAATAATGAAGAAAATACCTCTTTAACATTAAAATATAAAAGCTAAACTGTAATAGTAATTATAACGTTAATGTATATTCACATGAATTAGCTCATTTTTTTGATGAAATAAATTGGCTCAAATTTAACATAAGGTATTATAGGAAGTGACAGGTGATTAGAAAGAAATAAAAGTAATATAAATTTCCTCAGGCATTTACATATATACCTTCTAATTTTTTTTCAATTATATATTATAAATTTTATATTTTTTTATTTTATAATTTAACCCTCAAATCTTTTAAAAATACATATTTATGTTTTTTTCAAATTTTTTAAAATACTTTTTTGCTAATATGATTGTTTTGATACTTATTACCGATGACATTATATACACAATATTATAAATATATTTGTGAATATATTTATATTATTAGTTTTTATTTTAAAAATTTTTATAGAGTTATATTATAAAATAAAAAATAAAAAATTTAATATGTAATTAGAGAAGAAGTAATAGACACATATGAAATTAAAGATAATCAAATTATCTATCATTAAAAAGATAATCAAATTGACTTTCCTGTCACTTATTTAACAATCTTTTAATTTTTTGATTGCTGTGTTTATTACTTTCGAGTTGGCTTAAACTTTACTGCATAGCTGACTTAAACCAACAAAAATTGATAGTAACTTAGAAAAAAAAATCTAGATTTGAATGAAATCTTATAAATCCCCCTTGGAGATACATCAGCAAAGGATATCAGAGCTTGGGCATATCACCCCAGTGGGAAATACTCAATCCGAAGTGGGTACAAATTCATTTGTGATCTGATCGACAGTGGAATGATCAAGGTAACAGGGGAACAGCGAGGCTTGAGAATTGAGTCTTAATCTGGTGCGCCCCAGATCTCACTATGAAAGGCTATTTGGCAGCTCAACACTCCTAGCAAGGTGAGAATCTTTGCATGGAAGGACTGTAGGAATATTCTACCTACCTTTGCAAATCTCAGTAAGCGAATGAGTGGGATAAGTTTTTCCTATTGTCTCTTCTGCCATAAGGAAATGGAAACAATAGGCCACATTTTTAGAGATTGTACCCTTGCAAGAAAGATTTGGTTGGCGACCGGGGAGCTGAATCTCTATAAGGATGCCACTATAGTAGAAGGCTCAGAGTGGATTGCTAATGTCATTCTAAGCAACAAGATCAGTTTATTAGAACTTTTTTCATCTCTATTTGGGTAAATTGGAATGCCCGCAATGCTATCCTTGCAGGACGACCTCCCAGGAAGCCTGATGACATCTTTGAATATGCCAAAATCTATTCGGATGAGTATAAAAGCACTAACAAGAATCAAATTGAAGTAAAGGTCACCATAAGATCCCCCGCCCCCTGGGTCTGGCATTATTGCTCGAAACTACTTGGGTCAACCAATCGTGGATTTAGCTGTAAATCTCAAAAGAGCTTTAGATCTTCTTTCAACAGAAGGATTAGCGGCCAAGAAGCTATCCAATTGGCGAGGGAGCTAGCACTATAAGACATCATCCTTGAAGGAGACTCCATTCAAATCATTTAAGCTCACTCAGTGCGGTAAAGATTCCTTTATGATTGGCTTATGCATCGAGTATTGCAAAGAACAACTTCTGGCCATTAATACCTATGAAATCTCCCACACTAGAAGAGAGTTTGCATTGTCAATTGAAAATTCTATGTATTGGAGCGAGGGGTTCCCTGATTTTATTATAATGGCTATCTGTGATGTAAAATCTCGGGATCATACTGTAGAGGTAATTGTCCGCTTTAGCTTTAGGAAAATTGCGTGACTTGAGCACTTCCCAGGAGGTCACTCATCCCAGTGCTACTCCAGTCCAAGCACGCTTAACTACGGTATTTTTCATCATTAGCCTCACGATTTTACCCCAAAAGATACATCTACTATTTGAGATCACGTTATTTACTTATACAGCTCGGGATCTCCCTCCCTTTCTGATGTGAGATGATTCATTCTTATGCCCCTTTCACCACTCATTATTTGGCCTAGAAATCTGCTAGGAGCCGCACTTTGTCTCAGTGATTCATTTCTCTTAGGAAATCACCTGGCGATCACTCCCAGCTCTCTTCGACCACGGGCATCACAGGCCAACCAACTTCTGCCTGGTTCATCCTCGAACCACATTGTACTGTGGGAGGTTGGCTCTGATACCATATTATAACATCTCGTGATCCCATTATAGAGGTATTTTTTGCTTTTACTTTAGGAAAACTGTGTGACTTAAGTTCTTCCCAGGAGGTCTCCCATTCCACTGATACTCCAGCCCAAGTACACTTAATTACGGATTTTTCGTCATTAGCCTCACAGTTTTATCCCAAGAAGCGTCTCTAATATTTGAGATCAGTTATCTACTTATACAGCTCAGGATCTCCCTCCTTTTTTGATGTGAGACGATTCATTTCTGTGCCTCTTTTACCACTCATTATTCGGGCTAGAAGCCTGCCAGGAGCTGCACTTTATCTCAGTTATTCCTTTCTCTTAGGACATCAACCGGCGATTACTCCCCGCCCGCTTCGGCCACGGGTGTCATAGGCCCAACAGCTTCCACCTGGTTCGTACTCGAACCACATCGTACTATGGGACGTCGGCTCTGATACCATATTGTAATATCCTGTGATCTCATTGTAGAGGTTTGTCCTCTTTGGCTTTAGAAAAATTGCGTAACTTTAGCACTTTTCAAAAGGTCACTCATCCCAGTGCTACTGCAGCCCAAGTACGCTTAACTATGAATTTTTCATCATTAGCCTCACAGTTTTGCTCCAAAATGCGCCTCTACTATTTGAGATCATGTTATTTACTTATACAGCTCAGGATCTCCCTCCCTTTCTAATGTGGGACGATTCATTCATGTGTCCCTTTCACCATTCATTATTCGGCTTAGAAACTTGCCAGGAGCCGCACTTTGCCTCTATTATTCCTTTTTCTTAGGACAGCACCCGGCGATCACTCCCTGCCCTCTTCGGCCACAGGCTTCACAAGCCCACCAGCTTCCGCCTGGTTCATCCTCGAATCACATCATACTGTAGGAGGTTGGCTCTAATACCATATTGTAATATCTCGTGATCGCATTGTAGAGATATTATTCGCTTTGGCTTTAGAAAAATTTCGTAGCTTGTGCACTTCCTAGGAGATCACTCATCCCAGTGCTACTCCAGCCCAAGCACGTTTAACTATGGAGTTTTTCTTCATTAGCCTTACGGTTTTGCCCCAAAAAGCGCCTCTACTATTTGAAATCTCATTATCTACTTATGCAGCTTAGGATCTTCTTTTCTTTCTGATGTGTGATGATTCATTCCTATGCCCCTCTCACCACTCATTAATTGGCCTAAAAGCTTGCAGGAGCTGCACTTTGTCTCAGTGATTCTTTTCTCTTAGGATATCACCTCACGATCACTCCTCGCCCTCCTCGGCCACGGATGTGACAGGCCCACCAGCTTTCATTTGGTTCGTCCTCGAACCACATCGTACTGCGAGAGGTCGGCTCTGATACCATATTGTAACATCCTATGATCTAAATATAGTAGATGCGTCTTTTGGGGCAAAACTGTGAAGCTAATGATGGAAAACTTCATAGTTAAGTGTGCTTGAGCTGGAGTAGCACTGGGATGGGTGACCTTCTAGGAAGTGCTCAAGCCACGCAGCTTTCCTAAAGCCAAAGTGAACAATACCTTTATAATGAGATTACAGGATATTACAATATGGTATCAGAGCCAACCTCCCATAGTACGATGTGGTTCAAGGACGAACCAGGCGAAAGATGGTGGGCCTGTGATGCCTGTGGGGAGTAATTGTCGGGTTATGTCCTAAGAGGAAGGAGTCACTAAGGTAAAGTGCGGCTTTTGGCAAGCTTTTAGGCTGATTAATGAGTGATGAGAGGGGCACATGAATGAATTGTCCTACATCGGAAAGGGAGGAAAATCCTGAGTTGTATAAGTAGATAACGTGATTTTAAATGGTAGATGCATCTTTTGGGCTAAAAACGTGAGGCTAATGATGGAAAACTCCATAGTTGAGCGTACTTGGGCTGGAGTAGCACTAGGATGGTTGACCTCCTGAGAAGTGCTTAAGTTACACCGTTTTCCTAAAGCCAAAATGGACAATACCTCTACATTGAGATCACGGGATATTACATATGATATTATAACAAACTAGCAAACTAAATTTAAATGAAAACGTGCTTTTTTCTATCAAAATAAATTTAGGAAAAAAAAGTTAACCTGTCTTTATGGAGTTCCGAACTTCAGTCTTGACTAAATCTAGATTCATTTAAAATTTGGCACGAAAGGAACACACTTTGAATCAAATTATTTTTTATTTAAGTCAGATTTAGGTCGGGTCAGATCCTAGATCAGATTGAATTAGTGCTCTACACAAATATAAATAATTAATACATTAGTTGTGATATTAATATTTTTTAATAATAGAAAATTATTCATTTCCTTTTTAAAAAGTATCATAACTTTTGACTTATTGATAAAAGATACTGTAATTAGCATTTACTTGGCAAACAAGGCCTCTTAGCAAGAGCGGCATGACATAGTGATTATAATGATTTATTAATTTGGATACAAGAATAGAAGAAAAATGATTCGAATACCATAAAAATATAACATCTTACTAAATTCTGATTTAACTACTGAAGGAAGCACACAACGATGTATATGAATCTTCGATAAAAAAAAACTTAGATATCTATGATGACATGACTAAGGTGAATTATTGTAGATCCGTAATTTGACTAGAAAAGATAACAACTTAGGTTAAATTTTGAAATCAAGTAAACAATGAGTAAAATATATCTAATTATATCTTAAAGATGAAATTTGGATCAAATCTAATTAAAATTGAACTCATTTACAAGTCTAGTCACAGGCCCACTGCACACATTCCCTAATCATTAATAATATAAATAGATCATGCTATTTATATTATTAAAGTAAAAGTTGAGCCAAATTAAATTTAATTAAATTTAATTAAAATTAATAAAATTATCTACTATTTGGCTCAACAAATTTGACTCAAATTTGATTTAAATTTGATATTAGTTCAAAATTTGAGCAGTATCAATCTTCCTGTTAAGCTCTCACCCTTCTTCATACTAGGCCCCTCCATTCGAGCTGAAATAAAGAGATAGGTCATTAATAAAAATAATTATGAATGAAAATTGCGGAGAGGAGAAAATATCTCTAAGAATTTTTATAAAGATTAACTATGGAGGACTATAGTGGATAAAGGTTATGCTCTTCTAGTTGATTTGCGTAAGAGAATACTCCCTCTATTTTATAGCAGTGTAGCACTGGGGTTGATAAGAGATTATTAGTTGATGTGCTATCTTTTGGCCATCTTCTCTTAAAAGTGTTGATACTGAATTTCTGGTATTACGTTATTGAGGAGAGAGAAATAGCCTCGAGGATCAACAGTCATGATGTTACTAATTCAAAGTAGTAATGTAGAGGGGTCAAGAAACATCCAAAAAAATACATAAGGATTTAAGGTATTTCAGGGATAACTTTCCTTACGTTCATCGTGAAATGAAAGAAAGAATATCGTGGATGAACGAACGAATATTGTGGCATGATATTGTTGGTGGCCAAACATCGTGACCGATGTCTTTAAGAAGCTGATGATCCCATGTCGTAGCCGATATTATTTGACTAAACATCGTGCCCGATGTTTCAGCAGGAAGTCGTGATCAAATATCTTGGCCGATAGCTTAGGAGAGTTGTGAGCAAAATATTGTGGCATATAATACAGAAAGCCAAACATCTGGATCGAAGATATAAAAGGCCAGACGTCGTGGTCGAAGGTATAACCGAAGATATAGAAGGCCAGACATCGTGCTCGATGATTGGTCTTTATTGTACACGCCTGCCATTGACCTTCTTCTGCATCTTTGCTACGTGTACACTCCGAATGCATTAGCGTGAATCCAAATAGAACAAAAAAGTTTAGCTGAGATTGCACTGTGCATCTTCTTAATTATTGGAGAACCAAACGATTTGCTATAAGTCGGAGTATAAAAAGTACTATTTTAGCTAGTTGTGGTGTTCACTTGCTTCAAAAGGGATGATGCTTATGTGGCAACAAAGTTGTGATTTTGTTCAAATCATTTTTTTTGGGGTTGCAATCTTGTTCAAATCTTAGCATGAGTAATAATTTCATTAATAAGAGATTTTACCATAGGGATTTTGTTTAGATCAACCCAACCTCCCTCAATAATTCTCTAAGGCCCGTTTATTTATAAAATTTAATTTTAATTAAGTTAAAACTAAATTTAAATTTAAATACTTTTTATTAAAAATTATAAATAATATAAAATAAAATTAATTTATTATATTAAGATATGCGAAAAAAGTGATATAAGTTAGCTATTATTTTAGTGTATATGTAGGATGTGAAATAAAATTAATTTTTTATTTTAAATTATATGTATAATGTGAAATATATTTAATTTTGAATATTAATTTTTTTAATATATACATATGATGTAAAATATAATTAATTTTTAATATTCAAATTTATATATGATATAAATTATTATGTTAACATTAAAAATATTAGTTTTAAATTATCTAAACAAAACGCATATAATATTTAAAAAGGAAACATAATAATTTTAGTTATTTGTTATATTACATAACTTATTTACATGAAATGATTTAGGAGATATTTGATCAAATGTCATCTTAATATTATTTTATGTAATTTAAAAAAATAATTATTTAATTTGATACTATAATAAAAAATTAAGATAATATTCTTTAATAATTAAAAAAAAAAGAAAAAATAAATTTAGTTGTGTGTAACTTAATTATGTGATATGATTTATACTAAAAATTATTTAATCGTGTGAGAATATAAAATGCCACTGAGGTAATATTCAGTGTAATGCTAATTCTTGCGTCAGAGCCCGGACAACGTTTATGGTTTTTAATGTAAAATTTTTATTATTTTATACAGAAATATTATCGGTTCTTCGCGTTAATAAATTGATTCATTTTTCTTTTTTTTTACCGTGCGCGCAAAGAGCTTAATGTTGATAAAGTGTTGGGTTTTTGAATTTACTAAAACTCAATAACTTCGAGGTTAAGTTAAATTTGATTCGAGTTAATGAAAATCTAACCGAATTTTGAATTGAATTAATCTTAATTTTTAATTTAAAAATTTATTTTGTATATAATATAATATATATTATTTTTAGTTAATATATATATATATTATATTTATTTATACATAATCTTTTACACATATATTTTAAAACTTTTCAATATAAATTTTATATAACGTATTTAGCATATATAATATTTTAAAATATAGATTTTTGATTTTTGTTTTTTACTGATTTGATTATTTGAATACTTATTACTGGTAATATTTATATGCAAAATACTATAAATATATTTGTGAATATATTTATGTCATTAGTTTTCATTTTTAAAAAATTTAAAAAATTAAATTATAAAATAAAAAATTAATACATAATTAAAAAAATTAAGAATATATATAATATATATATATATATATATATATATATATAATATATATATATATATATAAATCACCTAGAATTTGTTTGTTTCTAAGGTTAAATTTAATAAGGTTAAAATTAAATTTAAAAAGAGATATTTTTTTATTAAAATTTGTGAATAATGTAAAATAAAATTAACTATTATGTTGTGATATGTGAAAGATGTGATATAAACTTAGTTATTATATTGAGATATGTGAGAGATGTGATATAAATTAGTTATTATTTTAGTAATATCTATAAGATGTGAAATAAAATTAATTTTTAATATCAAATTATATATATAATTTGATATATTAGATTAAAATTAAATTAGATTAATTTTAAAATTCAAAGCGAAAAGGGCCCTTAAAGTTTGATATAACTGAATCTTAATTTATCCATTTTTAACCAAAGATTGAATTGCCCTCCGACAGTTGACTGGCTGCTATCAAGCAATTTATCGATTTTACTATTTTTAGTGCAATTCTGGTGGGAGATGAGAACAAATACACAAAAAAACACCCAATTTGCACCCTGGTTTGCTGCTGCGGGCGCATCTGGGTTCGGAATTGATACGGATTAAACTAATAAGCGCATAACACGTGGCAGCTTGTAAACCACAAACGAAACCCCGTGTCAGCGTCGACGCGTGTGATTAAGCGCAGTATCAGGTGTATTGACACGAAACGGCACAGGTCAAGATTTTTCTAGGAAATATCTGCTGGTTTGCGCCACACGCCTCCTATAAATACCCTCGCCCTCCCTGCCTGTCGCTCCCCTTTAACCCTTTTTTCTTATCGCCGAAGCTATTTCCGCACCCTTCTGGAAGCATCGATAAGCAGCTCGATATTTAGCGAAACCCTAGAAGACGAACGGGAGAGATTCCAAGGGAGAGAAGTTCACTTCTGCGCGATGACGGAGACGCAAAGGTATGGGGATCGTTCTTAATTTCTTGATCGGGTTTTAGCTTTTATGTTCTTGCGACTGTTTTCCTGTGCTGTTCGTCTTGGTTCTCACTTGATTGGGGATTGAGTCTGCAAGAAATTTTAGGCTATGAGCGACTGGATGTTCGAGCGTTCTACCAAAGCTTTTACTGTGTGATCGGATTCCCGTCAGAAATGGAAATTGGTTTTTGGTCTAGAAATTTGGATATCTTGAGAAGCTTGGTCGATTACTACAAGAAATTGGCATTTTTTAAGTTTTTATCGATTTTCTTTTTGTTGATTGTTCTTGTTAATAGTCTATCAGAAGATGACGATAGATTTTTGAAATGTTTTCTTTTTTTTATTCTCTTTTACTTGTGTTTCTTACATAATCTATTGCAGAGGATATAGCAGTATTGGGTAGTTTGGGTGATTGGCCGTTAATTTCCTTGCTGTTTTGTTACGGTGATCTTGCTAATCATGAGCTTAATTGAAGTGCTTTGTTTGTCTTCTAATTTTTCTAAATATTGATGCGGCTAAGGTGTTTGTTGATTTGTCTGATATAACTTCACGTGATTACTATTGGCTTCTGTTTGATTGGGATTAAAGTAAGTGAGCTTATCTTTGTGTATGTAATCTTTTGGTGTTGGAGCAACTAATAATCTTGAAGCTGTTTGGTTAATGACAGTTTTGGATATTGTGACACGATTTTGTTCTTATGATTTTGATTGAAGAGTTTGAATTAGATTTCGATCGTTATTCTCAAAACAGATAAGAGATGTGCAAATTCTATTTGTAAATTGTTAGTGATGAAACAATGATCATATCAGCTGCTGCAGTTGGCTGTGCGCGAGAGCCATATATACTTGCTATACTAAAAGCAGCTTGTACTTTGTGTAACAGAAGCAGAAGGCCAAGAAGAAAGCGTGAAGGCCCAGATTCTGTGGCGGAGACTCTGGCAAAGTGGAGAGAGATCAACAAGCAGTTCGTTTCAAACGATGGAGGAAATCAAATTCGCAAGGCTCCTGCAAAGGGCTCGAGAAAAGGCTGCATGAGAGGGAAAGGAGGGCCAGAGAACTCCGGCTGCAGCTACCGCGGCGTCCGGCAGCGGACTTGGGGAAAGTGGGTTGCTGAGATTCGAGAGCCGAACAGGGGAAATCGCCTTTGGCTTGGCACTTTCCCCACTGCGCTGGAAGCTGCTAATTCCTATGATGAAGCAGCAAGGGCAATGTATGGCCACTCTGCTCGTCTCAACTTTGCAGGAAATGAACCTGCAGCAACGAGTTCAAGCTCTTGCGGATCGACGACAACTGCTCATTATTCGAGTCTTTCAGATGAGGCGGCAGAGGTCAAGAGCCGGAAGAACGAGCTATCTTTTGCAGATACATCAAGGGATGAGAAGAAATGCGATTTGGGGATTGTAGATCTTCCGGATGAGATGTTTGACGTAGAAGATATGTTGAGGATGATGGATGATGACCCAGGAAATACAGGGTGGGATGCTGATAATGGTTTGCAGTGTGATAGTCCATGGCGGACGGGTAGCCCTTCAGCGTTCTCCTTCCAGCTCCAGAATCCTGACGCCAAGATGCTGGGGACTTTGGGTCATATGGAGCAGCAGGGTTCAGATTATTGCTATGATTTTACGAGATCTGAGAAGCCGGCGTTGGATTTTGAGATGAATGCTGATCAAGATCTGTTTGATCATGGATTTTATAATGCAAATCTGTTCTGATTGTTGTAGTAGTTTATATATTTAAACACACAATTTGTTTGATTTTTTGGTTCCTTGTAGGACAGCGACTTTCTTCCTTTTTTGACTCGACTGTTGTATAAGATGCACATAGAAGCACGATTATAGATTTTTTTAAAAATTATTATTGTCAATTTTTGCGTGCTTTTTATTGCTTTTAAGTTTTAAAGAGAAGCGTGAAGATTCACTCTCTTTTTCATTATCAAAAAAAAAAAAAGATTCACTCTTATCATCTTATTATAGATTGAATTTTAGTTTTCATAATGAAATGTGACAAATTTGTTGGAAGTGGCATTCAATTCGCTCATCTTTGATTGGTGACTAGAAGTTTATTAACTGTTGAACTCAATTAAGGTAGTTAAGATTTTATGATGATTTTATGATTTTTTTAAAGTATTTCATTAAATATTATTTTTCTCATTTAAATATTAATTTATTTAAATATTTGTTATTTTATATTGTTTATTTATTTTAATATTATTATATTAAAAATAATGAAAAAATAATTCTGGGATATTATTTCTTAATATTATTTAAACATATTATTAGAATAAAATAATTAATTTTGAGATAGTTGGAGATTTTAAATAATTGTAATTGTTCTCTTTATTTTTTTTAATGAAATTCTCTTTAATTTTTTTAGTACAGAGAAATTCTGGCAAGGTTTGACCATCCCAAAAGTAATATATATTTTCTTGATAATATCAAAACTAATAATTATCTGTGGTCCTTAGAGGTGAAATTGAGCACACCTCTATGCATCAAGACAAGATCATAAATTTTATGATAATATTAAATTAGTCTTATTATTATTATATTATACAGAATTATGAATGTATTTGTTTGAAAAAATAATTTTAATAAAATTAAATTGAAAATTTGAATAAAAATATTTTTTATTAAAAATTATATATATTATGAAATAAAATTAGTTATTATATTAATATATATAAAAAGTAAAATATAAATTAGTTATTATTTTAATTAGTGTGTGGTGTAAAATAAAATTAATTTTTATTTTAAATTATATATAATATGATATATCATATTTAAATTAATTAAATTAATTTTAAACTATTTAAATAAACACCCCTTTTAACTTGAAAAAACATAAAATTTCTCTTGTGAACTTTAAAAATTTATTTTGAAATGAAATCAAATCACTCAAATCTCGTACCGTTCAGAGAATGATCCAGCGATATCAAAAAAAAAAAAAAGATGAATGATCCAGCTGCTTCTAGAAAATAATTCACATATTTTATCAAAAAAAGAGAAAATAATTCACATGTACGGTGTTGATGGGGACGATTTAAACTAACGGCGGATCATCACCGTCGATGAGGTCAGCTAGGCCGCTAGCGAGTGGAGAAATTATTCCGTTCGGATTGTGGCTGACAAAATAAGCAACACGAGGCGAGGGTTTTGCTCATTCGCTCCGGGATTGGATCTGTGAGAGCGAGGAGAAGGCCGAGGAAGCGCAGGACGAGAACGACAAGATGCCTTGCCTCAATCTCTCCACAAACGTGAATCTTGATGGCGTCGATACCTCCTCCATTCTCTCCGAGGCCACCAAGACCGTCGCCAAGCTCATCGGAAAGCCGGAATCCGTGTGTTCTCCACCCTATTTGTGTTTCTCTTGTTTTCTCGTGCTTTTAACTAGTTTCCTGGTGATATTTAGGCTAGAATCCTAGCCATCTTTTAGTAGCTATCCTGGTTTTAGGCGTGCTGAGGGAGATTGATGAGATTGGTAGGCAAAATCTGTCGATAATTTCAATCTAGTTTTTTTATTGCGTGTGATTTGGCAGGATTACCATTTAGGGGTTAGGGTTTTCTCATTAAGAAGCTATTTTTATTGCGATTTTGGTTCTTTGAAGCATATGTTTATTCTTGCACTGTTTCCTTTATCTGCATCCAAATCCTGTGTAGACTGGTGCTTTTATTGGGCTCCTTTTTCAATTTCTGCCTTTCTGCCGATGGTTCTCCGTTTTAGTTATCTTTTTTGAAGGTGTTTTCTCTTAGGCTGCATGAGATGTGGCTGATTTGGTATCAGGTTACGAGATGCAACTTCTTGAATTTTATTTGCTAGCATCTGTAGTTAAAATTCTTGCTTATGATGATGATTCTATTAAGTTTGATGAAATTCATTGTCCATGTTATTTCAAGTACCATTGTGGCTCTTCTCGTGGTCGAAGAGGGCGGGGAGTCATCGTTGGTGATGTCCCAAGGAAAAAGAATTACTAGAGTAAAATGTGGCTCCTGACAGGCTTCTAAGCTGATAAATAGTGGTGAGCGGGGCACAGGAATGAATCGTCCCATATCAGAAAGAAGGAGAGATCCTGAGCTGTAAATATAGAAAACGTGATTCCAAATAGTAGGGGTGCTTTTTGGATCAAAACTGTAAAACTAATGACTAGAAATTTCGTAGTCAAGCGTGCTTAGGCTAGTAGTACTAAGATGGGTAATCTCTCAGGAAGTACTTAAATCATGCAGTTCTTTAGTGACAAAGCGAACAATATCTCTACATTTGGATCACACAATTTACAATATGGTATCAAAATTGACCTCCTACAATACGATGTGGTTCGAGGTGGGAGGTTGGTGAGCTTGTGATGCCCGTGGCTGAAAAGTGCAGAGAGTGATCGCCGGATGATATCTCAAGAGAAAGGAATCATTGGAGTAAAGTGTGGCTTTTAGTAGGCTTCTAAACTAATAAATAGTAATGGGAGGGACACAGGAATGAATCGTGCCACATTAAAAAGGATGAGAGATTTTGAGCTGTGTAAATAGACAACGTGATCCCAAATGATAAAGATGTTTTTGGGGAAAAATCATGTGACTAATGTTGAAAAATTCTATAGTTAAATGTGCTTGGGCTGGAGTAGCACTTGGATGAGTGACCCCTCAGGAAGTATTCAAGTCACGTAATTTCTTAAAGTCAAAGCGGACAATGACTCTACATTTGAATCACTAGGGCATGTTTATTTGTAAGATTTAAATTTAACAAGGTTAAAATTAAATTTGGATGGAGATATTTTTTTATTGAATATTGTAAATAATGTGAAATAAAGTTAATTATTATGTTAGGGTATGTGAGGGATGTAAGTTAGTTATTATGTTGGGATATATGAGGGATGTGATATAAGTTAGTTGTTATTTTGGTGATGTGTAGAATGTGAAATAAAGTTAATTTTTAATATTAAATTTTATGGGTGATGTGATATGCCTGTTTAAAATTAAATCAGGTTAATTCTGAACTGCCAAACAAATAGGGGATGTTACAACTATAATCCAAAATATGCTGCTCCTACTTGCCTATATTTCCCGACATTTGCTGTTAATTATTACACTAATGCTCTTTTGTATCATTGCCACTTGTTTAAACTTCTGCAGCTAAAGAAATACAAAATGCTCCTTCACTGAGACAATCATCACATCCAACCCAATCTATATCATATCAGAGCATTCAAATAGGACATGTGAATAGGCCACATCTTTGTCACTTTTGATACTTTTTGCCTTTGTCATGTGAATTTTATGGTGGTCTCCTTATCATAATAGATAGATGTTGTCCTTTCGACTTGAGAGCATTCAGTTATTTGATATCTATTTTTGTATCTTGTACCTGGTAAGTGATAACTACCTCTCAATCTGCTTGTGAGATATTTGGTTGGGAATTCTTTCAATTGATTGTAATGCTGTATGTCTCTGGTTATTATTTGCAATGCTGTATGTCTCTGGTTATTATCAACTATGTTACACAAAAAAGATTTAGTTCTAAAAAGTTTCATTTTTGGCAGGCTTTGATATATTATTTGAAACTATATTTACCATGCAATGCCTAGATGGGAATAGAGAATTATTATATGTCAACAACCTTGCGTAGTCAAGTACTTTGAACATAGGACTTGATACAGTTTTTTTTGTTATTAGACCACCTTATTTGTGACAAATTAGTCTAATATCAACCTGTGAAGGCCAATTATGTTGTCAGTGTTTAATTTCACCTACATTTTAGGCATATTAGAAATTTAAGGCACTAATGTAACATGTGACTGGAATTACATATCCTCCTAATTATGCATTATTTTCTCTTTTTATGCGTCTAAACTTTTGCATTTTTGAAAGTTTTTGATGACTTTTGATCATGAAAGCAAGCTTCATTAGGTCCATTTTTCTATCTTTAGTTATTTCCTAAAGTTCATGTATGCAAGACTGCCAGGCTCATCTGACCTTATTTTTTGTTTTCCTTTTTAAAAGTATGTGATGATAGTTCTAAAAGGATCGGTGCCTATGTCATTTGGGGGAACTGAGGCGCCAGCTGCATATGGTGAATTGGTTTCCATTGGAGGACTGAATCCTGATGTGAACAAGAAACTTAGTGCTGCTATTGCCTTAATTCTTGAGAAAAAGTTGTCTATCCCCAAGTCGCGTTACTTTCTGAAGTTTTATGATGCAAAGGCAAGCCATTTCAGCTTATAAAGTCGAATGCTATAACGTGTCTCTAGTAGTTGGTTTTTCTCATTGCAATTCTCCTGATTGTTAGGCTCATCAAACTCAAGAATTTGCACAGTGTTTACATGCTACACATCAGCAATAAATCATGTAAACTGCTATTTACTATCCATGATGCTGAGTTGCTCGTATATGCAATCTGCTAGTGTTATACATCATCCTTGTCTAATTTCTTGTAAAACACAACTTTACTATAGGATTATTTCTCGTGATTTTCAACTGACTGAAGCTAACTGCCTCATTTTTCTAAATGCAGGGATCAGACTTTGGTTGGAATGGATCTACTTTCTAGGTCGTCTAGCTGATTGGTCAAAAGTGGTTCAGTTCTGGACAGTTTTAAGTAGTTTTGAGATTCTGAATTTGTATGCATTGTAGCTATTTTGCTGTTTGAGAGTGATACTTTTTGTTACAGTTAACCTTTCTTGTGAATCGTATATGTGCATGGCATGCACTGCTATCTTTCGAAATCTGCAAGCTAATACTTTCGAAATCTACAAGCTAATGGTGTTTGGCTTGCTAATGCCATTTCTCTCCTTTTAATATAATCCACCCTTCTTTCATTTCATTGAAAATTGTTTTAGATTACATCTTGTTATCCAAGAGCAACCGTGCTCATACTCTTGAATAATGTGGAAGGTTGAATTCTTTGGATCATCAAAACATGCCTAATAATCCCATGCTTTTCTATCATTTCATGATTTGGTTATTTGATTTTTCCTGTGAACTTTGTGCTAAATGATTAATAAACTAACCATTGTGATTGTGCATGCATTGTGTTTACATCATATTTGACATGTACAATCTCCAATCTCCAATCTCCATGTGTCAACTAGGCTTACAGGTAATGTGGACTCACAATCAACAATCTCCTTATCTCTGGATGGCATATGCCCTCGAGCGGCATTTATCTTTGACGTCAATACTGTAGAAGATTTTGAATTATACTATTAAAGATTCTGGTTCATATTCTCTTTTTCCAATCGCATTATGAATTGTTTGTTTAATAGCACTGTTACCTGTAATGTCATCCCTTAGGCGACTATCTGTTACCTCTTGTAGCAGCAATTCTCTGTTGATCGACACTCGAGAGTTACTCGTCGAATATGTTCCGATGTATGTATATAGTCATGTATCTTCTCGTCAAAGATGCAATCCTCACTTACAAGATAAATAGCTCCATATCTTCCTCTTTGCTGCAGGATCAAGCAATCAATAATGATATAGGAGTATGACTGCCAATACTCAATCCAAGTATCTGATAGGCGGTGCCTATTTGTAGATTTGCGGCTGACTGTGACCTGAAAACATCCTTTATGATATAAATACTTCCCAAAACATAGGAAACTTGGATGGTTCTCTCTCTCTCTCTCTCAGACTCATTTAATTATCATTGGGTATTTTTGAGGATTCCGCTGAGACTTCGTATTCCATCAAGCTGTTAGAATTATTCGAAACTCAAAATTCACTCAAATTGAAATTGTTTTGAGTCCTTTCAAGTTGAGTTTCGAGCCACATAGAAAACTCTAATTGTATTTCGAGTCAAGTTTAAGTCAAGCTTGACCTGCTTGAAATGATTTTCGAGTTGACTTGAAATATATATATATATATATTATATTATAAAACATGAATATTAATTAGATATGGTAATTAGTTTTATTTTTTACATATTAAGTAATTCAAGTTAATTATTTAGGTGATATGTAAAGTCGATGACATCTAAATGTATTCTAATTGTAATCAAGGGCGTAATGTTTTTTTATTGTTATTTTTTGATATAATAGTATTAAACTAAGTAAACATTAAACTATTGATAGTTTAGACATTTGGATATAATATTGAACTAAATGTTACTGTAAATGGTATTTTTTAGGTATTACGTATTTTTCTTGCTTAGTAGTTGTCATCTTTTTCACACAGGATGAGGATGCCTTTTTGGCTGATTACGCAGAAGCTCACCTGAAGCTATCAGAGCTTAGGTAAGACGACAAACCCATTTCTGCACAAAGCCAAGCTTTCATTGACGCAAATGTATGACATCTTTTGATTCACTTTTCTTCTTCAGATTTGCTGATGCTTGAAAAGGCTCGACACCACATGTGCTTTAAAGGTACTCTTTTCTTACAGGCTTTAAGGTGGTTTCTGTAATCTCCATGTTGTAATAAATGTACTGCTGCTTATGATTTGGTCAGTCTGCTTTGTCACTCTTTTGTTATCTGAGTCTTCTCAGTGTCTCCTCTATTTTCATGTCCCTTCCCTTCTAAATATTGTAGTTGGGGGAAGCTTGGGCGGCTTCTCTATTTTTGTTTGCACGGAACTGGAATGTCTTGGCTAATCATTCTGAAAATTTGCAATAGCTTCACTATGCTTTATATTGAATAATTTGTCTTATTTGTAAAAGTTTGCTATTGAATTTTACCAACATGAGGTTAGATTAGCACTCATATCTCAATTTAGGAGAATTACATTTCACCCTAAAATATAACCTTTATTTGTTTAACCTTTAAAGTTTATACATATTGCATCAATATTTCATACTGATGAATGATGAATGACTAGATTTTATGCGAGCTAGATTTTTTTTTTTTCTCGGTGAGGTGTAGTTTGTAATTTTGCATTCAGTTAAATGTGTTAAAAAAATCTAATTGGAATGAGTATCTAAACTATTTAGGATTTGTGTGCAAGGGACTGGAACTTGCGGCCAAATTATACTCTTCATATTGTAGTTTATGGTTGCTTGCCTTGCCCACCGAAGTGCCTTTGGCTTATGAGATTAATTAGCTTGAAACTTAAATCCCAGGTCTTTGTAATCTGATTTTGTGTTTTAAGTAAGGTTCTTGCTGAACTTTACTTTGTCTGGTATAAGATTCTAGATAATTTAGCTAATCTACTATTGGAAATAGAACATGAATTGCTCAAAACGTTTTTCATCTCACAAATCCATGCTTGAAAACTTAAGCTCAAATGCAAATTCTCTTAAAGTCCCAGCCAACTGTAGCCCAAGTATTCAGATGGAATTTGCTGTTGTTAACAGCTACATTCAATACGATTCGAGGTTGAATCATATCATCTTTAGTTTTGTAAGCAAGGAATTAAACTTGACACCTTTGGGCTACACGGTGTTCTATATTCAAGCAAGGAATTATGATAAGCTACTTCACAGGGATTATGATGGCTGAAAGGGATTCTGAGTAAGTTCTATATTCAAGCAAGCTGCATTAGTGGGCACTAAGTACGCATGGACACGTGTTAATATTTGAATATTTTGAATTTCAGTGTCTTAAATTTATATTTATATTTGAGATTACCTTGTAAATTTGTTGCTCTTCATTTCATACAAATAATTGGCCAGCTTTCATCGTAGATGGATGTCATGAATACAAATTCTCAATGCAATCATGGACTAGACTAAAATTTGTCAAATCTTATAAATATGTATTTTTTTATTTTTCTCCTTTTTTTCTGTTCTACATTCTATGCTATTCAATCCTAACACTAGCATTTTTTGTGTTCAATAAGCGCCCAGTAAAGAGAGGAAAATTTGCACTCATGGACTTGTCTTTTTTTTTTTTTTTTTTTTTTT
>KZ451883.1:4606523-4625878 GCA_002786265.1 Apostasia shenzhenica | reverse complement strand
TTTTTTTTTTTTTTTTTTTGATGATAAGACTTGTCTGACTTATAATCTTTTTCATGCTTTCAGATACAACAAAGCAAATTCACAAAATGGCAAATTTGTACGGATAGTGGTGGTAATAGACTTTGCACATCGAAAATAGCAGTTTATAATTATTCATATATTTAAAATGTTGCTCACATTAGCAAGCATTATATTAGATTTCATAAATTTTCGTTGTTTACTCAGCTGAGTCAATCGGCTTGGCTGAGTCAACTTGGCCAACGCAACTTGGCAAATGCAACTCAGTTGACAGCTCGGACTAGTTGGTCCAACTTGATTTACTCAATTTTTCTGCATCACCTCGGCCAATGAGGATCAGTTGTGGACTCGGTCAACTTGACTCGGCCGAGTAAAAGCCGAGTGGTACCCTCAGCTGTGTTATCTTGGTCAACTCATCCCCGGCTGACTTAACTTTCTTTGAAACGTTAACTAGGGAAACTCAGCTTGGCACCATTAACTTGGTCAAAATCATTTTGGCCGAGTTATCTCAGCTGTGTCTTGGCCGTGTCAATTCCTTTCAGTCAGTTGAGTGAAGGGGAGTCAACACCGGCAAGTCACGTCGCCGAGTCGCCGAGTCGCGGAGCTGACTCTCTACGGAGCTGACTCGCCGTTTCGACTCTCAGATGAGTCACCGAGTCACCGAGTCGACTCGCAGCGAGTCACCGAGTCACCGAGTCACCGAGTCGACCTTGCGGAGCTGACTCGCCGAGCTGATTCTCTGATGACTGGCTGATGACTCGCTGAGTGACGTCTCCGAGTCGTAGATGACATGTCAACCCGTCAAGACGACTGCCAGGTGACGTTTCGGAGGCACCTCGTTGAGTCAACTCGTTGAGTCAACTCGTTGAGTCAACACTCGGCGAGTCACTCGTCGTTTAGTCCTAGCCGAGTCAACTCGGCGATTCACCGAGTCACGCCGATGAGTCAACCCGTTCGGACGACTCGCTGAGTCACGTTTCCGAGTCAACTCGGTGAGTCAATTTGGCGAGTCAACCCGGTGAGTTCTATTTGCCTTATACTCGTTAATAGCCCTAAGTCAACTCGAACTCGAGTCATTTTGAGTTGAGAACTCAAGTTGATTCACGCTTGAATTCTACTCGTTAATAGCCCTACACCACCTTGAGCTGACTAAGTGGTGTGTTGGTCCTCGGCACTCCTTCAACCAAGCTTCTTAGAAGCCATTCTATGTGCATTACTTTGGATTCTGAGCTATACAACATTCTAATGTATTGCTTTTCTTCCTGTAGCAGTTCATTTTTATTCAAGTTTATTGAATCTTTGCGAAGCCTCCACTGTAATGAATGTACTCTTCTCAATACATAGCTTATTTTAAGCCCTCCCACTTAGGGTAACATCACTTTTCTATTTGCCTTCTGCATATCATCCTTTGTTCTTTGAGATAGATTTTCTTTTGGGCAAATTTCATTTAGGTCCCTGAGTTTAAGGGTTATTATCATACAGGTCCACATTTTTAAAATCTATCGTCGGGGTCCCTAGATTTTCAAAAATTATCATCTGGATCTTTTTTTATTTTTTTATTATTAAAAAATATACAAAATTACTATTATACCCCTACCCTCCCTCTCTCCACCAGATCCGGCACCCGCGTCGCCCCGCGCCACCTCCGCGGCCTCGCCGGCCCGCACGAACACCGCCGGCTGCCACGCTGCGCGCTGCAGGAGCGCCTTGCGGCCGCACGACGCAACCGGGCCGCCGTGGCCGCGAGGCGCTGCGTCGCGCGGCGGCCGTGGCCGCCCGCCGCTGCGTCGCGCGGCCATGGCCGTCCAGCCGCGCCAGGCTGCTGCGTCGCACTGCCATTTGGAAGCCAACTCGTGCTGCAATGTCCACTTCGTATATTGACTTCTGCATATCATCCTTTGTTCTTTGAGATAGATTTCCTTTTTGATGAGATCATGCTCTTCCACGTGTTGTACAGAGTTTTACGTCAACACAATAATGTTTCTGGATGATTGAAGCTAGCAATCTATAACTTACACTTTTGTAGAAGTGTGATTGTTATATAATCTCTCTTTTTTTTACTGATTTTTTGTAGCACGAAGCCTCAAAGTTTGTCGTATTTTTAGTTGATTAGCTATTTGTGGCCTACAATCCACAGATCACTATGCAAAGTCGATATACGAAGCGGACATTGCAGCACGAGTTGGCTTCCAAATAGGCACGTAACATCATTTCATGCTTGTTAGGCTAGCAAGTTTACCAAATTTGGCCTTTGATTTCCCATTCCATACTTTTAACTTATTACTCTTTTAAACTTTTTCATCGCTCACACACACGGTGAGTCCTCCATGCATATCGGCCTCTCGCAAAAAATAGGGTAAATAAATTCTTTGGTATGTTTTGAAGGTGACAGTTAGATTAGGGGAATGTCTTATCTAAGTGATTTTTATCATATCTTATTAGAGAATAATTTGAATTGTACTTAATTGGTATATTTTATCTTTGCATGCTGTTTAAGATCCTGTTTGACGTGAGGACTAAAATAAGAATCAAAATAATACTAGTTTAAAAAATAACAATAATAATAATAATAATAATAATAAATAAATATTTTTAATCATTTTATATAAATTTTAATATAAAAAATATTATTTTACTTCACATACTTAATAAGTTTCAATAAAAATATCAATTTTATTTGATATTTTACATCAAAAAATTTGAATCGTGTATTTTAATTTAGGATATGAAATAAAGTTGATATTTTTTTTAAAAATTATTGAGTATATGAAGTAAAATAATATTTTTTTATATTAAAATTTATATAAAATAATTAAAAATATTTATTTAATTATTATTATTATTATTGTTTTTTAAATTAGTATAAATTTGATTTTGATTTTGATTTTGATTCTCGCATTAAATAAACTGGTCAAGCTTAAAAAAATGGGGGTACATCATATAAATAAATAATTAAGTATAATATAATTAAAAGAATAATACTAGCCCCTTGTATGACTTTTGAGTAATGATTTTATTAAAAAAATATTATATTGTATTATTCCTTAATTATTACCTAAAGTTAATATTTAAAAGTTTCATAATTTTTAGAATTAATTTTGAGGGCATCATATATATTTTTTTAAGTTAAAAATTATAATTTTTTTAACAAAACTTTGCCCTTGTTGCGGACCAAGAGTATCAAAAGACTAAACTGCCCTGCAGAATCCTATCTATAAAGTAAGGATGATTTTTAAAAAATAGACATAATTAATTAATTAATTAAAAAAAATGTTAATTTTAAAATAATAAATAAACGAAGCATCTTTCTAATATAGATGTCTCTCGGGGTGATTTCTGGCACAAAAGTTGCCTGTTCGTGCCAAAAATTACCCATTCTTTTTGCGACTGTTATCTTATTTTTTTTAAAATTTAATATTATTTTAAAAATAATTTTCAATTATTTTTAATTTATTTTTTATATCTATTTTTATTTTTTATTTATAAATTATTAAAATAATAATTTTTTAAATAATATTTAGGAGGCATTTGATTAAATGTTATTATGATATTATGTTATGTCATGTTATTTAGAAAAAATAATTATTTGATTTACTGATATTTATAAATAATTTTTTATTAAATTATAATATTATTAGTTAAAAAATATTATTTAAATAACATGATATTATTAAATAATATGAAAATAATAATCAACTAAAAGTTCTCTTACTTGAGCAATTTTTATGACATAGAAGTCTGCCTTTTTTTCAAGCAACTTCATTTACACACAGAAAAAGTCATGATATTAAAAATATACTCATTTTATTAATTTTTAAAAATTATAAATTTGCTAATTAATTAATTAATTATACCTGGTAAAAAAAATCATCATAAAAGAGAAACCCTTGACCTCAATTCCTCTTCGCCGTCGCCCCAAGCGGCGTGCCGGGCGATCGATGTTGGGAGGCTTCGATCGATCCCAAAGACTACTCCCTGTTCCTTCCATACGGCGGCGGAGAGGCCGGCAGCTGGCTTTCTAGCAGCAGCATGTCCAGGCCCTATCTTCTTCACGATCCATCGCAGACGATCGTTCCTCTAGAAACCCTAGTCATCATCCCGCCCCGTTGATTCGGTTGTGCGACACGCTTTTTTGATCCCTAAGCAGAATCGATTGTCGATCCTACCGCCGCGATCTAGCTGGTGCGTCCTTTCACCCTTGTCCACTTCGTCGTCTAATGTAAGGCGTCCGCCTTACATCTCGAAGCCCTGCTATAGTTCTTCAGCCGCTGCCTTGGAGCTCAGGTAGCTTTGTGCGGAGGAAAGGGCAGAGAGAGTATTCGATTGCGTGAACATAGGTGTGAAATAAGTGGACTTAAATTGGCTGGTTCGTTCATGGCTGAGTATTTATTGGATCTGGATGATCTATGCAAGGGGTGAAGATTAAGCCTGTTGGCTTGGCGAGTCTTCTAGAGTGACCTTTCGTCGTGATCGTGGATATGGTGAACTCATTTTTCCCTCCTAGAACTCGTCGCTTTTTTCTTTTTAATTTCATTACCGTAATTTTGATGATATGCGTTGATAGTTTATGATTTTGATGTAAATTATTCTGTCGTCGTCAAGATAAATTGATATTTATTGATGCCATTCATTATACGACCATGCTGCTAACTATTGCTATTTATTTTTGTTTTGCAGATTCATATTCTTTTATAACTACTGTAGATGCATCTAGTATAATTTGTTATTTTGAAGTTTGATTTAGTGAAAGGGCTGAATTACCGTGTTTCGAGCACTGAGTAGTTCTTTGAAAGTTTGTATTGAGTTAAACTTCTTTTGAGCTTTCTTTATATGCATTTAACATCCTAGTGATAAGACTGAGTTTTTGTTTATGGAATTGAATTTATAGATTTATCTTTGTGCGAGCTAGTATCTATTTACAGGAATTGCAGTGCTTCTGCAATAACAATGATCCATGAAATCTGAATTAGGAAAAAATTATGGATTGATTTTGTGTTTCATAAGCAATCAAGCTTACCTATCTTGAAATTTTGCACCTAGTGATGCAACATTTTTCTTATAACAATGATATTTATCCACCTATATTTCTTGGGTGTTGCCCCTTTATGACATCTTTGTGGGTTCTTTTTTTTCTGTATTATACAACTGCTTCTAAGAGAATTATGTAGTTGTAAACCAAAATGTTTAAGCTAGTGGAAAGGCTTTACTTTCTTTTAGATGACGTTAATGTTGGCTTCTCATGATTGAATGTTCTATGAGGTCATTTACGTTAATGTTGGCATCCTTTTACTAGGATTGTGTGGTCAATATCTGTCTGTGCTTCGTCAGCTGCAAATCGAGCTTCCTTGGTCCCTCAATTGCACTGAATGTAGATCCCACCGCTATGTTTTCTAGTCTCCTCATCATCCTCTTTCCAACCTGCTCCTTTGAGTAGCTGATGGCTCTGTGCTACTTCTCTCTAGAATCCTTATTTTAGCCAATTCCTTATGAAGTTGCTGGGCATCCCTGCAAGCTTTGTGAGAAGGTAAGCTAAGAGAGGACTCTTGGAGATGTGGAATAGCATTTGGATTTGGAGGATGGGAAGTTTGCTGGTCTGTGCATGGCTGAGTATATACTGGATCAAAACATTCTTTGCAAAAGAGTGATTATAATAGCTTGAGGCTTTTCCCTGCCGGTAGAAACAGAGTTTGTTATCAAGGAAGTGAACTGGTAAGCTGTTATCATTTCTTTAGAATCACTAATCGTTATCATAAGTTCTCAGTTCTGTATTCAATATTGTTCCCTATGTGTATGAAGTGTTTTTGAGCTATGTAGGGTGCTTGCATGCGATTTAATTTGTTATTATAGTTTATTTTACATATGATAATTTAATTAGATCTTGTGAAGCTTTTACATTTTCTTAGCAAAGTAGGAATTCTAAGCTAACTTGTTAGAAGGTTCTGGGCTTGCCTTGCATGTTGATTTGCTTTTAATTTCTCAATGTTCTTTAGATGGCATTCTGTTTTTTTGACTTCTCAACTTTTTTTCCTGTTTTACGATAATAGCTAGGGTGGTGCTCGAGCAGATTACAAAGCAAACAAAGAAATTTAATTAAACAGAATGATTTTGAGTGAATTTGGCTCAATATATGATTTATATTATTATATCCATTATAAAATGTTTTAAGTATACTCAAATTCATGATGACTCAAAATCCTGGTCAAGTTCTTACGGTTCAAAAGTTTTATGTAAGGTTTTTTCAGTACATGCACATCTTACCTATTGAACTTCCAAATATTGTTCGTCTCGTCCATTTTGGTGTCTGCCTTGTCTTAGCATAGCTCTAATTTGACCATGTTAAGTTTCAATAGTGTTGTGTGTGCATTGAACTTTGAGTGTGCATTGGGTGGAATTCGAGTAAATTGGTATCCTTTGGCACCGATCACTGATCCTGCCCATATTCTTAATCATCTTTTACCTCAGTATCAGGTGAAAGAGTTATGGTATGGGCTACTCAAATTATGGTTCTGCCGAGAAGATCTTGTTGTGAAGAAGGCATTGATGATCATTGAATGCTTTTGAAGAAATGTTCTCCCTGGGAAATAGCTTGCCTTTTAATTGCTGAGGATGAATTGAATCTGGATCTTCATTGCTTGAGGTGATCACTAAGCTTGATGGCTTAGCCTCGCCAATAGAGAAATGGAGTCACCAGTAGTTTGTTTGCTTATAATGTGTCTTGTGAATAATCAAGAAAAGGCATGCTTCTTATACTGTGATTTGACAGGTACTAAGTCTTTTGTTCCATTATGACCAAATGAACGTGTTGTAGCTTAGTTCATAATCTACTTGCTAATCATTTGACAGCTCTTTTAAAGTTGATATCAAATTTTTTTGTGATGCTACTTTTTTGTTATATTCATGCTAAAGTAGTTAGCTAAATTAAACAGGATCTTTAGGATTTTGCTTTTTTCAACGTGGTGCATTCACTTATGGAAAACTCCTTTTAAGCTGAAATTTTAGTCCAAGTTTCCTTATTCTCTGATGAAGATACCCTTCAGTCTATTTTTGGAAACTCAATTTAGTTTGGACAGAAACGGTAATATAACATCTCTAAGGTCTTTTCATGGTATCTGATATTTTGATCTCAGCACAAGAGAACCTGTTATGTCTGAGATACCAATATGGTTGTCTTCACTTCTATGATTGTTTCATTTACTGCTTTTGTTTTACCTCGTCTTGCACTGGTCAGTCTCTATATACAGAACATGCTGTAGATTGTCTTTTTTTTATAGAAAACTCTCCTATTTTGATATTCTACATTTTGATGAATGATTTCTGCATTCTGTTTGTTTTACCTCTGTTTTATTTTATGTTTTGTCCTGCCACTAGTCAATGATAGCTTTACTTTTACATCATGCGTATGTTTTTTGCAGCTCATACTGTGGAATGGTTAATTTTTTCTCCTTCTCATCTTTGATTATGCTCCTCAATATACCACATCAATGGAGAGATTATTTGTCATGAGTTTTCTTTAGAGATGCATTATTTCCAAGGAATGGGGAAAGTTGGGAGCAATCTCTTTGCTGTTTTCAGCATTTTTTGGTCCTTGATAATTTTGTGGTATTACAAGTGGGCTCATTGTGGAAAAAAAATGTCTATTGACTTGGATTCGACTTTGAAATACATGTATAATGATTATTAAAGTTAAGGATTATGTAGTATGTGAAATAATGTTAATGATAGCACTAAAAGTTATGTAAGATGTGAAAGAAAATAAAATATTTTATATTAGAGTATACTTAATAAATTACATTTCACATAACGCAAAGTATATGTAAATTATTTCATGCTACAATCATGGTGTGTCTATTATAAATTTTTTTAAAAGATTCATTATATATTTTTAATAGTTTATATTGTGCATGGTGCAAAATGGTGTACATGGGATAATTTATCAAGTTTGAATGTGTAGTATCATAGTATGTAAGATGATAAGTTTATTGTGACATCTAGGTAATTATCTCGTTGCTTTGATCTTTTACAGTTAAAAAATAAAACATGGTCATGGTCGTGGCGGCCATGAACGAAGCAAGGCTTATACTTATCATTTATACTAAGAAGACTTGTGATTACTTTTTCTTTATGTATTTCATATCCATTTTTTTGTGTTTATTCTTAATTTTTCTCCAAATTCTCATTTACAGCGTGAGTGGGCAGTGCTCCAGTTATGTGACGTGCAACCCAACCCTTGGTCTTCTGTTACAGCCTTTTAATTGGTTTGCAACAAACTGTATGAAGCATTTAGTATTTATGTTCCAGATGCAAAGTGAGCAGAATTTCTCCATGCCGCCTTTTGTTGCATTGATACTTCATCTCCATATCTGGCTGCTTCAAACCATACTGCTTCATACCCTGCTACTTCTGGCATGCATTGAAAGTCATTACATCGGATGTGATGAGAGGGGCATATGTGTTTGCTCTTCATACGTGTTTTCTCTTCTCTAGGAGGATATTAGACTGCAATCTCCTACTTTGGTTTCTTGAACTTAATATGAAGAAGAGTAATAAACGTAAAAGGTACTGGTAACCAGAAGTAGGAGATCGCAGTAGGAGGGTTTGGTTAAATGTTTCTAATCTACTGTTGCTACAAATTTAGCACAAACAAGAAAGCAGAAATAATTTAAAAAAAACATTTAACCAAACTAGATGTAGCATGAAATTAAAAAGTAACCCAAATATGACATCTAGGTATCATTACATTCAGATTATATAATACTAATATAGTATTGAATTAAATGACTCCTTAAATTATTTTTAAATAAATTCATGCCTAAGTATATTATTGCGAACTTATTAGATAAATTGCCTACTAAATTTAATAGTTTTATGTTGTTTATGCATTTATATGTATATAGCACACATGCATATTTGATTGTTTCTATTTTTTAATGATTATATTTCAATTCGTGTGAAAGTTGAAACATCTTTAATTCAGGATAAGCTCAAATAGAATCGGCTTAAATGATTTTGACATATAAATTGTCGGTCAATAAAAGTTTTAATAAAGAAAGTTGGATTATTAATCTTGTCTATCTAAAAAATCTAAAAAAGAGGAAGAAGAAAGAAAAAAAAATCATTACAAAAAACCATAAAACATGAGATTTTGAAAGTTACAAGGCTTAGAAAAAAGAAATCATCTGAAAAAAATTTGTGATTTTTTAAGAAAACATATATAATGTGAATTAAATTTAATTATATTAATAATTATGTTAAATGTGAAACTCTAAAATTAATTAATTTATTAAAAAATTATATTAGATGTGAAATAAAGTGATTACTTATTGTTAGAATTTATATAGAATAGGGTATAAAATAATTTTTTAATCTTTTTAAAAGTTACTATCAATTTTTACTATAAAAAGGGTTGGCATCAATTTTTACTGTCAAAAAAAATTGGTATCAATTTTTAATGCTCTTTAGTGGCTGAATGCAATTTACCCTGTAAATTATATTTCTTAAATTTATAAATTATAAAATTTTTCCTTGGTGCAGCGGTGCAGGAAAACACTGAACTGCCCTGGGAATATCATCTATAATGCACAATCCTAGCCCTCCATTTCACCTCGTCATCACCCCCAGCGGTGAGCCGGGCGATCATAACTGTCAGGCTTCCACACGACGGCAAATAGGCCAGCAACTGACTTTCTGGCAGTGGCATCTCGTGGCCACATTGTGATCCATCGACGATCGTTCCTCTAGAAACCCAAGTCATCTCTGCCCCGTTGATTCGGTTGTGCGACGTGCTTATGTGATCACTAAGGCAGATTGATTGTCAATCCCACCGCCTTGATCTAGCTGATAAGTCCCTTTGACCCTTTTCCATGGCGTCGTGTACGGTAAGGTTGGTCACCTTGCACCTCTGAAGCCCTACTACAGTCCTTCAGCTGCTGCCCTAGAGCTCAGGTAGCGTTGTGTGAAGGAAAGGGCAGGGAGAGTATTCGATGTTGTCGAATAAAGGTGTTGAGTAAGTGGAGAAATTGGCTGGTTCGTTCATGGCTGAGTATATTTTGGATTTGAACAATCTATGTAAAAGGTGAACTCTAAGCTTGTTGGCTTGGTGAGTCCTCTGGATTGACTTTTTGTCGTGATCGTCGACATGGTAATTTTATTTTGCCCTCCTGTAACTTGGAATTAATCTTTTTATCTTAAATTACCAATATTCTGATATGATGCGTTGTCAGTATATGCTTTTTACATGAATGATTCCATCCACATCTATGCCAACTCTTAATTCGACCATGCTGCAACCTATTGATATTTAATTTTGTTTTGCAGTTTCCTTTTCCTTGTATACTTACTGTACATGCACGTAATATAGATTGCTATTTTGAATGTAATTTAGTGAAAATGCTGAATTATACCATGATTTCAGTAAGTTCTATTTAGTTTGTATTGTGAAACTTCTTTTGACATCTGATAAGATTGTGGGTTTCTAAGGAAATGAATTTGTGGACTTATGTTTGTGTCTGCTAGTATCTATTTATATGTTCTTTATGATGCTTCTGCAATAACAATGATCCATCAAATCTGAGTAGGGGAAAGTTGCTGATTGTTTTTGTGCTTCATAAGCAATCAAGCTTATTAATCCTGAAATTTTGCGCCTGGTGATTTAACATTTATCTTATTTCAATTTTCTTGTGTGTTATGCCTTCATGATATGTTTGGTGTTTTCCTTTATTAACAACTGCTTCTTAAAGATTTATATGGTTGTAAAACAATGATTTTTTTTCTGGAAAAACATGCTTCAGTTTCATTTAGATGTTGTAGTTAATTCTGGCTTATTTTGATTGAATGTTCCATGATATCACCCACTTTGATGTTGGCATCCTTTTATCAGATTGTGCGGCCATATAGCCCTGTGGCAGGTCATCTGCAAATTGAGCTTCCCCAATCCCTCAATTGCACTTAATGCAGATCCCATCTCCATGTTATAACTAGTTTCTTCATCATTCACTTCCTAACATGCGCCTTTGGTGAGGTGTGATGGCTGGATGCTACATCTGCTCTCCAGAATTCTCATCTTACCCCCAACCCCCTGTGAAGTTGCTGGCCATCCCCAGAAGCTTGGTGTGACGGTAAGATGGGAGAGGACTCTTGACGATGTGGAATAGCATTTGTATTTGCGGGGTTGAGAAGTTTACTGGTCGCATGTCTGAGTTTATACTGGATCTAAATGTTCTTTGCAAAAGAGTGATTATATAAGCTTGAAGGTTTTGCTTGCCATGCTGGTTGAAAATGGATCCTTTCTGTGCTAATGAAGTTGGTAAGCTATAATCATTTCTTCAAAATTTTATTTTCCTTTGTATTCAACATGTCATATTATTCTGTCATCACATTTGGTTTTATTTGTTATTGTAGTTTATTTCACGTCTCTTAGTTTACATTACTTTTTTTTATTTTTGAAAAGACATTACATTTTTGAATTGCAGAAAAGCCATTACATTTTGTTTAGTTTGTATTATTTATCGTACTAAATTGGAGTTCAAAGCTAACTTGTTAGAAGGTTTTGGGCATGCTTTGCATGTGGATTTTTCCTTGTTTCTCAATTTTTTATCTTATTTGTAGTTTTCATGTTCTTAAACCCTGAACATTTTGCAATTTTCCCATCCCCATGTTGGAATTGGCTTCGAAGCTAGTTCCGTGGCCCTATTTGGCAGGAGAACCTCCACAGTTTTTATTTTCCCAATGTTCTTTTGGTGGAAATCTGTTTATTACTTTTCAATTTATGTTGCCAGTTCTACCATACTAATGTAAGTTTATTTTGTTGTCCTATAGTCATCCTTTAACATGTCATTGTGATTTTACTTGCATCTTTATGCCAGCAAGGATGCTCTTACTATAGGTTCTCCTGATGCGCCACCATGGAGCTTGTGTCTGCTCTTCATTAAAGAATTGTTGACTATCCTTTCCTTTGTTGGCTCCAATCCTAGCTCTTGCAGCATAATTAGCTCCATCGCTTTCTTGACAGCAATCACTGATCCAGATGCCCTAGCTGTATTCTTTTTCATCTCTTACAACAGTACCAGTTGAATGAATTGTGAGATGGGCTGCTCTATTCTCCAAACCCTAAGTCTTTACCTATAGATTAGAGTTTTGGCCTAGTAGATCTTGTAGTGAAGAAAGGCACTTGCGCTCATTTAGTGTCATTAAGGAAAAGTTCTGCTTGACAGAAATGTTCATTCCTTGAGATGATTGTTAGTCTTAATGGCTTAGGCTTGCCAAAAGACAAGTGGAGTCATCAGCAGTTGTTAGCTCATATTGTGTCTTGTGAATACTTGAGAAAGGCATACTTCTTATATTGTTACTAAATAGGTAGTAAATCTTTGGTTCCATTATCACCAAATGAATGTGTTCTAGCTAAGTGCATATTCTTGGTGCGGACCTTTTATGTTTGCATGTCCTCACTGTAGTTAGGTTGATTGAACTTTTCATGTTTGTATCAAGTTTTTCTGTGGTGTCGTTTTTGTGATGCTGCTTTTTGTTAAATTCATGCTAAAATTGTTGGCTCTCAGTCATGGCTTTCAAATTTAGTTGGAAATTTAGGGTCCATTTGGAAGAATTTTTTATGATTAAATTTGTCATGAGTTGATAATCTACATGATGCAAATTAAAATTGATTTTTAAATTAAAATTTGTGGTGAGGTGGTATAATGTTGATAATTATTTTGGAGTATCTATATTATGTGGAAGTAATTAATTTTTATACAGGGATTTTTGTGAAATGTGAAATAATATGTTTTTTTATTATTGTGGATTAATATTTTGTGATTTTTTTAATAAAGCCTTCTTGACTTTGGTAGTCTGCTAGTTTTGGCAGAAAGCCAGAAACTGTAATGTAATAACTGTCTTTTCGTGGTATCTGATAGTTTGATCTCAGAATAAGAAAACCTGTTGAATGTGAGATACAAGTATGGTTGGCATCACTCCTTATAATTGTTTCATTCCCCATTTTCTGTTTTGTTTCATCTTGCAATAGTTAATAATCAGTCTACTTTATAAAGAAAAAAAAAATCAGATCAGTCTACTTTATAGATCATGCAAAATACTAACACGTTGCAGAGTGCATTATTTAAAGAAAGCTATCCTGTTTTCTTATCTACATTGTGATGGATGGCTACCTCAGTTTTTTCTCTCTCCTTGGTTTCATAGACCTGCGACCGGTCAATAATAATTCAAAATTTTCATCTTGCATAACATTTTTTGCGGATCATACTGTGGAATGATTTATTCTTTCCCCTTCTTCATTCTTAACTTTGATTATATTTTCTTCACTATCCACGAGTAATGATTGCCACTAACAATGAATCAGTGTATGTCAGCTTAGGCTTTCTTGAGAAAAATATCGTTTGCATTGAATGGAGCTAGACAGGAGCAATCTTTTTTCATGTTTTCGGTTTTTTGATCTCCTATAATGGGAAAGCCGCAAAGTGTATGAAGCATTTGTGCTCTAGATTCAAAGTGAGCTTTCCCATTCTGCCTTCTGTTGCTTTGATTCTTCTTCTCCAAAACTGTGCTGCAGCTGTGCGATTCCTAACTGCTGCTGTTTCAAAAATGAAAGGTATTTTGTCACCTTTTTCCTTTTCCCTACTACTTCCTGCGTGAGGTGAAATCCCGTGGCGTTTATCAGTTTATAATAGTCTGTGAATGAGTTGTATATGGCTGTGGACAAATTGAATCTTGTCAAATCCTATTAGTTTGGTTTTCTCTAGTTGGATTGTTTTCTAATAACGTGTGAACCTTGTTATCATGCTGCATCTAGTCAATTAACGTTTTTTTTTAGTTTTTTTGCTTTTTTGTGTGATAAATTTATGATAAGAGTAGTTTAATTTTGCATCTTCCCGTCAACCACATAGAAGTGCATGCACTCGGATTTCTGATCTATTTACAGTTCATGATTGATTCATTAATACTGAAGGTCATGTAATTTAGTGAGGAGTAAGTTAAGTTGGTTGTCCCAATGGTCATTTCCGGAATTGTTTTTTAACCATGAAATGTTATTGTGTAACACCCAAAAATTTGGATTGGATGTCTTGCAAATTGGAATTATATGCATAAATTTGGATGACAAATAAATTTAAAGTATACTAGGTCCAGAAAATAAGAAAAAAATTTAAAGTAGCTTAAAGTAGCGTTTAGGATTTATTTGATATTCAAAAAGGACCCACAATGAATGCAATATAAAAGTTGAGACTTAAAGGTAATTTTATGGTATTATTGTTTATATAGATAAATTAGGGCTCGATGAAGAAGATGAATTTATTGTGGACTTTGAAATGGTTGAGGATTTCGTATGGGTTCCAAAATAACTTAGGATGAATGCTATAAGAAATATTGGACTTAGAATTAATTTCTTCAAAATGTGAAATTTATTTAAAAATATTAAGAGAGATATTAGAAAGTTACATGCCTTAATTAAATTTGGATTTATTTAAAATAGTTATGATTTATGTCAATAATTATGGCCAATAAATTTCTATGAGAACATGTGTTAAAATTGGAGATATTCAAGAGATGAAATTTTGAGCTAAATATTGTTTGATATTATCTATTCAAAATTTGAATTTATTAGATTAATTTTTCTCTAATTTTAGCTTTGAAAGAAATACTAGATTTACCCCCATATTGAGTTGTTAGAAAGAAGCAAGGTTTGTTTTCTACCACAAGCGATTCATTCCTATCCTGAATAGTGACTGCTTACCCCCTTTCCTATATTGGCTAAAAATGGAGAAGGGAGAGAGAGGAAGAGAAGAGAAGGGAAAAAGTAAGATCTAATGCGATGCGGCCATTCTCTGCTGAATCAACAACCACGAAAGAGGGATTCCAACGATTTGGAAAAAAAAAGAGATGGAAAGGAGAAAAGTAAATTTTTTCATGGTTTCTTGAGGTAGGAGATGACGAGATCTCTTTGACTGTTATGGTTTAAACTTAAGCAAATATAAGAATTCAAATAGTTTTGTTTCAATAATTTGACATGATTTGAATATTTGATGTTCAATTGCGTGTGAAATTCTATTTTATTCTATTCTTAATATTTTCACTATGTTTATTATTGGCTTCATCTATCTTATTAAAGAAGTTTGTTTATGTATACACATAATATTATATTGCTGAATTTTTTTTAATTTCTACCTGAAGCTCGTAGTATTATTTTCTGTTATCAAACAAACTCCGATTTTGATGAAATTGGTGGTAACATAGTTCTTAAAGCTAGCTATAATTTTTGTGAAGAGTCCTTTGATTAATTCTGAACAAGAAGCTTCATTGTGGTGTCACTGGTGAAATTTGGCAGAAATTTAGATTTTCGATTTGGCTCAATGTATAGCGTATTTGATATACCAAATAAACTCAGATTGCCACAAAACTTTTATAAGAAGTTAGAGGATACATTATATTATAATTTATGTAGAAATTTTCTATCAAATAGTTATTTTTGGTGCATTTTTACTTGATGAATTCGATACAAAAATCTATCCTACGAAGGATCATGATCATGTATCATTTAAATGTGGGACTCTCATACTGATGATTTGCGTTAAGTGTGAAATTTAGCAGATTGTTAGATTAGAATATCTTTAATTTCTGTATATTGGTGTTTTCTGAAATTGACCCTGAAGTATAGGGATGGCAATTTGTACTCATACCCGATTAAATCGCTCTGACCTGCCCCTAATGGGACAGGTATGGGTACTAAAATTTTACCCGCAATCCGCCCCACCTCGCCCCGCCCCGTTATGCATATATTTTTATCTTTTCTTATATAAGCTTATATAGAGTCAAATAAAAAGAATGCATTGAAAATATAGAAATGTAAGGTCTTGCTTTCATAGTGTAATATTCACCATGTGGCTATGATTTTTGTTGTTTCAAATAGAGTAAAATAATTTGATTTTCATTAATATTAGTAAGGAAACGGGGTGGGGCGGGGACGGTACGGGTTTGTGAAAACTAGAATAGGGGTGGGGCGGGGCGGAAATGGGTATGGGGCGGGTATGAGTAATGAATAATATATAGCGGGATGAGTATGGGTATTTATAAATCCGACCCAAACCTGCCCCGTTGCCATTCTTATTGAAGTATTTGCTTTATTAAACTTCTGAATGATAGAGATTTGACTTATCAAATTTATTCCAAGTACTATAAAACGTTGAAGATTGATGACCATTATTAACTTAAATTAGATCAACTTTTGGAGACGCCATTATTATATGTGTTTAATATTTACTAGATTGTTATGCAATTTTGGATCAAAATAGAAGTAATTGAAGATTAAGGTCTTATTTGGTGGGGTGTTAATTTTAAGTAAAAAAATAAAAAATATTTTATTTTATGAAGTTGATAGAAAAGAAATTTAGTCTCCTATATTATGATGATCTAATTATAAAATTTTATGTGATTCGATAAATACATTTTGCCTAAATGAGTTGATGGCATCTTGACATGACAATACGATGGTGTATGACCTAATGTGATACTAGATAAGACAAGAAGTAGATGCATATGATAGATGGTGATTTATTCGTGGATATCTATAAGAACAAGGTGACATATTGTAAACGTATACATCATTTATAAATGCACGTGATCATGAGATGTAGTTGTGATATAGTTTGCTTGATTAAATATTCTCGCTTGATGAGATAAGTGGTGGCTATGATTGAGAAATATGTATTATTTAATTGAGTGTAACTATGCTGAATTCGAGTATGATATTAGGCAATAATAATTTATGGTGAGATTGATTATTGTAAGTCATAAAAGGCTCACCATGTGATGATGTTGGATTTAACTGTGAGGCGTCTGTCCTAAATTATTGTGTGACCCGATAATTTCTTGTGTGTTAATTACTGTTGGATTTAACTGTGAGGCGTCTGTCCTAAATTCTTGAACCTCGGATCTGATTTACTGAATTTAAATTGACGCTCTAATCTAAATTAATAAATTCTTATTTATCATACGATCCAGTTTAATTTTAATTTTAAAATATCTTAATTTGTGAGATTCAAAAATCTTATTTATCATATAATTTATCTAGAAAATATTTTCTCTTAATTAAAATAGTTTGCTAATTGGTTTTGCTGAGTATTAATATAAAAATATCATTGACATCTTTTTCCGTCCCGCATCAGGCTTTTATCTCACTAGGTTGAAAAGTGGATTATATATATTAATCCACGAAATAAAAACTTTAGGGTTTAGAGTTTAAGATTTTGGGTTTTGTTTTTTGTGTTAAAGTAATTTAGATCATAAGATTTAGTGTTTTGAAGTTAAAGTAATTTAAATCATAGGATTTAGTGTTTTGGATTTTAAGTTTTAGTTTTAGGGCTTAAGATTTGTAGTATAGTGAGATTTTATTCAGAAATAGTGTAGAATCAATAGTTTTTGATAAATAGGATGTTCTATTTTAATGTTGACTAATATTTCATATGTGATTTTTTTTTTAAATCAGGTCATATTGACTTTGGTAATTGTCTTACCAAATTTAGTCGCTGGATTTTACTTTTTGCAATCTTGTGCATTCACTTGTAGATAATTGCTTTTAGCTTAAATTTTTAGTATAAATTTTCCTATTCTCTGATAGTGTTGTGAATGAATTGTACTGAATCAAGCTTGGTCATGTTCATGTTCATGTTCATGTTCAAGCTCATTTTAGATTTCATTGTTCAAACTTGTTCATAATTGAACCATGCTTTTTGCTATTGTGTTCAGGCTCAATTTGTTACAAATAAACGAGCTTGAGCTTGATTCGAGCCTATTTATAACAATAGTCAAGTTTCGTATCGAGCTAGTTATTGAACATTGTAGAGTTTGTAATTGGGCTATCTAAATGAGCTCATATTAAGCTAGTAAATGAAGCTTGTTTATGAACTATTCATCAACCATTAAACTGAACTATCAATTGAAAGGGGAGAAAAACTTAAAAGATAAATAGTTTGTTATTGTTAGATAATAACATTGAATAATAATATTGTTATAAATATAATCGGTTCTTTTAACAACCCTCTAGTTGAGCTTTCAAAAATATGTACAAACTCATTCGTTAAGCTTGATGAACAAATATACATGATCCCTTATTGAGCTGAGTATTGATTTGCTCCTTGAAAGCTTGGTTCATTTAATCATTTACAGCCCTATTCTCTGATGAAGGTACCATATTGTTTCTAGATTAATTTGGGTAGAGACGTAATGTAATAACTCTATGGTCTTTTAATGGCATGTGATATTGAGATATTCTGATCATATCATAAGAGAGCCTGTCATACTTGAGATACCCATATGATTGTTAATGCTATTTATGATTATTTCGTTTACTGCTTTTTTGTTTTATTTTATCTTGCACTAGTTTATAGTCAAGTATATGTTGTAGATCATGCAAAATACTACATATAACATTTTGGAGAACTCATTTGTTAAAGAAAGCTAAATGTTTTTCGTTTCTATATTATGATGAACGATATGGCATTGTTTTTTTGTACTGTCCTTTGTTTTGTAGGGCAGGCCGCTAGTGGTGGGGACACCATGATCGACCGTCGATTCATTCCTGGCAGAGTTTATCGTCGACGACCGAGATCTAGCCATGCTGCTTCGATCTGGATTGATGTGACTCATTAGGACCCAGTAAATTGGGAAAGATGGAATGCTCGGCGGATCGCTGCTCGATAGATTTGGAATCTCCTATTTATTTCTGATTGATTGGAGATTCCATTTTGGGAATGATTTTATTCTCATCGCATTTATTTTGTATTAGTTGTTTCTATTTCAGTGATACATTATTTTAAGGCATGTATATTTAGTATTATCCTCGTTTGTGTGAGGAATTTATTACATTATGTATTTTCCTTTTTGAGTCACGTCTGTTATGGAGGTCTATATAAACGCCATCCCTGTTACTCTCTTATTTTCTTAATGTTTGAATATAATCTGATTTGTGTTTTTCCCTTGGGGATTATTTGATTCTGGAATGGAATCGATTATCCTGGATAGGGAAGTTGGCTTGGGCCCTTGGGTGGAATCCCCTAAACTACCGACCGGACCCCAGCTTCTCGACTCCGGACTTTTTCGATTTCATGCAAATTTTTTGCACCCTCAGCACTCGCCTCGGATCCATCCTCGGTTCTTACGTTTTCCGCCCGCTTGCTTGAGTTCTTAGATCTAGCTCGCCAGTTTCGACGTCGTCAGGTTTCCGCATCACTGACGACGCGCCCGGTGGGTTTCCGCGCCGACGGCCTGGAGCGACTACGGCGAACGCGAGTACACGGTTCCGCTCGACGACGTGCCGAGTCGCGCTCAGACCGCTGCCT
>KZ451883.1:4564362-4602676 GCA_002786265.1 Apostasia shenzhenica | reverse complement strand
GGAACTGAGAAATTATTAAGCCCGCAAAACTAATTTACTTTTAAAATCTTAAATAAAAGTATGATGAAGGTTAATTGTAGAAATTACCAAATTTCAGATTAGGGCGCAAAATCCGGTTTTCAATAAATCCAGAAACGGGGAAACAAGGATTAGGTTCTCACAATGATTTAACCAACAGTATTTGAAAATCAAACTCTAATAATGAAAACGCGTCGCACCAGGGCGGAACAAGTTTTCGCGCAGCAAATCACACGCGAGTAAGAAACATCCCGCATTATTCAGATTCTTCTACCCAGATTAAAAGCGTATTTGTCTGAAATTCGTAACCTCCGCAGCCAACAATTCAGGGCAGCCACGATGTACATCTTCTCCAAAATAAATTAGCGGCCTCCAGCCGACACTGGCGCACGCGAAGTTCTGGTGCAGCGGCGGCAGCCTAGCGGGTGCGAGGCGCAGGCCGGACGCACAACAGGCGCGGGCAGTAGGCTGGGCGCGGATGCCGGGGAGCGCCGGGGCTGCTGGCAAAGGCGCGCGGAAGGCGAAGCGCGGCGGCGGCGTGCAGACGGGCGCAGCGAGAACAGAAACCAGCTGCGGGCGCTGGCGAGGATGCAGGACGCGCGGGAAGCGCGGCGGCAGGGCTGGCGGCTCGGTAGGCGAGCGGCTGGCGAGAGCTGGCAGAGACTCGGGTAAAAGGCGCCGGCTGGCGGAGGGGTCAGGCGCTCGGTTAGCCGCCAAGCCGGCTGGCAACGGAGGCGGAATGTCGCGGGACAGCGCAAGTCGTCAGGGCAGTTGTGAACGCAGGCGGCGTGTCAACAGCGTCAAGTCATTACGAGCAAGGGCCTGCAGCACTGGTTAGGCAAGCGGTCTGAGAGCGATAGAACGTCAGTTCAGACGGAAACGTGTCGTCGAAGTCGCCGGGTGACTCGGGTACGCGTAGGTCTATGGCGTCGGCGCGGGCGGACGTCGTCAGTGAATGCGGAATACCTGACGACGTCGAACTGGGCGACTAATGTCTAAGAACTCTAAGCAAGCTGGGCAAACGTAGTAGCTACGAGAGATGGAATCGGAGGCGAAGTGCCTGAGAGGTGCAAAATAAGAATGGAATACGAGTCCGGAAGTGGAAGAGTGAGGGCGGGTGGAGTTTAAGTGGATTCTCACCCAGTGCCCCAAGCCTTCCCTATCGCAGGATATCGATTCAATTCCAGAATCAAATAATCCCCCAAGGGAAAAACACAAATGCAGATTTTTATTCAACATTAAGAAAATTAAGAAGTAAGACAGGAGGGGCGTTTGTATATGAGACTCCTCCTAATCAGACTGACTCAAAAAAGAGAAATAATTACTGTAAAAATTCCTTACACAAACGGAGAGAAATACTAAATAACGTGCTAAATATGATCACATGAATAGAAGCCAACTAATACATAAATAAATGCCGAGAAAATAAAATCATCACCAAAATGGAATCTCCAATCAACTCAGAATAAGTAGGTAGATTTCTCAATCTATCGAGTCAGCGATCGCAGCAGATCCATCCTTTCCCCAATTCTGTCCCTAAATAGTCAATCAATCCAGATCTGAAGCATGCATGTGCTTAGACATCTGGTCGTTACGACAGATAAAACTCTGGCCAGGGAATGAATCGACGGCGATCATTGGTGTCCCACAAAAAACTCTCCCCGGGGTGGGAAAAAACTCGACTCTGTCGAGTAGGAGTCCTACTCTACTGTGATATCTCTCTAGCAACATCTGGATCAAGTCCTCTGCAGGCTCATGACTCTGGTAACCCATGAATCCCTCAGACCGGCGGTGAAGCCCTTCCAACGAACTCAAATAAGATACTGAGTATCTGCCCGATTTTCTGATATGTGAAATTATCTTGCTATAAACAAGGAATTTCTCTATTTGTTCTTAGTTATGTAAGATTGGAATTTGCAGCTTGGTGGAACATCAGGCTAGGAGGTTCACGTCTTCAAGTGGATAATGAAGGCTCAAGAAACGAATCACTGGGTAATTAACTGAGTTGGTCGTCCTTGAATGCTACCCCACCAAGTCGTGAGATGTTGAAGGATTGAAACTGGATACATACATCTTAGGGCGGTAAATCAACACAACATTAACCGCCGTTTCGAGATATACGCAGATTTTCTTTAAGATTCTAAAAGAGGAACAGTTTCCGCGAGCTTGTAATTTCTTAACAATTCCAAGATGGGAACCAGCTCGGATTCGAACCCGAATCATCAAATAATCTTTTTGATTTCTTGATACTAATACTCTACTGCAATTGTTTTTGTGACAATTCTGTAATATAAGTAGTCATTAATACTGAGCACTTATTTTTTTTTTTTACTGATCTATCTTATGCAAATTCCTAAATATGCTCTTTGGCAAAATGACTCAGCAGACTCAGATATCCTAGCAATGCATAAGTATGGAATGAATATCGTACAGAACCCTAGGCTTATAACCATGCACGAAATTATCAAAATAGGACTCATGCTATGTATATTAAATATATTAGCAAGACTCGATTTACGACCTTACTAATGCTATGGATGATTAATTTTGATTATAAGCATGTGGAGAATATGTTTAATCCACTGAGAGACGCGATTTCCTATAAGTGCCAAAATCATACCTCACAGAATAATAATCTGGCGAACTGTATAGCACAACCAGTTAGACTTCGCACGAGGTAGGTTAGCCAACACTCAGTCTCCAATGTGCCATTCGTTCTATAAAATTAGGTTATAGGTTTGTGAGGATTTTTTATAAATCGAGGAATATAAGTTAATGAATTATCTGAATCAACGCTATTAACCTCAGAATCGATAGTGGGACCTATAATCATCTCAATATGATGATTAGTATTTATCAATACAGATAAATGATTGAGTGGCCTCCTATATCGAGATCTATGAGATCCTGGGCTCTTCTTTAAAATGGACTCAGTTCTATGACTGTTTTCTTCAACTTTGATTTTTCAACTTCCTATCCTAAGAATATCTTCCTCGTGGGCATCTCATTTCTCATCTTTTTCGGTATTCTTTCGCATATGCGGGGTCAGCTATAAGTAAGTCGTTCGATATTTAAGTAGATTAGGAGGTATGGGCTCGGGACCTGCCTATCATCGAAACTTCGGGGGCGGCACCTTTAAGTAGCGATGGTGGCCAAACCATGGGGCACGGAAACATCGTAGTGGATGTCCGATATTTTCACGCGAGGACTCAATAATCACAAAACTTTGTCCCTTTTCATCTTTTAGAAAGAGTGGGTGGCTAACATGGAATACGGATTGCACGAAGGCTTGGCACCAACGGGTTAACTGCTCTGTACTTCCTAATGGTCCATAATTTTGCCTTTAGGTGTTTTCGATTTTATTTTTTTTTAGTTTTTTTTTGGCTCTCGAAAGTCGGTCTAAGCCCTCCCATCCAGAAACATCTAATCTAAGTGATCATGCTCATTTAATAATGCTCCTTCGAAGGTTCGGGATTCATCACTCTAGTTGGGTTTAAAGTGTTTAGAAATGAAAATATTCAAAATCCAGAACGAAGTGCACTGCATAAAATAAAATATGATCTTATATTTATGCAAGTGCAAATATGCCCTAACCTGACCTAATGCTCCTGATACCAAAATTTGAATGCGGGAACAATAGATGTATGGGCAGTTAGAGATCAAGGCAATTTTATAAAAAGCAGGTTTTCAACAAAATAATGCTTGAAATTTCAGAGAATAATTTGTTGAGGACTGAGAAATTAATTAACCCGCAAAACTAATTACTTTTAAAATCTTAAATAAAGTAGATCAGAGGTAAATTGAAGTAAAATTACAATTCAGATTAGGGGCAATCCCGGTTTTCAATAAATCAGAAACGGGGAAAGGATTAGGTTCTCAACTAATTATTAACAACAGTAATTGATTCACTCAATACATGAAAGGTCGCGAACTAGGCGGATACAAGTTCGAGCAAATCACAGGAGCGAGTAGGAAAAATTCCAGATTACTTCAATTTTTTACCAGATTAAAGGTTTTGGGGTTGATATTCGTACTGAGCCAGACAGGACACGATATAATTTCCTCCAAATAATTAGGGCTCAGCCGAGGCGGCACGCGAGTTCTGGTGCGGGCGCAGCGTCGGGTGCGGCGCAGCGGGACGCAAACGCGCGGGGCCGTAGGCGGGGCGCGGATGCGGGGGCGCCCGGCCAAGCGCGGACGGCGCGGGCGCGGCGGGCGGCGTGCAGACGGGGCGCGCGAGCAGCGCGCGGGCGTGCGAGCGCGGACAAAGGCGGCGGTCGGCCGGCGGAGTGCTGGCCGCTTCGGGGAGCGGCTGGCGGAGGCTGGCGCTCGGGCGCCCGCTGGCGGAGGAGCGGGCGTTCGGGCGCGGCCGGCTGGCGGAGGCGGATGTTCGCGGGAAGCGCGTCCGCAGGGGCCACAGGTCGAGCGCCGCGGTCAACAGCCGGTCAGTGCGCAGGGCTGCGCACGGGGCCAGCGTCCTGAGCGGCGAGTCGGCCTGTTTTTTTTCGGGTCGAGCGGAACCCGTGTAACTCGCGTCGCGTAGTCGGATGCAAGGCGTCGCGCGGGCTGGTCGTCCAGTGTGCGGAATACGCTGACGACGGTCGAGCTGGCGAGCCCTAGATTAAGAACTCCAAGCCAACGCGAGTAGACGAAGGATGGAAATGACGGCGAGTGCTGAGGGTGCAAAATGAAGGAAATCGAGTCGGGTGGAAGAAAGCTGGGGCGGGTGAGTTTTAGGGGATTCTTCACCCAAGGCCCAAGCCCTTCAACTATCCAGGATTATCGTTCAATTCCAGATAATAACCCCCAAGGGAAACACAAATAAGTTTATTCAAAAGCAATTAAGAAAATAAGAGTAACAGGGCGGCGTTTATATAGACCTCCATAACAGCTGGACTCAAAAAAAGGAAAATACATAATAGTAATAAATTCCCTCACACAAAACGAGGAAATACTAAATAACATGCTTAAAAATTGATTGCACTGAAATGAAAACAACCTAATTAAAAAATTAAATCAGAAATAAAATCCATCCCAAAAATGCGAATCTCCAATCCAATCAGAATAAATAGGAGATTCCACTATCGAGTAGCGAAATCCGCAGCACATCCATCTTTATCCCCAATCTTCCTAATAAGTCATCCAATTCAGATTCGAGCATGCGATGGCTAGAATCTCGGTCCTGCGACGATAAACCTCTGCCAGGAATGATCGACGGTCGATCATGGTGTCCCACCACTAGCGCCCTGCCCTACAAAACAAGGACAAGATACAAAAAACATGCCATATCGTCTTACATAAATATAGAAACCGAAAAACATTTAGCTTTCCTTTAAAACAAATGAGTTCTCCAACTGTTTATATGTAGTATTTTTTGCATGATCTATCAAACATTATAGCTGACTATAAACTAAGTGGCCCAAGATAAAATCAAAACAAACAAGCAGTAACCGAAATAATCATAAATGCTAACAATCAATATGGGTATCCAACGTATGGACAGGCCTCTCTTTGATGTATGATCACGAATATCTCAATATTAAACATGCCAAATTAAAAAGACCATAGAGTTATACATTACGTCTCTACCCAAATTAATGCTAGAAACAATATGGTACTTCATCAGAGAAATAGGGCTTGTAAATGATTAAATGACCAAGCTTTCAATCACAAAATTATTCTCTGAAATTCAAGCATTATTTTGTGAAAACCTGCTTTATAAAATTGCTGATCTCTAAACTGCATTATCATTCATCTGTCCCGCATCAGCTAGTCAATGGCAATTCAACTTTTTCATCACGCTTAAAATTTTTTGCAAACAATACTGTGGAATGATTTATCATTTCCTTTTTTCTTGTCTTACATTTTTCTTCAATATATACAAGTAATGATTACCAAAACAATGAATAAAAGTATGCCACTTGAATTTTCTTGAGAAAGCTATCCTTTGCATTGAGTGGAGCAATCTCTCTCCACATTTTCAACTTTTCTCTCCTTGAACAATACAGTTGTATTATGGCATATTATGATTGCCTTGTTTAGGTTGATGGATTAGTTTTTTCTTTATGTATTACATATAAACTCTTTATGTTTCTCCTAAATTTTTCACAAATTCTCTTTTGCAGTGCCCGAGTGGGAAGCACTCCTGTTATGTCACACAACTCAACCCTTCGCCTTCTGTGGCAGTCTACGTAGTTGGAAAGCCGCTAAGTGTGTGGATGATTTATGCTCTAGATTGAAAGTGGGCTCTCCCATGCTGCCTTCTGTTGCTTCTATTCTTCATCTTCACAACTGTGCTGCTGCTGTGTGATTCCCAACTGTTACTGCTTCAAAATGAAAGGTACTTCATCACCTGATTCCCTTTTCCCTGCTACTTCCTGCATTTATTGAAAGGTTATCAGTGGATAGTGGATGGGTTTTTCATTGTCAGCATTTCATGGGTTTGGTCTGTGCATGAGTGGTATGCAGTTGTGCACCTTTGGTTGCCAGTTCCTTTGTTTGAAGTACTTTCTGGGAATCGAACCTTATCAAACCCTATTAGTTTGGTTTTATCTAGTTGGATTGGATATTTGAGTCAGCAATCTGCATCTTTGGTTTCTTGAACTTGATAACTGAATCATTTGGATTTCTTTCTGTCAACGTGTGACCCTTGTTATCTTGCTGCATTTAGTTGATTAAATGTTTGCTTTTAGGAGTTTGGTTTAATGTTATCTTGATATTGTCGTGTTATATAGATGTCTTGATATTTAGTGTTACTTTTTGAGTGACAATTGCATACATATATTATCAATTCAAATAATGTTCTCTAGATAACTTGACATAACATGAAGATAATATTGAACTAAACGCCTCCTAAGTTATTTTTTGCTTTTTTTGGTCTGTGATAAATTTTTGGTAAGAGCTTCTAGTTCTTCCATCTTTGCGTTTACCATATACAAGTGCATGCACTCGAGTTTCTTGTCTAAGTAGATTCATCATTGCAAGTGGAGTGCGGGAATTGTGGGAATTGTGGTAGTTGGTTTAAAAACGATAATAATAATTCCTCTTCTCCAATAGCTACTTGAGCGCTATGGGGCCACAAAAGGACATCTTACGATTCAAGGTCAAATATGTAAACGGTCAATAGTCACACATCTAGGTTCTCGATCGTGAATGTATAAGAGTGCGAAGTTTGCTACATCATCTCATGAGACGAAAGTTCTTGAAGCGAACATGATCCCTCATGCTCTAATCATATGGCAGGGTCAAAGCTCTCAGGCTCTGTTTGGCAATGGACTAAAAATCATGGCTAAAATTAGCCATGGCCAAAATCTTAAATTTATTTAAAAAAAAACTTAAAAAATTATTTTATATCTCATCTCACACAAATTCTAACATTAAACAATCACTTTATTTCACATCTAACACAATTCTCAATAAATCAATCAACTTTATTTCACATCCAACACAATTCTCAATAAATCAATCAACTTTATTTCACATTCTACACAATTTTTAATATAACCGATTTACTTTATTTCACATCATACACATTTTTCAAAAATAACTAAAAATTCCAACCAAACTTTCTTTTTTTTCTTATTACCAAACAGAGCCTGAAGGGTTGCCTTTCCACATGACCTGTTTTTTTGTCTCGAACCACAAAATAAGTCAGGTGCATCTCAATAGTATAGCAAACAGCAATTAATCACTTTGCCTACACGGACAGCACAAAGTCCGGAATTTCTCTCATGTTCTAGTATTGAAATGTTGGCAATAGTATTGAAATCCACCCATCATTGTGATAGAAAATTTGGGTACTCTCTCACTTAATCCAAGTTCTAGTAATGGCTCGCTTGGTTAAATTGAGGTAAATCTTTCTTGAGATCTCAGAGTGTCTTTTTTGTGCCTCTCAAGATAGGTCAATAGTCAGACATTCGATTTTTCTGTTGTGATTGTCTACATCATGAATGTACAAGATAGTGTTAAGTTTATCGCACCATCGCATGACTTTGATACCATCACATGATGTCGAAGGGTAGTCTAGTTTACCACCCAAAGTGAACAGGACTGATATCTCATTCCCCATCCATATGGGTCAAAGCTCTTGGGCCATCTTTTCGCATGACCTATTCCTGTTTCAATCACGAGATAAAGTCAGGGTGCATCTCAAAGACTCGACTTTCTCTCATTTTCCAATACCGAGATGGACCGAAATTGTGATTTTCCTTAACTGAATATCGCAAATAGCAGCCCAACCCTCAAGTTATATGTTTTAGGAGATCAGCTTGCATTGTGCCACTTCGCCGCGCGCACCGTTTGGACGCCCAATTAAAGGGCGCCATGTGTGCCCGGACCCAGATGTATGGCACACGTGGCGCCCTCTGATTGGGTTCCGGACGGTGCGCCGTCCGAACCCAATAACTCCTCTTTTGGAGCTTTTTTCAACTCACTTGGGAGGGTGTTTGTTTGGAGCTTGGGAGTCTCAAATCTGGATCTACACTACTACAAGTCTCAATTAAGAGGAGGGGAATTGTGGTGTTCGATGGCAAAAATTTGTTAAAAAAAAAAACTATTTGACTCTCTCTCTCCCTCTTCATGTGAGCCGCCTTGCCTTAAAATCATATGGCACAATTTAGAAATAGTCTCCTCATTCTTATATAATTATCTTTAAATACATAATATTTTAATTGCCTACTAATATTTTGTCTGTTTTAATTGCTATAGGCTTTTAAAGTTATTTCAATTTCTTTTTTTAATTAAACAATTTTTAACATTGAAAATACTTATTATGGAGTGTGAAATGTAAAATGTTAAATCTCAGATAAACATATTTAATAATGGTGGAATCAGCAATTAATAATATATCATATATTTTGTTATATAAAGTATATTTATAACACAGTATATCTCATGCATCATCCTCTTATATGTTTTAATCCAACTGTATATTAATTAATAACCAGCTTGCAAGAAAAATGGATTTATTTAAATTTAAGATCTTGCTGAGAAATTTATGTAGTACTTGTTGTGAAGAGGGGGAAAAAAAGAGCGTCAAATATAAATATTTAATCTAACTTCTATAATAATTGTTACCATGCTCTTAAATTGAATATTGTAAAAAAAATCATAATTTTCATTTGTAATGTAATGAAAATGATTGGATTTGATTAAGGGTGTTTAATTTGATGTTATGTTAATGTTATGTTATATTATGTAGAAATAATAATCATTTAGTTTGATGATATTTGCAGATAATATTTTAGAAAATTATAGAATTATTACTCAAATAATGATATTTTGATGTCACAACATTTGAAAAATATAACATAATATTAATACAACATTGAATAAAATGCCTCCTAAAATAACTTCTAAAAACAAAAAAAATTAGAGTATTAAATATTTTGAGCTAATTATATAGGAATGTCGGGGGTTTCTAAGTCGTGTTGAAATGCATGCTTGTTGCAATGGACATGAAGAGAGACAAAATAAAAATGAGTATCTCAGGGCACAAATGAGACTAAACTCTTGAAATATCTAACATAAGTCTTATCTTACTATTTAACAAAATTAAAAAAATTATTTTATTTTATATTTATTTCATCTTTAATATTATTATTTAATTTTATTTTTTCTTTATACACATTTTAGAAAGAAGTTAAAATTTTTATTGTAATATCTTTTTTTTTCTTTTTATTTTAAGAACGTCTTTAGTACTCATACTATTTTGATCATATAGAAAATTAAAATTTTTTTAAAAAAAAAAATTAAAAAATACTAGATTGATTTTCATCCTATTTTCATGCCTTTCAACATAAAAAATTATTGAATTAGGAGTATACTGCTACTACCAAACGACATAAGGCAGAACTCTTCGTCATCACTTGTTGGGCTTTGTAGAGTGCAAGAAATATCATCGTCTCTAGCGGGAAGTATAGATCTCCCACAGACACTAAAGTATATGGATGACTATGAAGCGAATAAGAAGGCAGAAACAACTCTCTCTAACGAGTACCTACAAGTTTGGCTTCCTCCTAAGGAGTCGGACCATTAAAATCAATTTTGATGCTGCTACTAATAAAGGAAAAAAGTTGTATCAAATTGAGAGCTATTGCTAGAAACTCTTTAGGTCATGTTATTGCTTACACTATCTCTTCTACCCCAAAGTGCCTTGAGCCCACAATTGCGAAATATCTTGCGGCAAAATTGACGGCCTATCTAGCTTGGAAGCTAAAGGTGGACGACTTATAGTTGGAAGGCGAGTCAACAAAAGTAGGGGTGGCAATTTGTACCCGTACCCGATTAACCCGCCCTGACCCGCCCCTAATGGGACGGGTATGGGTACTCAAATTTTACCCGCAACACCCGCCCCGCCCCGCCCCGTTATGAAATGGGGCGGGTTCGGGTATGAATCATCTAGACCCGCCCCGCCCTGTATCCGATTTAATAAACTTAAATCTGAAAATGGTTTCACTCAATGTGGTTCGTAGAATGTATAAATTTCATGAAATGTGGTCTTGTAAAAGAAAGTGTCTTTTGCCTCCACATGTTCCACCATATCTCACCTTGCCCATCTATTGTCATTCTCACCTGTTGTTATAAATATTGCAGCATAATGATAACTATTAAACAACCAGTTAACTTGGTTACTAATAACCATAAAAGTTTCCTTTTTGTAAATTTGTATTCGAAGTTTTTCCACGAACTGAATTTGAGAATATCCTAAATAAAAATTCAAGTTTATATTGAAAATCACTCACAAATTTTAAATGAAAAGTTAAGAAAAGTGAACGCATTTTTGTTAGTAGTAACCAGGCGAATCTTGGTTATCGAGGAAACGGGGCGGGGCGGGTACGGGTTTATGAAAATTAGAAGCAGGGCGGGGCGGGGCGGGGCGAAAACGGGTATGGGGCGGGTATGGGTATTTATAAACCCGACCCAAACCCGCCCCGTTGCCATTCCTAAACAAAAGCTATCAAGATGATACAAGACTCGGGAGAAGATCTCTCTATCATGGGTATGCTCTTAACCCAGCTGAGAAAGCTTAAAATTCTTTAAAAAAATGTGTCATATTTCATACTCTTCAGGATAGCAACAAAGTAGCTTACAAATTAACAAAATAACTCACAAATTAGCACGTTTTGCTCTACTTGCAGAGTCTCAACAAATATGATTAAATTTGGCTCTTATTTTTAATCACAAAGTTGTAAAAGATGATAAGCTTTTTAGCAATTTCTTGTAATTATTATTCTTAATGACAACTTTACTATAAAAAAATATATAAAAAATATTTTTAATAAATCAATTAATTTTATTTTATATTTTATATAATTTTTAACATAATTAATTTTATTTATATATATAATAAATTTGTAATTTTTATAACAAAATCAAATTAGTATTTTTGTCTAAATTGGCCTTTTTTTTTCTTACAACTAAACAGACTCCAAATTACTAGGTCAAACTTCACAAATCGCAACAACTAACTCATTACAAGGTCAAACTCTCTACCTTTACCATACCGTGTGAAAATACTGAATTACCCTCTGGGATATCTCCTCTATAAAGGATAACCCTAGGCCTCCTTCCCACTTCGCCGTCGCCTCCCAGCGGCGAGCCGGGCGATCGATGCTTGCCAGCATCGATCGATCCCCTTCTTTATGCAGTAAGACTGCTCCCTTACCTTCCAGACGGGTTGCGGAGCGGCCGGCATCTGACTTTCTGGCAGCGGCATCTCGTGGCCCGATCGCCTTCACGATCCATTGACGATCGTTCCTCTAGAAACCCTAGTCATCGTTCTCCACCGCTGATTCGGTTGTGAGACGAGCTTATTTGATCCCTAAGGCAGATTTATCGTCGATCCCACCGCCTCCATCTAGCTGATACGTCCCTTTGACCCTTTTTCACCGCGTCGTGTAAGGCGACCGCCTTACATCTCTGGAGCCCTATTGTTGTCCTTCAGCTGCTGCCCTTGAGCTCAGGTAGCGTTGTGTGAAGGAGAGGGCGGGGAGAGTATTCGATGCTGTGGAATAAAGGCGTTGAGTAAGTGGAGAAATTGGCTGGTTCGTTCGTGGCTGAGTATACTTTGGATCGGGGAGATCTATGCAGGAGGTGGTCATTAAGCCTGTTGGCTTGTTGAGGCTTCTAGACTGGCATTTTGTCGTGACCGTGGACATGGTAATTTTATTTTTTCCACCTTGAAGTTGTGTTTCTCCTTTTTATCTTCATTTACCATTGCCTTTGTTCATATGCATTGTTTATGTTTTGGGAGTCAAATGATTCGGTCTACATCTATGACAATTCATAATTAGAACATGCTGCAAAGTATTGGTTTGTATTTTTGTTATGCATATTCATTTTTTTGTATACTTGTTGTACATGCATGTATTATAGTTTGTTATTTTGAATTTAATTTAGTGAAAATAATGAATTGTATCATGATATGAGTAGGTAGTTCTTTGAAGAATTGTATTAAATGGAACTTCTTTCAAGGTTTTTTCTATATGCATTTAGCATTCTTCTGATAAGATTGTATTTTTGTATGGAAATGAATCTGCCAACTTATCTTTGTGTGTATGTCATTACAATGCTTCTGCAATAACAATGATCTATCAAATTTGTGGACTTATCTTTACTGATTGATTTTGTGTTTCATATGCAATGAAGCTTATTAATCTTTAATTTTTGCACTAGTGATTCATCATTTTCTTATTTCAATTCTCTTGGGTGCTTCCCCTTCATGTTATCCATCTCATTTTTCTCATTTTTTTCTTTTATTATCTATGGCTTCTGAGACAAATAAAGGTTTCATTTCATTTTGTTGATGTAGTTAATGTTGGCTTCTTTTGATTGAATATTTCATGAAATCACTGACTGTGATGTCAGCATCTTTTTAATAGATTGTGTGGCCATATTGCCCTGTGGTGGGTCAGCTGCAAATTGAGCTTTCCCGATCTCTCAATTGCACTGAATGCAGATCCCACCGCCATGTTTTTACTAGTTTTCTCATCATCCCCTTGCTTAGCATGCTCCTTTGAGGAGGTGTAATGGCTGGGCGGTACATCTGCTTTCCAGAATCCTCATCTTACCCGCACCCCCTATGAAGTTGCTGGCCGTCCCCAGAAGCTTTGTGTGAAGGTAAGGCAGGAGAGGTCTCTTGATGAGGTGGAAAAGCATTTGTATTTGGAGGATGGGAACTTTACTGGTCTGTGCATGGCTGAGTATATACTGGATCGTAATGTTCTTTGCAAAAGAGTGATTATAAAGCTTGAAGGTTTTGCCTACTGGTTGGTAGAAGATGGGATCCTTGTCCTTGTAATGAAGTTGGTAAGCTGTTATTATTTCTTCAAATTTTTTTCTTCCTCTATTCTTTATTCGACATGTTATCATATTGTTCTATCATTGCCCCATCTGTATGATATGTTTTTAGGATTCCAAGGTGTTTGCTTTGAATTTTACTTAATTGTAGTTTGTTTCGTATATCATATTTTACATTTTAATTGTCTAATTGTGTAATACCTATCATATTAAAGTAGGAATTCAAAGCTACCATGTTAGAAGGGTCTAGGCTTCCCTTGCACGTGGATTTGTTTTGTTTCTTAAAATTTTATTTTATTATTTTTTATTTCTCAAATTTTTAACCCCTGAACGTTGCAATTTTCTTTACATCACTTGGGAATTAGCTTAGGATCTGGGACCCCTTTTTTCTCAAACATGCTCCCTCCCTTTTGCTGAAGAACTGCAAAGATTTTAGTTTCTCAATGTTCTTTAGGTGGCTTTCGCTTTTCTACTTCACAAACCCTGTTGCCAGTTTTGCTATATTGAGTTATAGTTTATTTTGTTGTCCTACCGTTTTCCTTTAACTTGTCCATTAGGGTTTTAAGGATGCTCTTACTGCGCCACTGTGGTTCATTCGTACGCTCTTTATAAAAGAATTGCGGACTCCCCTTCATTGGCTCCAACTCCAGCTCCTAGTTGAGTAATGTGCTCTTTTGATTCCTTGATACTGATCGTTGATTCACATACCCAAGACCGGAGCAATCCCCCTTCACAATTTCAACCTTTTTTTTTATCTCCTTGGTCAGTGTAGTCTTCTTACAGCGATTGCCTTGTTTACACCATATCATGCATACTAAGAATTGCGATTACTTTTTTCCCCTTCTTTTATGTATTACATATTCATTCTGTGTATTTGTCGTAGCCAAGGTTTTCAGAACCGGACCGAAGATCGAACCGGTCAATCGACCGATTTATGGTTTTATCGGTTCAACTGGTTGAACCGTGGTTCAACCGGATGACTTAATAATTATATTATATAATTAAATGTAAATTTTCTAAACGTGAGATTAATTTTTAAAATATGATAAAAAATATTTTGAACAAAAATAGTACAACTAATTTAAAAAATTTACTACTACAAGAAATGTATAAAAAATTAAAAATTACAAAACAAAACGATATAATTACTTTTCTTGTCAATTTGTCATTCAAAATACTTTGTCTCTTTTATAACAATTCGAAATAAATTCATGATAAAAAAATAATAAATTAGCTAAACATCCATTATATAAAATTATTATTATTCAAAATATAGCATCAATATTACAATATTAATGCCCAAATATTAATGTATAAAAATAAAATAAGAAGCTCAAATAATAATTTCGGTTTGTCCGGTTTGGCGGTTGGACCGGTTTTTTCTTGATTTTGGTTCTAATATTAAACCAGACCGGACCTTGGGCCGGTTCCCGGTTGAACCGGTCGAACCGGCCGGTCCGGTCCGGTTCTGAAAACCCTGGTCGTAGCAGCTCCTGTTATGACCTGCTGCCTGACCGGCCACTCAAGCATTTTTGCTTTAGATCTAAAGTCAGCTTCTCAGCGTCACATTTTGTTGCATCAGATTCATCATTTCCAGGACTGTGCTGTCTTCCTGCTTCAAAATGTGCGGCATTATGCCACCTGCTTCCATCGCCGCCGCCACTCCCAGCATGCGTTGAAATCCCCTGGAAGTCATCAGAGGGGGTAATGCGAGGATTTCGCCGTTCCTTCCTTCTTTATGAATGCGTCATAACGGAGTTCTTTTCAGTTGTTTGGACTCGTGTGTCTTGATGTGGTTACCAGTTTCTTTTATTTCAAGTACTTTGTGCGTGTTGAACTGTAATAAGCTGTTTGAAGATAGTAGTGTGCCATCTGCAGCTTTGTGGCTTTAAGGACTTAATAACTGCTCATCATTTGGGTTGCTCTCTATTATCAACGTTGGTAGCTTGTTATCATGCGGCATCTATTTTGGCTAAATGCTTGCTTTTAGTTCTTTTTGTTTTCTTGATTTACTAAATTTATAATTGGAGTAGATTGATTACATTTTAAAGGTATTTACATACAGAACACTGAATTCATCACAAATTACACATTTCACTATTTTTTAGTAAATATTACACATATCACACTCTGTTTATGGATTTTACATTTCTATTATAACAATAAAAATGTAAAAAGAGTGTGATATATGTAATATTTATTAAAAGATGGTGAAATACATAATTTGTGATGAATTCAGTGTTCTGTATGTAAATCCTCTACATTTTATTACCTGCATTATAAATTATTCATACTGTAATAGCTTTCATTTTTGGTGTTAATTTATTTATTGGATCAGGTGTTTGCTAAATTATTTGTGATGCCCATCATGAATGTTTTGGTTCGGTTTTATGATTTGATTTCAAAATTTTTAATATAACTTCACCACTTAAGTAGTTTTTATTTAAATTAATTTTTAAATATAAAATAGTAAAACTATCCTATTTATTAACATTCAGCCATTTTCCCAACCTATGCTAACGGGAGAGGGGAAGTGGACACGTTGGAGGGTAAAACAGTTAATTTATAATTTTATTCTGATCTTTTAATAGGACTTATAATGAAATATTTTAAAAATCCAAACTCTGATCAAAATTTTGTAAAAATTATAATTTTTTTTAATATTATCTGCCTGTATGTGTTTAACCTTTTTTAAAATTAATGCATTTTCTTATAAATATAACACTTTGAACTAGTTGCAAAAAATATTGAACTGTACTAAGCAAAACTAATGCTAATTTTACACATTAGGGTCAATATAAAATGAATTATTTTTTCACATTTTTTTTACTATTAATACACTAATTACTTTATTTTATATTTTATAAAGGTTTTAACAAATTATTTCATTTTATTTTCTATCGATATATATATATCTCAAAGAAGGCTATCATTTTAATGCAAATTCTTTTTTTTTCAACCAAATATGTCTTTAAAAAAAATTTGATATAACATTCACTGACTAGACAAAATTTTCTTTAAAAAAAATTATTGCCAGCAAACGAGTAAGACTAGATCCGGTTAGCTTATTTCAGATCTAATTCACAAATAATTGGACTGAATCTTGATTCAGATTCGAGTAATTTTTTTTGGTAATAGATCTGGTTAAAGTTATTTTGCAATCGACCTAGGTTCGAATTGTATTCTGATTTTAACCTGATTGACTAATTATTTTTTTTGCATAAATTTATTATATATTTTTTAAGTCATAGAAAATTATAATAATTTATATAAAAAAAATCTAACTAATATAATAAAATAATTTTGATAAATTTATTTATTTTTAAAATTTTAACTTAAAACAACAAAAGTCTAAATTCAAAATAAATTCTCTTTCTTTTAAACATGGTTTAAGTAAAATAAATATTTATATTCTTTTAATAATAAAATAACATTTATATTTTTACTATATATAAAATAAAATTATTTCATATTTATATATGAATATAAATATATATTATAATAGAATTAGATTGGGTTTTAATAGAATCAAGTGGGGTTGGCCTAAAATTCAACTAAAAAAATCAAATTAAATCGGATAATTGATTTTATTTTGAATATGGTTGCCTATCTAATGGAGTCGTAAAAAAGGGAGATTTACATACATACACTTCCATTCTTTTTCTAATAATTATTTTATAATTTAATTTTTCATTTTTTTCAAAAATAATATATGCCTTTATTTGTTTGTCAGTTGAGAATTAATTTAGTTTAATTTTAAACTGATATATTACATTACATTTAAAACTTAATATTAAAAATTAATTTTATTTTATAGCTTACACATTACTAAAATAATAACTTATATCACATCCCTTATATACATAATGACTAATTTTATTTTACATCATTCATAATTTTTAATAAAAAATAATAATTTAATTTTAATCTCATTAAATTTAAACTTTACAAACAAACAAGCTTTTACATAATTCTTTTTCAAAGTTTTTTTTTCAAATTATGATTATTTTTCTATTTGTTACTAATGATATATATATATATATATATATATATTTTTATAAATATATTTATAAATACATGTATATCACTATTTTTTATTTTTAAAAAATTAGAAGCTCAAATTATAAGCGGCAACATACTATTTCTTATATTTCTATGATATTTTGTTTTGATTCTAATTATATTCTAAATTCTATACTAAATTCTTTACCGTTTATTTTCCTATATCTGTGCCTATTTCTTTAGACGAATATTAGCACTTAAAATATACACCATAATCATTCAGTATATTAATAGAAAGAAAAATTAATAATAATTAATGGCATTAAAAGTATTAAGACATAATTAATAATATTATTATGATATTAAATGAAAGAAATAAATATATAAACATCTAAATAATATTAATATTTAAAGTACATTAAGAGCCTGTTTGGTGCGAGAATTAAAATCAGAATCAAAATAATACTAATTTAAAATAATAATAATAATAATAATAAATAATTTTTTTAAATTATTTTATATAAATTTAATATAAAAAATATTATTTTATTTTACATATTTAAAATTTTTTAATAAAAATATCAATTTTATTTCACATCCTAAACTAATATGTTAGATAAGTTAATATTTTTATTGAAAATTATTTATTATATAAAATAAAATAATATTTTATATTAAAATTTATGTAAAATAATTAAAAAATTTATTTATTATTATTATTTTTAAAATTAGTATCATTTTGATCTTGATTTAATACTCTCGTCAAACAGAACTTAAGAGAGCATTTAATTTGATATTTATTTTAATATTATATTATATTATGTAGGATAACATCTAAATGTCCCTTTAAAGTTTATCTCTAAACTAAAACTTGCAATCAAGTTCGGCTAAAGCAACACAAAATATGACAGCAAATACATATATAATTTAAAGGGTAAATCGCACAGAGGGCCCTAAGGTTAAAATAGTGATGTAAATAGGTTTTACATTTTAAAAAGCCTGATTTTGAGTCCTTACTTTGTGTTTGCACCATCATTTAGTCCCTTAATTTAATTATCACTTTTTTGGATGGTCCAATTAAACAGTAACGATTAAATTTGATTGTTAATTATATTTATATGGATCGAAATATCTTTATAACTTTCCCAAAATTCTTTAGAATAATGTAGAGAATGAGTAAAAAATCTAAAAGTAAAATAGTAAAAAATCAGTAAATTTCAGACGTGGGACCAAACGGCAGCACAAACACAAACTCGGAGTTCAAATCTAGGCTTTTCAAAATATAATACTTATTTACAGCATCATTCTAACCTCAAGGCCCCTATGCAATTTTTCTAATTTAAATTATAATTATGTAGTTTTTAATATCCTTTTATGACTTTGAAATTTCAATTATAAGATGCGACAACAAACTGGTATTAAAAAAAAAAGACAAGGCGGCAAATATATATTTACTTAGGCCCTGTTTGGCGCGAGGATTAAAACAGGACTAGAATGGTACTAATTTAAAAAACAATGATAATAATAATAAATAAATATTTTAAATTATTTTATACAAATTCAAATATAAAAAATATTATTTTACTTTATATACTCAACAATTTAAAATAAAAATATCAATTTTATTTCACATTCTAGACCAAAATATTCAAATTGAGTATTTTGATCTAAGATGCGAAATAAAGTTTATATTTTTATTAAAAATTATTGAGTATGTGAAGTAAAATATTATTTTTTTATATTAAAATTTGTGTAGAATAATTAAAATAATTTATTTATTATTATTATTATTTTTTAAACTAGTACAATTTTGGTTCTTACGCCAAACAGGGCCTTAAGGTAAATTATATTCAGATATTTTAATTTAGAGCATATTATAATACAAATTTATAATTTTAAAAATTTTAAGATTTGATCATTAAATTATATATATTTAAATTTGACCCATTTTGATTTTTTTTTAAATATTAAAATTTTATAAAATACCACCCAAAGACTCAGTTGGTTCCAACTTTTTAAGCTTAATACAAATTTCAATTATAAAAATTAACTTTATTTCATATTTTTAATAATTTTTAATATTAAAATAATTTTTTTTATTATTAAATTTATTAAATAATTTTATTTTTATTTAAAATTTAACCCCATCTCTCTCTTTACTTTTCTCCGTTACTCTCCGCTACTCTCCGCCAACAATCATGCTGCCTTGCGTAAGTGCCGTACAATGGTTGCACAAAAAAAAAAAAAAAAAAAAAAAAAAAAAAAAAAAAAAAACATAGGCCACGCAAGGCCAGTGATTGCACAGCTGCCGCCTGCCGGCAAAAGAGAGTGAGATGGAGTGCGGGCCAACGACATGCCTCTACTTTCCAGCTTTCAGGAAAGAAACAGATAAAATATTTTAAATAATTTATAAAATTTTAATAAAAATAATTTGTTGAATATATATAATTTAAAATTTTAAATGCTACATTTTAAAATCATAAATTTTTGTGATAATATGACATAAATTTAGCAATTTAGATGTAATTTACCTTTTTCTTATAAAATTTCCCATTAATTGTATTTAAATTCATTCACATTTAATTTTATTTTAAATCAAGTAATTTTTTTACTGCTGATTTACTTAATATAAATTTAATTTAACTTGTATTCAATAATATATATATTAAAAAATTTATATAAACATAATTAAACTATAATATTTAATATATAGATACTAAGGCATAAATATATATTATATACATATTTTAATTTATAATATTTTATCATATATATATAATATGTTAATAAATATTAAAGTAAATATTTTAATTTTAAATTACAGTTGAAATTAGATTTAATTTAATTTAAATCTTGGCTCAATAATAACATAACATTTGTTCACTTTAATACTTAGTTTGGTTAAAAGAAAAATAAAATAATTTGAAATTTTTTTATGATTTATTTAAAATATATATATATGATATTTGTTGAAGTGAATTAATTATATTAAAAATTATATAAAATAGTAAATAAAATTAATTAATTTATTAAAATTATATTAAAAATAAAATAATTATTTAATATTAAAATCTATGTGAAATAAGATATAAAATAATTTTTAAGTTTTTATTTTAATTATGAAAATTGTCGTTTGGTAAACGCGGAAAGCTCAAATTTTTTTGAGTTTAGCTGGTTCTTTTTTCTCTACTGACCTAAGTGTGAAATGACCAAATTACCCCAGCAATCTCATCTATAAACTAGAACCCTAGGCCCCCATTCCGCCTCGCCGCCGCCCCCAGCGGCGAGCCGGGCGATCGGTGCTAGGAGACCCCGATCGTTTTCCCTTCTCTGCGCAGTAAGATCACTCTGTTTTTTTCCAGATGGCGGCGGAATGGCCGGCAGTTAAATTTCTGGCATCGGAATCCCGATGCTCTTATGTTCTACTTGATGATCTATCTAGCACCCCTCGTTGTCATCCCGTCCGTTTGACGCGGTTGCGCGACGTGCTTACTTGATCCCTGAAGCAGATCGATCGTCGATCCCACCGCCGCGATCTAGCTGATACGTCCATTTCATCCTTTTCCACTGCGTCGTGTTATGTAAGGCGACCGCCTTACATCTCCGAAGCCCTACTGTAGTCCTTCAGCTGCTGCCCTTGAGCTCAGGTAACGTTATGCGGACGAAAGGGCAGATAGAGTAATCGATATCGTGGAATGAAGGCGTGAAGTAAGTGGATAAATTGGCTGATTCGTTCATGGCTGAGTATATATTGGATCTGGATGATCTATGCAAGGGTCGATCAATTTAAGCTGTTGGCTTGGGGAGGCTTCTAGACTGACCTTTTGCCTTGATTCTGAACATGGTGATCCCACTTTCCCTCTTAACAATTCGATGCTTTTTATTATTTATGTATGGGTAGGATTTTTTTAATTTAAATAGTTCCAAGGCATTTTGCATATATGGGTTATACTGCTAACTGATGACCATTTATTTTGCTATACATAATCATTATTCCTGCATTTGTAAATGAAAGTAATATAATTCGTTCTTTTTGGTTTATTTCTTTGGCAAGGTGAAATATACCCTGATCCTAGTAATGCTTTCAAGCATTGTTTTTGTTGAAACTTCTTTCAAGGTTTCTCTATATGAATTGTTATTTACATTCTACTGATAAGATTGTGGTTTCATGTATGGAAGTGAATCTGCATGATTAGGCATGCTAATGTCCGCTAAGAAGTTTCACAGTGCTTCTACAATAACAGTGATCTAGCAATTATCAACTAGGGGTAAAAAACTACTGATTGATTTTGTGCTTCAAGCAATTAATTTGAATTTTAGCATCTAGATGCTCAAAATTTTACTTATTTTCATAGTATGTATCCACCTATAGTTTCTATTGTGTCCTTCCTTTATGATATCTTTGGGTTTTTTTTACTTCATCATTCTACTTTTGATAGAATCATATAATTGTAAATCAAAGATTTAAGCTGGGAACAAATGCTTTTGTTTCTTTTGATGTCATAGTAAAATTTACCTTCTTTTGATTGTATGTCTGATGGAATTACTTACTTTGATGTTGGCATTTTCTTCCAGGTTGTGTGACCACTACTTCCCTGTAGTTGGTCAGCTACAAATTGAAGGTTCTTTGATCTCTCAATAGCTCTGGATGTAGATCCAACTGCCGTGTTTTAGCTAGTTTTCTTATCCTTTTCCACCTGATCCTTTCCGGAATTTATGGCTGTGGTCTACATCTGCTCTCCTTAATCCTCATTTTACCCCCACATCTTCCTACAAAGTTGCTGGCAATCCCCAGAAGCTTGGTGCGAAGGTAAGCTAGGAGGTGATGTGGAAAAGCAATTGTCTTTGGAGAAGCAGCGAGCCCGGCGATTGATGCTGGCGGCAGAGAGGTAGGCAGCTGAATTTTTGGTAGCCGAATCCCGATGCCCTATCTTTTAATTCATGATCTATCTAGAAACCCTCGTCATCATCCTGTTTGGTTGACGCTGTTGTGCGACGTGCTTATTTGATCCCTAAGGCAAATTGATTGTCGATCCCACCGCCGCGATCTAGCTTGTATGCCCCTTTCATCCTTTTCCACTGTGTCGTGTAAGGTAAGGTGACCATCTTACATCTTTGAAGCCCTACTGTAGTTCTTCAGCTGCTTCCCTTGAGCTCAGGTTGTGCTGTGAGATGCAAGGGCAAAATGAGTAATCGATATCGTTGAATAAAGGTGTGAAGTAAGTGGGCAAATCGGCTGATTTTTTGATGGCTGAGTATATATTGGATCTGGATGATCTATGCAAGGGTTGATCAATTTAAGCTGTTGGCTTGGGGAAGCTTCTAGACTGATCTTTTGCCGTGATTCTGAACAAGGTGATCTCATTTTCCCTCTTAGAAATAGGCCTTTTTGTTATTTAATCTTTTGTCTTCATTGTTCTCATGATATGTATGGATAGTTTATGTTTTTTATTTAAATAGTTCCATTGGCAATCAAGATAAATTGACATTATGCATAATTTGGCTATAATACTAACTGTTGACCATCTATTTTGCTATGCATATTCATTGTTCCTGCATTTGTACATGAATGATATATAATTCGGTCTTTTGGATTTAATTTTTTGGCAAGGCTGAAATACACCATGATACGGGTAATTTTAACATTGTTTTAGTTTAAATTTCTTTCAAGGTTTCCCTGTTTGAATATTTTTTATTTACGTTCTACTGATATGGTTTTGTGCACGGAAATGAATCTGTATGGTATATCTTTGTGCGCGATAAAATTTTCTGAGCACTTTTGCAATAACACTGTTCTAGCAATTCTGATGTGGGAAAAAAGATTATTGATGCAGCGAGGTGTTTGCTAATGCGAACCCCAAGCTACCAAAATTAGGATTGTGTCAAGAATTAATTCTGTGTGGAAGGATGCTACTCTAAAGGACTTAAATATTCAAAATTAATCTAACTATATAATGTTGAGGAGATCGAACTAAAGTTCCCTTAATTATACTATTGCAGCCACACAAAAGTTTCATGGAATTTTTTTTTGACGAATGGTGATGCTTTAAGTAAATTCAATAAACTTGCTCTAATAAGATAGAAATCTACTAAATTATTAAGAAAATTAATCACTAATCCGTATATTATGTTAATTGACATGAAAATCAGTTAATATCAATATAATAACATTAATCTTAAACGCCAGCCAACATTAATATTACAACACAAGAATATTACTAAGGAGAATTAATCAATGCATTCAGCTCAGGTTCAAATGAGTTCCAACTCACTTTATTCCCCTACAGAAATAATTCCTACTCTACTTGGACTGGGATTTTTAAAGGTGAAATATTAGCAGCTGGAAATGACGTTAACCGAATCATTCAAACAACCCCAGGATTAATAGACCAAAGGACAGCCAATCTGATTTTATACCCAAACCAAAGCTTAACTCATAAGCTACAAAAAACAATGACTTAACAAAGCATGAGCAACTACAGAGAAAATAAAACCCAAATTTAGAACCAACAGAACAAGGGGGAATAATAACAAAGGCAATGCGAAAATCAGAGGAACAAAACTCTATTTTAAAGAAAACCTTAAGCACCAATCGGGAAACCTGCAGGCTCTATGTATTCTTGGGTCCGAATCAGTGCCTCCTAAGCAAATTCGATGAAGAAGACCTTTTTCTTCTTCAAACACTCACAGTGAAATTATCTTTTGTTTTCCTTCATCCACTGCCTCTTTCATGACTCCAAGCTCCAGCTTTATAGAAGAGGTAGGCGGACTGGAAGTTGCTAGCTAAATTCGATGACGCCGCGTCATCATGGTCGATGTGGCGAGAAACGATAATTCGTTGGTCGTGCTAACCGGATGCGACTCGACGAAGCAAAATGGGGCGAGCGATGGAGGAACTATTGCTGGTTTCGAGTGTCGCATGACCGAGAGAGGAAAGGAGGCCCGATCCAAACTTAAGTCTGGATGTGATATAATTAAAGGTGAAAGTACATCCAAGTCCTCATAATTTAGCTACATTATGAATAGTCCAAACCTTGTCAAATTTGAGTCAAATTGATTCAAGATAAAATATTCTTGAATCCAGTTTGATCCAACTCCACATACAAGACTCAAATCAACCCACAATATATACATGACATCAAAGTGGGTATTTCCACCGACTTAAACATAGTATATAACTCATAATGACTTAAATAAATATGCATAAATAAAGATAACTATGTACAAGCTAATTAATTGTAATAATTTTCGCTCGAGGCCGTAGATTACAATGAGGTTGATGGCATGGTTTATTTGGTCCTGCATCAATTATTGACTGATTTTGTGTTTCATAAGGAATTAATTTTAATTTTAGCATCTAGAGGCTTAGCATTTTGCTTATTTCAGTAGTATTTATCCAATAGTTTCTTATGTATCCTTTTTTTATAATATTTTTAGGTTTTTGCGCTCCAGTGCTTTGGTTTCTTTTGATGATGTGCTACTTTTTACCTTCTTTTGATTGTATGTCATATGGTGTCACTTTGATGCAGGCATATCTTTTTTTCAGATTGTGTGGCCACTACCGCCCTGAAGTTGGTCCCTGCAAATCGAAGCTTCTCTGATCTCTCAAAAGCACAGGATGCAGATCCAACCGCCGTGTTTTGGCTAGTTTTCTCATTCTTCCTCCTCAGATCCTTTGAGGAGGTTATGGCTGTGTGCCTGTGTTCTACATCTGCTCTCCAGAATCCTCATTTTACCTCACACTCCCTCACAAAGTTGCTGGCAATCCCCAGAAGCTTGGTGTGAAGGTAAGCTAGGAAGTGATCTGGAAAAGCAGTTGTATTTGGAGGATGGGAGTTTACTGGTCTGTGCATGGCTGAGTTTATCCTGGATCTAAATGTCCTTTGCAACAGAGCGATCATAAAAGCTTGAAGGCCCTGCCCTGCTGGTCAAAAACAGTATCCTTGTTGTGGTAATGAAGTTGGCAAGCTGTTATTATCTTTTCAAAATATTATAAGAGAGGTTTCTCTTTCTATTTCCAGTTCCTAACGTTTCATACCATTCCATCATGGCCCCATGAATATGATCTTTTTTTTTTTAGCTATGTAATGAGTATTCATTCAAGTAATTTATTATACATCCCATTTATGTAACTAACGTGGGAACTCATAGCTAACTTGTCAGAAGCTTATGTGCTTTCCTTGCATGTGGATTTGTGCTAAGTTCTTCTTGTTCTTTAAGTGGCATGCTGTTTTTATACTTTTCAGCTTTTGTTGGCACTTTCTCTGTACTAATTGTCTTTGTTTTTTTGCACTGCAGTCATCCTTTTCTTGTATATTTATGCCATCAAGGATGCTCTTACTGTAGTTTCTCCTGATGCGCCACTCCTCCATCTGCCTTCATGAATGAGTTGCTGACTTCCTCCATTGGCTCTGGCTGACATTGCTTGCTGCCCCAGCTCTTGGCTGCATAATGAGCTGTTTAGTTTCATTGTTGCTGATCAATGATCCTACCAGCATGCTCCAGATTACCCTTAATCATCTTTTATCTCAGCATCTTGTGAAAGAATTATGCAATGGGCTACTCTGTCCTCAAAACCCTGACTCTTTACCTATTGCTTACAGCTCTGCCAAGTAGATCTTGGTAAGACGGCATCAACGGTTTTATGGTTCATTTGATATTGTTGAAGAAAGGTTTTTGTTGAGGGAAATATAGCTTGCCCTCAAGTGGCCAAGGATGAACTGGCTCTGGATGTTCATTGCTACAGTGATCATTAAGCTTGATGGCTTAGGCATGCAAATAATGATGTGGAGTCACCGTCATGGTTGTGAAGTTGGTTAGCTCATAATGTGTCTTGCAAATTATCAAGAAAAGGAATTCTTCGTTATCTTGTGATCTAGCAGGTAGTAAATCCTTTCTTTCATTATTGCCAAATAAATTCATTGTTGTTTACTGAAAATTTTACGAGATAATTATCTAGGTTTTCACGTCCTTATTGTAGTTAGTTTGACGGTAATGCTTTTATACTAGATAAATTTATTCTCTGAATGATTCACATTTGAATTGGGTTTTATATTCTTTTGCTTTTTGCATTTTTTTATACACTTATAAGATTATATTTCAAACTGAAATTTTAAGTGTAAGCTTCCGTATATCTATAACGAAGATACCTTCTTGAAAGGTTGGTTTATTTGGGTGTGTATAATGGTGCTATGATCTCATGCTGCATTTGTTATTCTGATGCCGTCTATCTCAATTGCCTGTGTGGCTGACAGACTCACTTGTCTGAATGTTCATTTACCTCTGTTTTTTTAATGTTATCTCGTACTGTTTAATGATTGTTCTATTTTATACATGATGCAAATAATATTTTACAGATCTTAATGCAGAATGCTTTTCTTTCAGATAAAGTTTTCCTTTTTTCATAAGCTACATGGTGATGAAAGATTATCACTTTTTGTTTCTTTTGCCTCCTTTGTTTATATACCTCACCACTAAATGATAATTGAATTTTGCTGCCATGCTTAGTCCATCACATCAATTTTGCTATCATGCTTAGCTACATGGTGCTGCATCGGCGCCCGGGTGTAGTGAAAAGTGAGCAAGGGTCCCCACATCATGGACGGATGCGGGTAAAGAAGCTAGTCCATCATACTAGAATTCAAGTCAATAGGATTAGATTAGGAACTTGGAATATAGGCAGCCTGACGGATAAGCTAATGGAGTTGGTGGATATTATGATTCATAGAAAAATTAATATTTTGTGCCTGCAGGAAACAAAATGGGTTGGAGAGAAAGCTAAGGAAATTGATGGTTTAGGTTTTAAACTTGGGTACTCTGGTAAGAATAAAAATAAGAATGGAGTCGGCATAATTTTGGATAAGAGTTTGAAGGATCACGTAGTGGAAGTTAAGAGAAATTGTGATAGAATTATGGTTTTAAAAATTATAATCAATGTAATAATTATTAATATTGTAAGTGTGTATGCTCCCCAAATAGGCTTGGATGTGAGCATAAAGGAAAAATTTTGTAATGATTTGGAAGAGTTAATACAAGAGATACCTCAGGAGGAAAGATTATTTATTGGAGGAGATTTAAATGGACATATTAGAAGTGTTGTTGAGGAATTTAATAGCATCCATGGTAGAGAAAGAAAGTTGGTGTTATACCAATTGAGGATAAACTTAGAGAAAGTCGGCTTAGATGGTTTGGACACCTAAATCGTAAGCCGATTGAAGCTCCAGTTAAAAAAATTGAGTTATTAGATTTTGCTCATGTACAAAGAGGAAGAGGGAGACCAAAGAAGACATAGCAAGAAACTATAAGGAGTGATCTTAGTTACTTAGACTTAGATAAGAATTTGGTAACTGATAGAGTGCAATGGAAATAAAGGATTCATATAACTGACCTCATCTAGTGGGATTAAGGCTTGGTTGTTGTTGTTGCTTAGTATTATTTATACAACAGTATGTGAAATTTAGCTCTATCCCATGTTATCTCTATTTTTCTTCAACTAATAAGACTGGTGGTGTGGCTAACTCGAAGCTCGAGTTATGGAGAGATACTTTAAAGTCTAAAGGTTTTTATCTTAGTAGGTCAAAAATTAAATATATGAAATGCACATTTAGTAAAAAAAAAAGCACTTGTATTGGTAATGTGATAATTGGTGATCATGTTATCAAAAAAAGTGAGTACTTTAGATACCTTAGATTAATTATACAAAATGATATGAAATAGATAGTGATGTCTGTAGCATGATCTAAGCAAGATAGATAAAGTGATGAAATGCATCTAATGTGTTTTGTAATAGAAAAATTTCACTCAGATTTAAAGATAAATTTTGTAGAATAATATTAACACCAACGATGACATATGATGTTGAATGTTAGTCTACAAAAGGAAACTTATAAATAAATAAGTGTTGCTGAAATGAGAATACAAAGGAGGATGAATAACACATGAAAGGATGGAATAAGAAATAAGAATATCTGTAAGAAAATTGAAGTAGCATCAATTGATGGTAAACTTAGAAAGAGTTTGCCCAGATAGTTTGGGTATATGAATTATAGGCTGATTAAAGTTTCAGTAAGGAAAGTTGAGTCATTGAACATTGTCCATATAAAAAGAGGAAGAGACAAACCACAAAAAATGGCAAGAAATTAGATGGAATGATCATGTACTTAGGCCATGTTTGGCAATGGCCAAAAAATCATAGCTAAAATTACTCATCACCAAAATCTTAAATTTATTTTTAAAAAACTTAAAAAAATTATTTTATATTTCATCTCACACAAATTTCAACATTAAACAATCACTTTATTTCACATCCAACACAATTCTCAATAAATTAATCAACTTTATTTCACATCATACACAATTTTTAATATAACCAACTTACTTTATTTCACATTATACACATTTTTCAAAAATGGCTAAAAATTTCAACTACATCTTCTTTTTTTTCTTATTACCAAACAGAGCCTTAGAGAAAAATGAAAATTTATTAATTGGTAGAGTGAAATGAAAGTAAATGATTCACGTAGTTGACTCCACCTACTGGGATAAAGGCTTGTTGTTTTTGTAATAAGATAAATAATTACAATAAGCATGTTTGTATTTTCTTGAGTAACAGTGGTATTGTAGCATTGCTATTATCTTCTTTTACCCCAAGTCATGCATGCTAAGAGGAATTTTGAATCCCTTTTTTGTGTTTACATATCAATTTTCTTTTTTTATCATAAATTTTCTGAAAATTCTATTTTACAGCGTGAGTGGGACATTGTTCCAATGACATACAACTCAGCGCTTGGCCTTTTGTGACAGCCTGCTTAATGGGAATACTGCAAACTTTACTGCACTTGATTTGAAGTGTGCTTTTCCATCAAGGTCCTCAAGAGTCATCTTTCTTGCTTCATTTTGAAAGGCAATATTCATCCTTATTCCTTGTCCCTGCTACTGAAGTCATCAGAAGGTAAAGGGTTTTTCATCGCAGTTCGACAGATTGAATCGTGAGCAGGCATTTCATGGTTCTGATACGAGAATGAGTCGCAATGGAGTCATCAGATTGTTGGAGACAAGGCATGCATGATTGTGGTTATCAGTTTCATTTATTAAGGAGTATGTTAAAAGCGTAGTAGTTTGGTTTTCTCCAGTAGGATTGTTGAATTCTCTGCATAATTGGATTGTTGAACTTAACGACGGAATCATTTTGCTTGCTTTCTAATATTAGCTTAAGAAACTATTTATCTATTTATTTTATTTTTCCTTCAAGTGAATTTTTTTTTATGATTTCCCCATGCCTTTGAGAAGTCTAATTGCAATTTTTATGAAAAATAGTTAGCAATTTTTATGATTATTTCTTGTTCTCTGTTAGAAATTATGCCATAGTATGATTGTAATTAAATTTTAAGTTTCTCTAACGTTTAAGTTGTAAATGTTTAAAGCCCAATCCATAGTATGTTTAGGTCCAACTTTCTCTTCACAATGGCAATCAGTCTTCTTGTCTGCATGCGTGGAGCCTGTTCAAGTATGGACTTTTGGCATCAGTTTGGTAAGAAGTTTTTTTACTTTTTTTGTGTGATACATGAAAATTTTTTTGGCTAAATTTAAAACATTGTATGATGGAAAATCAAGTTAATTTGTTATGATGATAGTTGTATAAGATGTTAATTGAAGTTGATGATTATATGTGAAATAAAATTAATTTTTTATTGAAGTTTATATTAGATATAATATTAATTTATTTTTAATATAAGTTGAGGATAAAAACGTTTCCAAGTTATCAAAAAAACTCTTCGTGTATCTAATCGACCCAAAGCCTTAATGTGGCAAGGGAAAAGTTTATTTTAGATTTGTAATGTTGAAAAAATGACATGCTCATGAAAAATTATTGGGTGCGGACAGCGCACCGTTCGGACGCCCAATCGTGTTCTGAAGGCCGTTTTACTGATATCTTCCTCAAACATTCTGACTTGCCAGTACCCTGACCTTAAGTCCAGCTTTGAGAAATAATTTGACCCATGCAATTCATCTAACAGTTCTTCCACCACCGGAATCGAAAATTTGTCTTGTACAGTTTTTGAATTGAGCTCCCTATAATCAATGCATAGTCTCCAGGTTCCATCTTTCTTCTTTATTAGTACTATGGGAGATGAGAAGGGGCTTGCACTTTCCCTAATTACTCCTGCATTCTTCATTTCTGCTATCAATTTTTCTATGGCTGATTTCTGCGTTGGCGTCATGTATGCTCGGACTTAGCTGTATAACACACGTGGTGCTCTCTGATTGGATTCCGGATGATATGCCGTTCGAACCCAATAATTTCTCCATATTCATTATTTGGTGTTTTTCGAAATGCAGTTGAAATTAGTACTTGTCCTGAAAGTGCATGTGAACATTTCGTGAGACAATCAAAATAATAATTCACATTCTTTCATTTAAGAAGTGTTGGATTATAATATGAACATAATGTATTTTTTGCCAGCTTTCACTTAGAGAAACTTCCTACTGTGCAGCTCCTTAATGGAGGAAAATAGGAGTTTGGAGACGGGCAATTCATGTTACTGCCTAAGGTTTCTTACATATTTTTATTGCCCAATTCAAATCCAACTACAAGAAGTTTTTTTTTTTGTTGCTGCGTAAAACATATTATAATTATTTAAGTATACTTCATGATTTTATGTAATGTAAAATGTAAAATATTTGTACGTCTTCATTTGATCGGGCTCCAGACTACTGAGAGAGTTTCTCATGATGCTTTAGGCTCTGTTTAGCGCGACGACTAAAATCAGAACCAAAATGATATTAGTTTAAAAAATAACAATAATAATAATAAATAAAATTTTTTAATCATTTCACATAAATTTTAATAAAAAATATTATTTTACTTCACATACTTAATAATTTTCAATAAAAAATATCAATTTTACTTTATATCTTAGACCAAAATATTTAAATCAAGTATTTTGATCTAGAATATAAAATAAAGTTAATATTTTTATTAAAAATTATTGAATATATGAAGTAAAATAATATTTTTTATATTAAAATTTATATAGAATAATTAAAAAATTTATTTATTATTATTATTATTATTTAAATTAATATTATTTTAATTTTGATTTTAATCGTTGCGTTAAACAGAACCTTGGGCATCGATTAGCATTTCGGTGACCAACGTGGCCCCCTATAAGGCCCTTGTTTTTCTATTCAATTTTACAAAAAATGTCCAAACATTTACCTTAATTACAGAATACTTCCTCGACGTGTTAAACGGTTAAACCCACCCTTTCTTTTCTTCCTTCTCCCTCAGCCCTCCAGCGGCGGCTGCCTCTCCTCTTTTTAATCTGGCATGATCCGCCTTCAACGTCCGCGGCCGCCACCATCTTCTCTATTTACGAACTTGAAATCCCTCCCATTCTCTATTGAACCCGCCGCCTCCTCAACCTCTGCCACTTCATCTCCGCCGCGGGACGACGACAGCTCCGCGGCCCCTGCCCTTCGCGACCTCCATCTCCTCCTCTCTCGACCTTCCTTTGATCCCTCTCTCTGCCGCCATCTTCTCTCAAGTCTCCCCTCCCATCGCCTCGAAGTCCTTCTACCCCGTATACTCCCCACGGTCCCGATCAAGCTCGCGCTCCGCTTTTTCTCATTTGCGTCTGATCAGTGTAGTTTTCGCTTCACTGCCCGCTCGTACTCCCTTCTTATCTACCTCCTTCTCAAGTCCGGTCTCGTTCGCCCCGCCCGTCTTCTCCTCAGCCGTCTCCTCGACCCCAGCAGCTCACTTCCTGTCCTCTCCGATGTTCCGGATCGCCGACTCGAGGAGGTCGTCGCCGCGCTCACGGCATCCACCCCACCGGAGGCGGCACAAGCGGCGGTGGATGCTTTGGTGCACGTATGCACCACGCAGTTCCGCTCCCAGGCCTCGAGGCTCCCCGTGGACGCTTTTCAGATGGTGATCGCGCATGGTACGTGTCCAACTCTTAAAACATGTAATGTTCTCATCTGCTCACTCGCTAGAGCAAAGCGGATTGGCGATGCCCACATTGTGTTAGACCAAATGCGAAGGTTTGTTTCACCAGACTCGTATTCATATACCCCTCTCATCGATTCTCTTTGCAAGAGTGGGAGTGTGAAGGAGGCCTTTGCATTGTTCAGAGAAATGGAAAGAATGGGTGTTGTTCCCACAGTAGCCACGTACAATGCGATGCTTGATGGGTTTTGCAAGAACAAGATGTTGGATGCTGCCTTTGGATTGAAGGAAGAAATGGGAAAGAACTTTGTGGAACCAACAGTAATGACATATCGTGCTATCATCCATGGCCTTGTTAGAGAGGCTAGATTTGATGATGCCATTTGCCTCTTTGATGAGATGTCAGAGAAGGGCATTGCTCCCAATGAGTTTGTTTACAATACTATGATAGATGGGTACTCTAGGATGGGGCGCTTCATAGAAGCTTTGAGTTTGAAGGGTGAGATGATGTCCAAAGGGATACCGCCGAACAGGGTTACCTACAATATGATTGTTAGAGGTTTGTGTCTTGCAGGAGAGATGAAACAGGTTGAGAATCTCTTGAAGGAAATGAGGAAGAACCGAATTGCATTGGAAACTGGTGATTTTAATTCGCTCATTTCCTTGATGTTGAGATCAAGTCAAAATCTGGATTTCTCAATCTGGTTAGTGAGGCAGATGCTATCTTGGAAACTTAGAACAAATGACTCACTTTTAACATCCCTTATTAATGAACTGTGTAAAGTTGGGAGGCATCATGAAGCAGTTGGTATTTGGAATGAGTTGTTATTAAAGGGTTTTCTTCCTAGCATTGTGACTTCTAATGCTTTGATTCATGGTCTTTGCAAGTTGAGAAAAATGAAAATTGCAGTTGGAATTCTCAAGACTATGCTTGAGAAAATGATGAGATTGGACATTATAACTTATAACACTCTTATATCAGGAAGTTGTAAAGAAGGGAGACTCGAAGAAGCATTTATGCTGAAAGATGATTTGACTAAAAGAGGCCTTAAACCTGATAACTTCACTTATAACACGCTGGTACAGGGGTTATGCAATTCAGGGAGAATGGATGATGTCATTATGATTTTGAAAGAATTTGAAAAGAATGGCTTTACCCCTGATCTTTTCACATGCAGCATAATTGTTGATGGATACTGCAAAAACAAGGAGCTGGATAAAGGAAAGCTATTCTTGAAAGAGTTTATTTCTTTTGGCCTGAGGCCAAACCATGTTGTTTATAATTCACTTATTGGTGGATTCTGCAGGAATGGTAGTGTAAAGGAGGCTTTCGATCTTGTAACTGAAATGAAAAGCGAAGGCATAGCGAGAACTGCTGTTACTTATGCTATTCTTGTGAATGGATTATGTGGTATAGGATGTATGGAGGAAGCTAAAAGAGTTTTGTCGAGAATGAGGGATGATGAAGTTTTCCCTAATGTTGTATGTTATACTTCATTGATTGATGGATACTGTAAAATTGGTAAGATGGATGAAGCAAGCTACATATTGGAGGAAATGCATGATAATTGTATAGCTCCAAACAAGATCACCTACACTACCTTGATGAATGGGTATTGCAATGTGGGAAATCTAAATAAAGCTGAAGATTTGCTTGAGGAAATGGTTAATCATGATATTGCTCCAGATGCCACCACTTACAAAACATTAATTGCAGGATTTTGCAAGCAAGGAGACATGAAGGGCGCTTTAAGGATATCTCAGCAGATGACTCAAAATTGTTTTCTATTGAATAATGTCCACCCACAGGATGAAATCTCTCCGAGTATATTCAATGTAGAATCTACTTCCACTAGCAAAGGCATCATTAGCTCTTGCATCGCTGATCAGCATGCTGAGCTCTCAGATCGTTGATCAGCATGTTGAGTTTGAGCAATTGCCATCAAAGGTCTAAGTAGCAGTAACATGCTTTGCCTGTTGATGTCAACTGAGGGATGCTGACTACAGTTATAACTGGAAATCCAAGGAACTAAAATTCCTGCTGGTAGGTGTCTTAGTGTGTATTCTCTTGCATCCTCTTATAATGTTTTTAGTAGATAAACAACATTCTTGGATTGCAGGCAGACTTGTATCATGAGTCATGGCTCTTTTAGCTTAAATTCAAGAACCTGAAATGGTAAATTGCATGTCAATTTGCTGAACAAATTTGAAGATATCAATAAGTTTATAGTCAAACATAAGGGGCAGCTCACCCAACTTTGAAGAGCTCATCTCCCTGACCTTCTCCTCTAATTCTCCCTCCTCTCAGAGAAACTGAGCCAACTTTGTAGTCTCCGCTATCCTATGTTTACCTAAAGCAAAAATCTCGTCAGCTCGCTTCTTTTTGTTCACAAGTTTCTCTATGAATGATGTAATACAATAAGTCCTGCAAGAGCAACAAATCAATAACAAGTTTTGTTAGGTGGCAAAACCAGAAGGGAGATAGTTACCTTCAGTTGGTGCAGCATGTTGTTGCTTGTCACATCCTCCTCCCTGATGTGCACAATTTTCACTCAAGTCAACAAGGTGCGCCCTATGCATAGTGTTACGTCCAAGGGGAAGAAACAAGAGCATTTAGCTCTTTGGTCTATCTCCAATTGCAAGAACCTAATACATTTGTTGGTTCTTAGTACGGACTTAACCCATTCACTCCTTGCATGGACCACCCAGTCCCTTGCTCTTGATGACATCCCCTTAATATCAATCTCAATGATGTTGGATATTCATTGAAAAACTTAGATCAGCTACATCCTTCCTTTTCCAAGCTCTGAAAAAACTGGGACCTAACTCTTCTAGAAACACAGCATCTCCATAAGCCCTTAGCCTAATGGCATCATCCTTCTGCAACTCAGCACCTCAAGAAGAGCTATCAACTGTCTGACACCATCGATAATGTTTGTAGAAGGTTCCACATCCATATCCTCATTCGAATGCTTCTCAACATTCTTTTCTTTTGCACCCTCCATATCCTCTGTCTTCACCTAGTGACAAACAACAACAATAATAATCGTTAAGCTTTTATCTCACTAGGTGAGGCTACATAAATCCTTTGTTTTCATTATAATTTATTTAATAGAATGCAATGAAAACAATGAATTCATATAGTTGTCATCACCTAATAGGATAAATGCTTAGTTGTTGTTGTTTGATACCTAATTTTCCTTTGTTCTTGGACTAATAGACCTTTTTCCACTTAACATAGTGTATTGCCTTAGTGGTCGAGCTTCCACTCCATAGAAATCTTTTTATAAGTTGTTCTATAGTGTCAAGCACATTCAATGGCATACAAGTGTGGGAGAGAGTATATAATGGTATAGAAGTTAAGGTTTGATAAGTGTGATCCTTCCAGCCATTGATATATATCTTTCCTTTCAAGAGTTAATCCTTGTTCACATCCTCTCCTACTATTTTCCAGTAATGTTGAGGAAGATTCTAATGATGCCATCTATTTGCTGAAGAGAAGACTACTGCTTGGATTTCCTTTCAATGCATTCTGTTAAAGCTGTTAAACCAACAAAGTTAATATGGTAGCTCTCAATTGGATTGAGTTTGGAATTATACTGACCGAGTCCACCACCCCCCATTTGTTGGCGGAGAACTCTGTCAATAGCATGACCATCGCTTCTTCTTTATTTATATTGTTGCTTGAAGGATCCACAAGAAATCTTATCCAATTAACCCATTTTCTTATGAAAGGATGTGTACCCGTCATCCTTGTACAGCCACTACACTTTAGCTCTTTGCCACCACTACAGTTCATCCTTGGCTCTTATGGAGTTGTGGGATGCCACTGTTGATAGAAGTTCAACATGCTTTTCAGCAAATAATCCTTAGGTTGTGGTTCTTTCTTGTTGGATATGAAGGATGGCTTGCTCTAGCCTCTTTGTTGTGGCCATCTAGTCTCCAACTTCCTTTTTAATACTATTTCTTTAGGGCCTTCAAGGCTTTTTTTTCCTTTCTTCTTGATGATTGCCACAAGCCCTCTTTTAGTTTGTTTCTCTCCAAGTGCTCCTGAATCTCATGGGCCTCTTCATGTATTATCCAAGCCAAGCATCAAAAAATTTAGTTTCCTTTGGCTTTTAAGAATTGTTGATCTACAGAATGATCAGAAACTAGTCTGCCCTAATGAGTGACAAATATACTAGACCTTGCTATCATGGCAAATGAGTTAAGGACTTTATCCAATCTCTCCCACATTCTTCCTCCCTTCTTAAATTCTTCTGAATTTCAAATAGTACTCAAGATCCTCTATTTTTCACTTTAAAAATACTCCATTTTTTATCTAGAAGACAGTATTGAAATTTAAGTGCTTGAAGTACTTGGAAAAACGCCCCGTTGCCGGGTCCCAAGTCCCGGATGAGAAATGCGAAGGGTTGCGTTAGGTAGACGACAGCCAGCGTAAAACTTGTCGAATCACTCATGACATGAATCCTTTAGAAAATTGCGTTAAAGCTAGGGCGTTCCCTGGAAGCGACGCGCTGTATTGCCTGAATACAGTGAAAAATGGGCAAGCGTCGCTGCATCGGCGCCCGTTCAAACATTCCTAAGCTTTCAGTTGTCATGGAGGCATTACATGAAACACAGTAAGACATGAATTTTCTTCCTGGCCTGATCTTTTGACCTTGTTTACACACAATTCCTTTCTTTCCCCTATTTTGATAGCCTCTATGCATTTGTTGTGCAGGAAATCTTTGTCTACTACTTTGTTATAACACTATTATGACTCCGTTTGGCTCACTGCTAAATAATTATAGTTAAAAAAAATCGGAATGATTATAGAAAAATTTCCACAATCTCGCCATTTTATTGAGTTTTTTGGTTATAATTATTTTGATCATAAACAGAGTTTATATGTGATAGCAGTTTTTATGCATCTTGTTTTATTTAACATCTCCAATCAAACATCTCCGATCAAGATTATACTGAGTAGTAAATATTTTTGTAGTGCAGCGAGGCGCCATTTTCAGAGATGGGGATTTCCAGCGAAAATCAAATATGCTGTGCTAAACTGAGCTGTTAGTGGTAAACGTATTTGATTAATTAATTGTATATATATATATATATATTTTTTTTTTTTCTCATTCATATAATATATTTTGCTTATAGTTTCAGAAAATTTAATCCAGGCTGACATGGATTGCATTATTTTTTCACCTTTGTGACATCCCTTACAAAACTTACACACCCTCCATTGTGTTCATTTTGATAAATGGTTAAAATAAATAAAATTTCTAATGTTCATCTCTATAGTTAATTTTATAATTTGCAGAAGATATAGAGTAAGAGCTAAGTGTTCAATCCATGTCAAAATATATTGCAGATGTAGCTCTTTTTAGATTCTATTTAGAAACTTATAACATTGTTTTCGAATATTATTTCCCGTAGCTATTGATTTGCACGATCCTACTTTACATCAAATGAAGCTTCCACGGCCTTTCAGGTATTTTTTATTTTTATTTTTAACGGAAGGATTTAGTTTTTGGGTTTGATTTTACAGTAAGGCACATGTTATTTAAATTACAAATTTTGAGCGTGATGTATTCACGAGTCATTTTTTTTTTTTGCATTTTATCAACAACTGTTAATCTATTTCATGTGGGATTATTTGGAATCTCTTATAGTAGTGTTGTTTTTTATTTAGAATATGAGTAAATATCATTCAGATCCTTCTAAGTTTGAGGTAATATTAAATAAGTCTACCATTTTAAAAATCTTTTAATGAGGTTCGTGAGGTTGATAATTTGATATCAATATTTTAATCATGTTCTCATCTCCCTCCCATCTCACATTTTAGGCTAGCATTGCAACCGGCTATGACGGTGCAGAGTTGTCGCGCGCTGCCACTACGCATGGATGGCCGCGCTGCTGACTACCTGAGATGGGAGATGGAGGAAGTAACTGACATTTTTATATTTAAAAGTAAATTTTATTTTAAAAATAAAAAATTAGAAATTAAGTAAAAATGACTTGATTGAATCTTTTGGATTCATAAGTCTACTTCACATT
>KZ451883.1:4475577-4561787 GCA_002786265.1 Apostasia shenzhenica | reverse complement strand
GCCACAAGCCCTCTTTTAGTTTGTTTCTCTCCAAGTGCTCCTGAATCTCATGGGCCTCTTCATGTATTATCCAAGCCAAGCATCAAAAAATTTAGTTTCCTTTGGCTTTTAAGAATTGTTGATCTACAGAATGATCAGAAACTAGTCTGCCCTAATGAGTGACAAATATACTAGACCTTGCTATCATGGCAAATGAGTTAAGGACTTTATCCAATCTCTCCCACATTCTTCCTCCCTTCTTAAATTCTTCTGAATTTCAAATAGTACTCAAGATCCTCTATTTTTCACTTTAAAAATACTCCATTTTTTATCTAGAAGACAGTATTGAAATTTAAGTGCTTGAAGTACTTGGAAAAACGCCCCGTTGCCGGGTCCCAAGTCCCGGATGAGAAATGCGAAGGGTTGCGTTAGGTAGACGACAGCCAGCGTAAAACTTGTCGAATCACTCATGACATGAATCCTTTAGAAAATTGCGTTAAAGCTAGGGCGTTCCCTGGAAGCGACGCGCTGTATTGCCTGAATACAGTGAAAAATGGGCAAGCGTCGCTGCATCGGCGCCCGTTCAAACATTCCTAAGCTTTCAGTTGTCATGGAGGCATTACATGAAACACAGTAAGACATGAATTTTCTTCCTGGCCTGATCTTTTGACCTTGTTTACACACAATTCCTTTCTTTCCCCTATTTTGATAGCCTCTATGCATTTGTTGTGCAGGAAATCTTTGTCTACTACTTTGTTATAACACTATTATGACTCCGTTTGGCTCACTGCTAAATAATTATAGTTAAAAAAAATCGGAATGATTATAGAAAAATTTCCACAATCTCGCCATTTTATTGAGTTTTTTGGTTATAATTATTTTGATCATAAACAGAGTTTATATGTGATAGCAGTTTTTATGCATCTTGTTTTATTTAACATCTCCAATCAAACATCTCCGATCAAGATTATACTGAGTAGTAAATATTTTTGTAGTGCAGCGAGGCGCCATTTTCAGAGATGGGGATTTCCAGCGAAAATCAAATATGCTGTGCTAAACTGAGCTGTTAGTGGTAAACGTATTTGATTAATTAATTGTATATATATATATATATATTTTTTTTTTTTCTCATTCATATAATATATTTTGCTTATAGTTTCAGAAAATTTAATCCAGGCTGACATGGATTGCATTATTTTTTCACCTTTGTGACATCCCTTACAAAACTTACACACCCTCCATTGTGTTCATTTTGATAAATGGTTAAAATAAATAAAATTTCTAATGTTCATCTCTATAGTTAATTTTATAATTTGCAGAAGATATAGAGTAAGAGCTAAGTGTTCAATCCATGTCAAAATATATTGCAGATGTAGCTCTTTTTAGATTCTATTTAGAAACTTATAACATTGTTTTCGAATATTATTTCCCGTAGCTATTGATTTGCACGATCCTACTTTACATCAAATGAAGCTTCCACGGCCTTTCAGGTATTTTTTATTTTTATTTTTAACGGAAGGATTTAGTTTTTGGGTTTGATTTTACAGTAAGGCACATGTTATTTAAATTACAAATTTTGAGCGTGATGTATTCACGAGTCATTTTTTTTTTTTGCATTTTATCAACAACTGTTAATCTATTTCATGTGGGATTATTTGGAATCTCTTATAGTAGTGTTGTTTTTTATTTAGAATATGAGTAAATATCATTCAGATCCTTCTAAGTTTGAGGTAATATTAAATAAGTCTACCATTTTAAAAATCTTTTAATGAGGTTCGTGAGGTTGATAATTTGATATCAATATTTTAATCATGTTCTCATCTCCCTCCCATCTCACATTTTAGGCTAGCATTGCAACCGGCTATGACGGTGCAGAGTTGTCGCGCGCTGCCACTACGCATGGATGGCCGCGCTGCTGACTACCTGAGATGGGAGATGGAGGAAGTAACTGACATTTTTATATTTAAAAGTAAATTTTATTTTAAAAATAAAAAATTAGAAATTAAGTAAAAATGACTTGATTGAATCTTTTGGATTCATAAGTCTACTTCACATTACTCTAAATTTCAGGAATTTAAATGATATTTACTCTTAAAATTTTCATAAAAGGGGTGGAGATCTAGCAGTTGAAGAGCCTAGCTAACACTGAGGATGCAAATTAGGCTTTCATCGAGGATCTTTCAAGATCTGAAGCTGACATAGAAAGAGGAGAATCATCATCTGCAGCAGAGTTGTCAAAAAGAATGGGCAAAGATGCAATGCAAGAGGTAATTTTCCAGTAAATTTGAGCCACATCGAAAAGAAAGTTAAGCTCCACCAATTGCTATTGCTCAGTTTGAGAAGCAGCGTGACGAGGTGGCTCATCATTTTGCTCTGCCCCTTGGATCTCTATAAATGACAAAAAAGAAGAATAGAGAATGACCTTCTTCTCAACTTGTTTTGAACCTCCACAACCAAACTCCACTATGCTCCTGTGCATTAGTCCTCCAGTGAAGGCATGTGCTCCACTTCTTCCGAATGTGGATGGAGTCTCAGGCAGCTTGGAGATTAGTTAAAACAGTTTGTGAGGATATTCGACAAGCCAAGCATCTCCCCTAATAATTTCTCTCCTCCCTTCTTTTGATTTTGTACTCACCTCTCATGTTGTAATTTTCTCCTGATTACTCAAAATTTTTATGTAAAATTTTTTGGGATCTTCTCCTTTCCCTTTTTTTTTTATTTTCTGGTTTTTCATCCACTATTCAATCTCATTAGCCATTCAAATCATAACCTAGAAGGATTTTCTAAGTCATTTGTGAATTACGAATAAAATTCACGTATACATGAATAAAGCTACAGATTCAATTTTTGTGTCGACATCCAAAATGGGTGCTACTAGTTCCAAGTGGCAACGACAGGTTGTCTGTGCATTCATAAGTGAAGACCAACCTCACGGTTCAAGAGATGAGAAGAACGCAAGATGATTCTGGAACCAGCTGCACAATTGGAGTGAGTTGTCGATGCAACTCAAAGTAAGTGTCGATTACAAGTTCAACAATCTTTTGCACTTCTGGGTGTCAAAGTTTATTATTATTACTCGTAATGTTATATTTTTGTGGCTAGTACTGATGATAAAGGCTAGTATGGTCAATGACATGAGTGGCTCATGATATGGTGTAAGATTCGATATATTAAATGTTAGATTTATTCCCATGTGTTCAGACAGTTCAAGTTCATATGCACTTGGGCTAATCATCCTGAGAATTCGATAAGGCTCTATCTTTTTTGCAGTAAGTTTTTTAGACTTCTCATGGGAAAATCTAGCTGGATTTGCATGGACCATCACATAATCACCTACATAAAATTTCATAACATTTTTATGTGAATCTGCATTAATTTTATATTTAGCATAATTTAAAGATAATTTTCGCCTAATCTCCTCATGCAAATTATGACTATGTTGTGCGAAAGATGATGCAAACTCACTACTCCTATATGACACAGGTAACTCCTCAGGACACAAATCCTGATATTCAGATAATAAATTTTGTACTTCCTCTGGAATGCAGTCATCAGAGGGGACATCTTTCTTCCCACCGCTGCAATCTAGCTTATATGTCCATTTCATTCTTTTCCACTGTCTCGTGTAAGGTAAGGTGACTAATGACTATCTTACGTCTCTGAAGCCCTACTGTAGTCCTTCAGCTGCTGCCTTTGAGCTCAGGTAGAGTTGTGCGGACGAAAGAGCATATAGAATAATCAATGTCGTGAAATAAAGGCGTGAAGTAACTGGATAAATTGGCTGAGTCGTTCATGGCTGAGTATATATTAGATCTAGATGATCTATGCAAGGGTCGACCAATTTAAGCTGTTGGCTTGGGGAGACTTCTAGACTGACCTTTTGTCGTGATTCTAAACAAGGTGATCTCATTTTCCCTTTTAGAAATAGGCCTTTTTCGTTATTTAATCTTTTGTTTTCATTATTCTCATGATATGTACGGATAGTTTATGTTTTTTATTTAAATAAATAGTTTCATCGGCAATCAAGATAAATTGACATTATGCATAATTTGGCTATAATGCTAACTGTTGACCATTTATTTTGCTATGCATATTCATTGTTCCTGCATTTATACATGAATGATATACAATTCGTTCTTTTGGATTTAATTTTTGGCAAGGCTGAAATACACCATGATATGAGTAATTTTTTCTAACATTGTTTTAGTTTAAATTTCTTTCAAGGTTTCCCTATTTGAATCTTTTTTATTTACATTCTACTAATATGGTTTTGTGCATGGAAGTCAATCTGTATGGTGTATCGTTGTGCGCAGTAATATCTGCTAGAACTTTTTTGTGTACTTTTGTAATAACACTGATCTAGCAATTCTGATGTAGGGAAAAAAGATTATTGATGCAGCGAGGTGTTTGCTAATGCGAACTCCAAGCTATCAAAATTAGGATTGTGCCTAGGATTAATTTTATGTGGAAGGATGCTGCTTTAAAGGACCTAAATATACAAAATTAATCTAAGATTAAACTAAAGTTCCAGTAATTATAATATTGCTGCCACACAATGTTTTCATGAAATTTTCTTTTGATTTATAGTGATGCTCTAAATAAATTCAATAAATTCACTCTACTAAGATAGAAATAATTACTAAAACAATTAATCACTAATCCATATAACATCGTTAACTGACATGAAGATCAATTAATATTAATGTAAGAACATTAATCTTAAACGCCAGCCAGCATGCAGTATTGAGAATAAATTAATATTAAAACACAAGAATATTACTAAGGAGAATTAATCAATGCATTTAGCTCAGGTTTAGATGAGTTCGAACTCACTTTATTCCCCTATAAAAATGAATTCCAACTCAACTAGGACTTGGATTTTAAAGGTCGAAATATTAGCAGGTGGATATGACGTTAATAGAATCATTCAAACAATCCCAGGATTAATAGACCAAAGGACAGCCAATCTGATTTTATACCCAAACCAAAGCTTAACTCATAAGCTACGGAATAGTGACTTAACAAAGCATGGGCAGCCATGGAGTAAATAAAACCCAAATTCAGCAACTGGAATAAACAGTAACATCTTAGATAAACCAACAGAACAAGAGGGAACAAGAACAAAGGTAATGCAAAAATCAGAGGAACAAAATCCTTTTTTAAAGATCTCAAGCACCAATTGGGAAACCTGCAGCTCCTATGTGTTCTCGAGTCCAAATCAACCCGCCTGTGAAAACTCCATGAAGAAAACCTCTTCTCCTTCAAACACTCACAGTGAAATTTTTTTTGTTTTCCTTCATCCACTGCCTCCTTCATGACTCTAAGCTCCAACTTTATAGAAGAGGTAGGTGGATTGGAAGTTGCCAGCTGAACGGATGCTACTCGACGAAGCAAAAAGGGGCGAGCAATGGAGGAACTATCGTTGGTTCTTTGCGTCGCTGGGCCGGGAGAGAAAAGGAGGCCAGATCCAAGGGCTGGATGTGATGTAATTAAAGGTGAAAGTACATTCAAGTCCTCATAATTTAGCTGCATCATGAATAAGTCCAAAGTTTGCCAAATTTAAATTAATTTGATTCAATATGAAATATTCTCGAACCTAGTTTGATCCAACTTCACATACAAAACTCAAACTAACCCACAATATATACATGACATCAAAATGAGCATTCCTGCCGACTTAATCATGATACAACTCATAATGACTCAAATAAATATACAGAAATAAAGATAACTATGTACAAGTTAATAAATTATTATAATTTTCATTCGAGGCAGTAGATTATAATGAGGTCGATAGTGTGGGTGATCTGGCCCTGAATCAATTATTGATTGATTTTGTGCTTCATAAGGAATTATTTCAATAGTATTTATCCATTAGTTTGTTATGTGACCTTCCTTTATGATATCTTTGGGTTTTTGTGCTTCAGTGCTTCAGTTTCTTTTGAAGATGTGGTATTTTTTACCTTCTTTTGATTGTATGTCACATGGTGTCACTTTGATGCAGGCATCGTTTTTCCAGATTGTGTGGCCGCTACTGCCCTGCAGTTGGTCCCTGCAAATCGAAGCTTCTCTGATCTCTCAAAAGCATTGGATGCAGATCCAACCGCCATGTTTTGGCTAGTTTTCTCATTCTTACTCCTCTGATCCTTTGAGGAGGTTATGGCTGTGTGCCTGTGTTCTACATCTGCTCTCCAGAATCCTCATTTTACCCCCACACCCCCTTACAAAGTTGCTGGCAATCCCCAGAAGCTTGGTGTGAATGTAAGCTAGGAAGTGATCTGGAAAAGCAGCTGTATTTGGAGGATGGGAGTTTACTGGTCTGTGCATGGCTGAGTTCATCCTGGATCTAAATGTCCTTTGCAACAGAGCGATCATAAAAGCTTGAAGGCCCTACCCTGCTGGTCAAAAACAGTATCCTTGTTGTGGTAATGAAGTTGGCAAGCTGTTATTATCTTTTCAAAATATTATAAGAGAGGTTTGTCTTTTCTTTTTCCAGTTCCTAACGTTTTCATACCATTCCATCATGGCCCCATGAATATGATCTTTTTTTTAGCTATGTAATGAGTATTCATTCAAGTAATTTATTATACATCCCATTTATGTAACTAACGTGGGAATTCATAGCTAACTTGTCAGAAGCTTATTTGCTTTCCTTGCATGTGGATTTGTGCTAAGTTCTTCTTGTTCTTTAAGTGGCATGCTGTTTTTATACTTTTCAGCTTTTGTTGGCACTTTCTCTGTGCTAATTGTCTTTGTTTTTTTGCACTGCAGTCATCCTTTACTTGTATATTTATGCCATCAAGGATGCTCTTACTGTAGTTTCTCCTGATGCGCCACTCCTCCATCTGCATTCATGAATGAGTTGCTGACTTCCTCCATTGGCTCTGGCCGACATTGCTTGCTGCCCCAGCTCTTAGCTGCATGATGAGCTGTTTAGTTTCCTTGGTGCTGATCAATGATCCTACCAGCATGCTCCAGATTACCCTTAATCATCTTTTACCTCAGCATCTCGTGAAAGAATTATGCAATGGGCTGCTCTGTCCTCAAAACAAAACTCTTTACCTATTGCTTACAGCTCTGCCAAGTAGATCTTCGTTATGGTTCATTTGATACTGTTGAAGAAAGGTTTTTGTTGAGGGAAATATAGCTTGCCCTCGAGTGGCCGAGGATGTTCATTGCTAGCTTGATCATTAAGCTTGATGGCTTAGGCATGCAAATAAAGATGTGGAGTCACCATCACGGTTGTGAAGTTGGTTAGCTCATAATGTGTCTTGCAAATTATCAAGAAAAGGAGTTCTTCATTATCTTGTGATCTAGCAGGTAGTATAAATCCTTTGTTTCATTATCACCAAATATTGACGTAAGATGTAGGGGATCTGAAGAAACACCGAGAAAGAGAGAGAGCCCCTAGAGACGGCGGCGCGCAGAGAGCTGAGCCTGTCGGTTAAGTCTCAAAATGAAAAGAGCATCCAGAACAGCACACAGAAGTTTAAGGTTTTTCAGGGATGAGATCCCCTACGTCCACCGAGACGAGCTCGAAATGTTTCACTATATCTCAAAGAGGAGGCTGCTTGGGTCAAATACAGACATGACCAGAGCTCAGAAAGAAAAGGGGCTCCCCTGTACAGAGGGAGGAAATGGAGAAGATCTCTGTGCGACTCGCCCTCTTGGTTCTTCTCCTCCCCGGTTTGAAGCTTTGTTCAAGGATATTTATAAGGCGCAGTGCTGATTTTCCGGAGTGGGATGCACATTTGGAGTTGAGCCCATGCTGGCGGTCCCACCTCTGTCGGTCTTGGAGAAGGCCGGTAGTAGTGGGTGAATCAAGTGGCTTATTGGTCTTCGCACCTTATGGGAACTTACAGCGGTTGGAGCATGCGGGCCCTTAGTTTGCGTGACTGAAAGAAGCATGCTGCATTGGAAACGGTGCGATCAGAGCACGCTAACAGCGATAGGTATAGCTGAGAAACGTCGTGCCCGATGTTGATGGGAGAGCTAGAAACATCGGTCTTGCAGGATGTTTGGTAGGCTCCAAACATCACTCACGATGTTTGAAGGCTCCAAACATCACTCAAACACAGCTTCAAAGGTTAATGCATGATGTTTTAAGATGAAGGAGCGTCATGCGTATGGCTGTGATGCAGTGCTGGAGCCACATGTCAACATCAACCCCCCGCATGCTGGGGCGCAAACATTTTTGTGGGTCATAGCATGCGAACTGTGATAGTGGTGGACGCGCTGCATCTACATGGATAGTCAGGGTGACGCCCTCTTGCTGGCACTCTTGCTTCCATGATTCCTGCAAGGAAAGAGGAAAGAGCAAAGTTAGAGAGATGACAGAACAGAATAAGTGAGCTTATCCTGAGGATGGACGAGCAGGCCCAGAGCCGTCTCTGTTATTGGGAGATCAGTGGCATACTCTTTTTCGCATATCTGCACAGAAAAGAAGTAATAATAATAGTAGTAGAGGTCTTGCCTAGGAGGGATTATCTGACCCAATGTCAAAAGGACTTAGATCGTCTGAAACATCGTGGTCGATGTTTGTACTTGAGGCATGAGTTGACCTCCGTCAGTGTGGCAGATCCTAGTGGGAGGCGAAGGCACTCTGCTTAGGGGGAACCTGTATCATGAGTAGATAGCAGGGACTGCCCTGTTATGGAGAGGTTCCAGATGTTGATAGGAGACCTCGCCTGCCAGGCGTAACTAGGCTCAATGACTTCCGTAAGTAGGAGTGTTAGAATAACTCGGCATAAGAGCAAGTATTGCGCACGATGTTACGTGCAGCGATGATGTTGGCTCAAAGGATAAAGATTCAGAACTGTTGTAATTGAATTCTAGAAAACTGGCAGTAAATGATTCCCAGAAAGCGTGAATTCTAGAAAGCCAGGATGTCGAATATACGAATTCCAAAAATGAATTCCGTAATGCTATAAGTGGAATAAGAAATCCAAAATATCATAGGATGAAGCATCCAATAAAATTTTATCAGAAAATCATGATGGAGGGAATGAGGCCCATGCTAGTGGTTTAAACATCGTGGATGATGTGTGGACAAGGATCAGACCTGTTCTCCATCCCTTGGATTCGCAGGTTCACTGTCTCGATATTTCCTTTTCACCCTTTGCTCAGTTCTGGGGTCAGAAATATCGGGTGCGCTGTTTCTTGCGTCTTCTATGAGCACGAACTGGCTAGCCCTTGCAACCAGCTCTGGGTAGCTTCGAGGTTTAACCAGTTGGAAGGATTTGGACAAGTCGCCGCTCTTGAGGCTCCTCCGATAGTTGTGCCTAGCTACGGCAGTGTCTACATCTTCTGCTTCTGCTGCCGCGGCAAAGAAGCAGTTGGTATAGTCTCGTAGACTTTCCTTCTCGCCTTGTTTGATGTTGGCGAGCACCATGTCAGAAATGACCATTCGGGTTCGGCCGATGAAGCGCGCGTCAGCTCCCATTTCAAATGATCATAAAAGGAGATGTGACCCCTAGGGAGTTTGATGAACCAACTGAACGCTGCCCCCTTCAGCGTATTAGACAAGAGGTGACACTTGGTAGCTTCGTCGGGCTGGCGATAGCGGATGGCAGCCTCGAATCCCTGAATATGCTCGCGGAAATCAGTGGCACCCCTGTAGGCCTCAAGGCGGGGTGGCCTGAAGTCTTCCGGGATTGGCGCCTGCCAGATGGCATCAGAGAAATGAGCTTTGCAATCCAACAGGCCAAAGAAAGGATCAGGTCCATATAGGGGGGTCTGAGCTCCGGTAAAGGGGAGATTGCGTCCGGCGAGGAAAGGAGAGAAAGCTGGAGGAAAAAAGGTAGGTTGCCGCAATGGACATGTTGGAGGAGGATTTAAAGGGACCTCTTGAGGAGGAAAAGGGTGTCTGGGTGGCCGAGAGGAGTCAGATGACTGAATAGAAAGCGTCGCGATCGGCGGGAGAGGTGGAGGAGCCGCCACGACCGGCGGGAGAGGATCACGGGCCGCCGCGACTGGCGGGAGAGGGTCACGGGCCGCTGCGACCGGCGGGAGAGGTGGAGGAGCCGCCGCAGCCGGCGGGAGAGGCGCTGGCGGTAGGACGGCGACGCAAACTGGCTGAGTTTACCTGAGGATCATGGCCTGCTGGGTTGTGAGGCCAGTGACCAGCTCGGTGAGGTTCGCCAGCCCCCTGCAACTCCGAGATGCGATTACCTCTGGAAGAAGAAGTAGATCCAGCGTGACGTCAAGATGTTGAGGCGGAAGCCTCATCACCTGGCGCCCTGACAGATGGTTCTCCTGCGTGTGCTCTACGGGCCGCAGAATTGGTTCTGCGCGTTCTAGCCACCATCCTTTCGGCGTCTCAATGAAAGCACCAGAAAGATGTTGACGTAGGATGTAGGAGATCCCAAGAAACATCGAGAAAGAGAGAGATCCCCGAGAGACGGCGGCGCGCAAAGAGCTGAGCCTATCGATTAAGTCTCAAAATGAAAAGAGCATCTAGAACAGCACACAGAGGTTTAAGATGGTTCAGGGATAAGATCTCCTACGTCCACCGGGACGAGCTCGAAACGTTTCACTATATCTCAAAAAGGAGACCGTTTGGGCCAAGTACAAACATGACCAGAGCTTAGAAAGAAAAAGGGTTCCCCTGTATAGAGGGAGGAAATGGAGAAGAAGAAGAAGAAGATCTCTGTGCGACTCATCCTCCTTGGTTCTTCTCCTCCCTTGTTCGAAGCTTTGTTCAAGGATATTTATAGGGCGCAGTGCTAGCTGAGAAACGTCGTGCCCGATGTGGCTAGGAGAGCTGGAAACATTGGTCATGCAGGATGTTTGGAAGGCTCCAAATATCACTCACGATGTTGGAAGGCTCCAAACATCATTCACGATGTTTGGAGGCAAACACAGCTTCAAAGGTTAATGCATGATGTTTCAAGATGAAGTAGCGTTATGCGTATGGCTATGATGTAGTGCTGGAGCCACATGTCAACACCAAATAAATTCATTGTTATTTACTGAAAATTTTACGACCAAATTAACTAGGTTTTCACGTCCTTATTGTAGTTAGTTTGACAGTTATGCTTTTATACTAGCTAAATTTGTTCTCTCCGAATGATTCACATTTGAATTGGTTTTTATATTTTTTTGCTTTTTGCATTTTTTTTATACACTTTTAAAATTGCATCTTATTCTCTCTTTTTTTTATTCAACACATTATCTTATTCTCAATATTTGCCAGTGCGTCCTTTCTGTTGAATGAAATTTTTAACTAGGATTAATATAGGCATGATTAAAAATTTATATAATTTAAAAAATTTAAGAAATTATTTTATATAAATTCTTAACATTAAATAATTCAAAAATTAAATATATGAAATGTACATTTAGTCAAAAAATAAATAATTATATTGGAGATGTGACAATTGGTGAGCAAATTGTCAAGAAGAGTGAGCGTTTTAGATATCTTAGATCAATTATACAAAATGATGGTGAAATAGATAATGATGTTATTAGCAGGATTCAAGCAGGATGGGTAAAATAGAGAATTGCTTTTGGTGTGTTGTGCGATAGAAAAATCTCATCCAAAATTAAGGGTAAATTTTATAAAATTGTAGTAAGACCAGCAATGATATATAGTGCTGAATGCTGGCCTGCAAGGAGGAAACATACAAATAAAATAAATATTACAGAAATGAGAATGTTAAGATGGATGTGTGGATATACACGAAAGAATAGAATGAGAAATGAGTATATTTGAAAGAAAGTTGGTGTTGCACTAATTGAGGATAAACTTATAGAAAGTCGACTTAAATGGTTTGGACATCTAAATTGTAGTTGAAGCTCCAGTTAGAAAAATTGAGTCATTGAATTTTGTTCATGTACAAAGAGGAAGAGGGATATCAAAGAAGATATGACAAGAAACTATAAGGAGTTATCTTAATTACTTAAATTTAAATAAGAATTTGGTAACTGATAAAGCGCAATGGAAACAAAGGATTCATGTAGCCGACCCCATCTAGTGGGATTAAGGCTTGGTTGTTGTTGTTGTTGTTTGTTGTTGTTCTTAACATTAAATAATTATTTATTTTATATTCAACGAAATTTTAAATAAATGAATTAGCTTTATCTCATATTTAATCTAATTATTATGCTTATTTTTAAAAAAATATATATAATATTTTTTGTAATTATAACTTTTAACATAAGATAAAAAAATGTTTTGCAGATTAAATAAATAAATAAACTATTTTAGAATTTTTAAGTATTTCTTTTTACTTTGAACCATCTAGTAATTTTTCAGGTTCTAGAATAGTATATTATATTATATTAGGTAAAATCAATACCTAATAATCAAAGATTTGGAGCTAGTTGTGGGGGGCGATGTAGCATTTTTTTAAAATCTAAAATATTATTCAGCTGACCTGTTTTGTAAAAATTTGACGATGAATTTGGAGATACGAAAGTGTGGGCGAATTATCAAATTATTGTCATAGTGTTTTTGTTTCTCTCCGCTTTCAACTATTCCATTCTTCCTAATCGAAAATAAAAATTATTCCATTTTTTAGATATTGGCGGCAACGATGGCAATGATGTCGACCTGAGCAGGCAAAAACACGAATGAGTCGACCAGGCACTGAATGCTGCTCTCGAGGATGGTGCTCACAATTTTATGCAAAAATTAAAGCTCACCTATAATTTTTTTATTCTTAATTAACTCGATCTTTTTATAATTCGAATTTAATTCACTCAAAAAAAATAATTAAATTCTTAATTATATATATATATATATATATACATTTATAATTAATTAAAGTTTAAGTGGGGAAATTTTAGAGATAAGATTATAAATATGAACATAAAATTAAAACGTAGAATTTACAAAGGCATTTTTTTAACATTTTTGAAATATATAATAAATATTTTTTCTTAAAAAAAATTTAACTTTTAATTAATTTAAATTTAACTCAAAAAATAACTTTAAATAAGAAAACAATTCTAAATTTGAATCAAACTTGACTTGACTTGAATTTAAAAACTGTAATTTCAGCTTGAGCTCGACATGCTCGAAATTGATTTGATACCACCCCTTAAGATTGAAGGAGAGAATGAGGCGAACTAGTCATTTTATTTACTTTTTACAAAATAAGAAAAAATAAATTTAATCAATAATTCTAATTTATAATAAAACATATTTAAACTCTAAATTCTAATTGATAACTAGATACTTATCTTAATTGATATGAAAAAGTAAATTACATGATATAACGAGGAGATACTTTTGCATCCAAGTCCAAAAAATAAAGCGAAAATCGATGTCGTGTCCATGTGGCTCCCAAGGATTCATCCCAAGACTATCGGAGGCCTAGGACACAATTTTTAAAATTTTTCATAATACTCTAGTTTGATTAACAAGTCCTGCTTTTAAGTTTAAGAATAGAAATTAAATCTAAAAATAAAAAATTAAACTCGAAATAATCAATCTAGTTTAACTAAATTTTTTAGTTTAGTTTTTTTCCGTTTTTGGCCGGTTTTTTAGTTTTTTTAATTATTTTTAATAACTCTAAATTAATTAATTGAGCTGTGCGGGAATGTCCAATAAGAAGAAGGGCTTATGCAACATTTTGCAAAGTGCGCAAACCGTTAACTCTGCCACATTCGTAAGTCTGGCGATTCAAACGCAGCGCCCGCCGTCAAATCCGGAGTCATGAGGAAGACAAGCATGGCGGCATGGCCGCTACGATGGTTTGGGTCCTTCCCTTATTTCCCTCTCTCCCTCTCTTTCCCTTCTCCCCTCTGCCTCTCCCTCAGATCCAATATCATCATCCCTGCATGTAGATGCGGTTCCCCGTCCCCTCGTTGGCTCATCCTATCGGATTCCGTCGCCTCCTCAGCCGCCATGGACGAAAGCAAGGCCGGCTTGTTCAGCGACCTCAAGGGGAACGACAAGGAAAACGCCACCATGATCTGCTTCAGCGCCACCATGAGCACTTCCTCCGGCGTATGGCTCAAGGAGCAGCCGCTTGACTACTCTTTCCCCCTCCTCCTCGCCCAGTTCTTCATCATCTTCCTCGCCTCCAGCCTCGCCCATTCCCTCCTCCGCCCCATCGGCTTCCCCCAGGTCATCTCCCACACCATCGTAAGTACGTACCACCCACACTAAGCACATCTCCCATTCTCCTCCATTCCTTTTCTTCGTCTCTCATGGCGGATGGGTTCTCCTCTGATCCAGGCGGGCATCGTTCTCGGGCCTTCCTGCTTATCCAGAAATCGCGGATTTCAGGAGACGATCTTCCCTCTCCGTAGCTGGGTTAATCTCGACCTCATCTCTCAATTTGCGTTCGTCCTCTTCATCTTCGTGATTGGGGTTAAGACGGATTTAACCCTAATCCGCCGATCGGGGCGTAATGCCCTAGCGGTCGCCATGATAGGCACCGTCGTCCCCTACTTGGCTATCATGAGCGCCGGCATCTTCCACCCCCGGATCCTGGGAGACGTCGGATTCGGCAAGATCGTCGCCAACATCGCTAACAGATGGTCGGTGACTTCCAACACCGTCGTCTCTTGCCTCCTCACCGAGTTCAATCTCCTCACCTCCAAGCTCGGCCGCCTGGCAATGTCCGCCTCTCTCATCGCCGAGTTCCAAGTCGTACTCCTCACCGCCGCCTTCAACTCCTTCTTCTACGGCAGCTCCTTGCTCTACATCCTCGGCTCCCTGTTCTCCTTCAGCGGCTTCATCGCCTCTATCTGGCTCATGGCAAGGTGCCTCACCGTCTGGATTGTCCGCCGCACGCCAGATGGAAACCCCATTGACGAGTTCAGCTTCCTAACCCTTGTGCTGGTCGCCCTCGGCAGCAGCGTCATCGGCGAGCTCGTCGGCGAGACGCCCATGGCCGGCCCCCTTCTATTTGGTCTCCTGCTCCCCGGCGGCCCTCCTATTGGCACAGCCCTCGTCGACCGCCTCGACAAACTCGTCTCCGGAATCTTACTACCCGTCTTCTGTGCTGTTGCAGGGCTCCGAACCAACGTTCACGATTTCGCCAGAGATCGTGGCGGCGAGCAATGGGGACGCGCCACCTGTCTCATCGGATCAGGCGTCTCAGGGAAGTTCGCCGGTGTTATCATCGCCGGCCTCTATAGCAAGATGCCGATCCGCGACGCCTTCGTACTCGCCCTCATCCTCAACTGCCATGGAGTAGTGGAGATCTTCTCCTTCAACAGCTGGGAGGACTTCGGCCAGGCCGACAGCGAGATGTACGCCGTGAACGTGCTTGCCCTAATCATCGTCGGCGGAACCACAGCTTCATTGCTGAAAGCCCTATACGGGCCTTCGGCGAGGTTCACGGCTAAGAAACAGCGGACGGTTCAGAGCATCGGTCAGATCGGCGAGCTCCGATTGCTCGCCTGCGTTCACGGCGAGGATCACGTGCCGCCGCTCCTCGCTCTCACCGACGTGATCCATCCCTCCGTCGTATCCCCTCTCTGCATCTACCTCCTCCACCTCAGCCCCCTCGCCGGCCAGAGCCACGCGACGCTATTACCTTACAAGCGGAAGAAGCGGCGGCGCGCCTCCTTCAAATCCCTCTCCGCCGGATCCACCTCCGACCGCGTCGTGAACTCCTTCCGTGAGCTGGAGCGGCACTACCCTCCCGGCCGCCTCGCGATGCTCCCTTTCATAGGCGTCTCCCCTTATGCCACGATGCACGACGACATCTGCGCTCTCGGTCAGGAGAAAATGGTCGATCTGATCCTCCTCCCCTTCCACCGCCGCATCGATTCCGGCCTCTGCCTCCCCGATTCCGTCAAACCCGCCGTCCGCGCCGTCAATAACAACGTCCTCCTGTACGCTAACTGCTCCGCCGCCATCCTCGTCGACCGCGGCCTGTCCTGCGGTCCCGTCTACTCGCTCGGCACCGCCCACCGCGTCGCTGCTGTCTTCATCGGCGGAGATGATGACCGAGAGGCACTCGCCATTGCCAGCAGAATGGTGGAAAATCCGTCGACTGAGCTCGTCCTTTTCAGATTCCTCAACCAGAAGGGGGAGCCGGCGGACGGCGGAGGGAAAGAGAGGGATGAAGAAGGTATGCTGGACGACGAGGCGGTGGAGCAGTTCCTGGTCCGCCATGAGGGAAACGACAGGGTGGATTACAGAGAGAAGGAAGTGGGAGAAGGGTCGGAGACGGTGGCGGCGATACGGGAGAACAGCGAGGATTGCAGCCTGATTCTCGTGGGAAGGGGAGAGGGGAGGGTGTCGCCGGCGACATCAGGCCTTGAGATGTGGAGCGACTTCCCGGAGCTTGGGGTCGTCGGCGACGTGCTGGCCTCGCCGGACTTCGGCGGGAAGGCGTCCGTGCTAGTGGTGCACGTGCCGGCGAAAGGTTCTGTCGCCAAAGCCGCTGCTATTCAGGTTGGATCCGATGGTGCAGCTACGCACGTGAGGTCAGGCCAGCATGCACGTGGCGATGAGGCTGAGGAGAGACTCATCAATTGAATGCAAAGAGAAAATGGTCGCATCGTCTCAAGATTCGTGCATAGTTGCTGTACTTTACGGTAAGTAGGCCGACGGACGGCTTTCGTGAGAAGTAGAGCAAAGGTATGCATCATGCCCTTATTTTGTTAAGCATCTCGTCTGAGCTCTGGCCATATGCAGGATCATTTAAAAAAAAGTACTTAATTTTTTTTCTTTAAAAAAAAAAACTGTTATAGTTTAAGCAAAATGTTCGTACTCATAACGTTCCTGTATAGGCTTTTTTTTTCTTTTTAATGAACATTCCTGCTTAGCTTTAACTTATGAGATAAGTATTATTGAAATGTACTAGGCCTCCATCTGTTGGCATGTTACGTTTTATGAGAGGGGTGGTAACTTGGAACTAGTGAAGGAGAATTGATTTTAGAATTTATCTTGGGAGGCGTTTGATTCAATGATATTTTAATGTTATGTTGTGTTATTTAAAAAAGCAATTGTTTGGTTTAATGACATCTACACAGAATTTTCTATCAGATTATAAAATTATTAGTTAAAAGATGATATTTAGATGTCATGACATCTAGATTACATATATAATACCAAAATAACATTGAATCAAACGCCCCTTAATTTAAAATTAAAGTTTTGTTTTTTATCTTTACAATATTTATATATATATATATATATATACATTTTTCAGATTTTTTTTATTTATATTACAATTTAAGTTTAATTACTTAAAAATCTATAGTTAACTTATAAACATTGTTTAGTCTATGATTTTTATTTTAAAACTTTTATAACAGCAAAAGTTTTTGTAAATTATGATTATCATATAACTGATTCAATTTGATATACTTCATAAGAAGTTTTTTTTTTATTTTAAAAAATTTAATTTTAACTTTGTAGTCTCTCTCTCTCCTTCTCTCTCTCCCCCTCTCTCTCCCTCTCTTTCTCCCTCCCATGCAAATGCCCACCCCTCCTCTCTCTCTTGCACATGCCTGTGTGAAGGAGTGGCAAGCGGTCTGTGCATGCCTGTGCAGAGAGGGCAGTTGCTGAGGGTGGCGAGCCGCCCGCTCCCACACTCTCTCTCTCTCTTAATATTTGCAATTATATAAAATATAAGATGACACATATAAATATTTAATATTAACAGTTAAACTCAAAAAAAAAAATTAAAAAGTGAGGTGTAATTTCACTTTTTAATATCAGTCTTATTTCTTTAGTTAAACAGGACTTGGAATAATTGGGTTGTGTTCAACCCTAATTTCATTATGTATTTAAAGATAGGTACAATTACAATAAGATACCCACAAAATAAATAGATAATAATTGCACTCCAAAATATTTATCAACACAACACTCCCCTTTAAGATGGTGCATAGATATTACATATACTCATTTTGGTAATAATAGAAGAAAACACTTGTGGACTTAAGCCCTTCGTGAGAATATCAGTCAGTTGATCACATGAGCGAATATATGGAATACAAACTTCTTTAGTTTCTAACTTTTCTTTGATAAAATGTCTGTCAATCTCCACATGTTTGGTCCTATCATGCTGGACAGAATTATTTACTATATCTATTGTAGCTTTATTATTATAATAAAGCATGAGTGGGGTTTAAGAAATAAGACACAACTCAGACAGTAAACTTTTAAGACATAACAGCTCACAGATTTCTTGAGCCATAGCTCGATATTCTGCTTCAGCACTGGAGCAAGTTACTACTAATTGCCTCTTACTATGCCAGGTCACTAAATTGCTTCCAACAAATGTGCAATAACCTAAAATTGATTTTCTATCATCCAGTGATCCTCCGCAATCCGCATTTGTATAATATTCCACCTTTAGGTGATTATTTGGTGAAAATAATATTCCTTGGCCTGGGAAACCTTTCAAGTATTTTAAAATATGATTTACCACTTTCATGTGAGGTTCTCGAGGATCATGCATATATCAACTTACCACACCTATGACATATGCTATGTCAGGTCTTGTAATGCTCAGGTATTTTTATTAATTTATTTAATAATAAAATTTGAATTTGATTTGTTATATTCATTATATTCAATTAATTTTGGATAATGATTAATTTGAATTCATTTGAAATTCGGATAAGTATTAAAGAGAAATTAATTTAAATTAATTGTTATAAATTTTCATCCTTATCCTTTAGGAAATTTGACTAAATAGCACATTAGAATAATTTGGAGTCTAATAACAAAGAAAAGGCAATTTAATCTTTGGTAATCTAATTAATTAAGAGCCTAAATTATGGAGAGATTTAAGGAAAGAAACATTTTTACCGTTTCTTCTCTCCCGTACTTGGTAACTGTTGGCCCTAAGGAGAGAGAGGGAGTGTTCGGCCAAAGGAAGAGGGAAGGAGGAGACGAAATTAAGGTGTTTTTGTAAAATTCTCTCCCGTGGTCATCTCGAATCGTCTACAACGTGAAGATAGATCGTTCCGAAGCCTAAGGAGGGGAGATTCGGAGGATTTCGGCGAGGATTCTAAGAAATTATCGGAGTTTTCGTCATGGTGAATAAGAGGTAGGCGTACAATGATGTCTACGATAATTAAATTAAATCATTAAAATGAAAATATTTATTTTGAGTTATGTAAATTATTATTTGTGATAAACGCATGAGACGGAGGATGGATCAATGAATTTTTCTTTATTCTTTTATTTTATCATGCCAAATAATTAATAGATCTTGCAATTTTTCACATATGGATTTGACAATGCTTTACATTAATATTTATATATATTTCTTTAATTGATTAATTACTAATGCTTTTGAAAGAATGAAATTACTGCATGCTTAGATCAATATCTCTGTACGTGCCAATAAATAAATAAGTAAATATATATATATATTTATATATATAAATAATGATATATAGTATTTATATAAATAAATATATATACATATATTCTGTTATTATGAAATAGAACAGAAAATATTTATATTTTATTATTAATTAGAATGGTTATAATAATTAATGTTAATATAGTAAATTAAATGAATGATTATAAAAGTGTTGATTTATTTTGCTGTAATTATTGTGATGTGACGATTAAGTTTATTTTACCCACAGGTGATTATAATTTAGATGAATGTCAATAACAACATATAGGTGAAAATTGGTAAATTTTAATTATGATGGTGATATTTGTATTCTTTTAAATGAAATAATAATTGTGAAATTATAAATACAATTAAAATATTAGGAATCTCATGATAGTCACTCCTGTCTGGTCGAGCTATGATTTGACTGTCAATGACCTTGAGGTGACATTGACTTTGAATTAATAAATTTCATGAGGTGAAAATGCCACGAAGTGATAAAGGTAGTGGAAGTGACATTATGAGTATTCCAAGGTCCTTAAAGTAATGATATGTGATAATTAAAAACGTGCACTATTTATTTTTTCCTGTACTTTGATACATGTTCGTAAATTCTTGTAATATCTGATTGTATCGTTGTGATGTAACTGATTATGTGCACATGATGTTTATATAAAATTGTGATTGTATGTCTGTTTGATTTATTTTATTTTAACTGGTAGGCGGTGTTCACCTTCTCAGTCCATATTTTTTTGGACTGACGTTATTTTTATGGCAGGTACTGTAGGACAAAGTGATGCACAAGGGAATTGAGTTCGTGATGGAGAGACACCATAGAATGAGCTAGAATTTTATCTTTTATTTAATTTGCTTTGAAATCATGAACATTTGAATGGTGTAGCTAATATGATGAAATTTTATTATTACTTTCGATGTTAACCTAGATGATAGTATCTCTACTTATGGTAGAGACCCATGGTGTTTGGTTTTAAATATTTAATGTCAAATTTTTTTTTATTTCTTTTATTCCTAGCTAACTTTGGTTGTTCTCTTTATCACAATGTCACAATTCTGATTTATTATGGTCTACTTCGTGTATATATTAATCACAGGAGATTATAATAAATTTGGGACAAGGTGGTATCAGAGCATAGGTTAAAGAACCTTAAGGAACTTTACTTGTGAGTGTGGGTAAAATGATAGGACTGGGATTCACTTGCACATATTGTATCTACCATGTTTGAGTTATTTATTTATTTTTTATATAATTTTAACAAGAGTTACTTTCAGGAAAGAGGTAACATCTCAGGCGCAGTTTGCAAAGAGCAATCCTAACCCGCATAATGAGCTTAGAGAAAAGGGATTGTTTGCTAGCACTACTGAAAAACTGACTACGATGCTTACTACCCTTGTGGATATGCTTGGAGCAACACCGCCCCCTGTAGCTCATCGGGTGGAGAAGTCTACTGAGAAAGAGCCATATATGGATCGTGTGGAGGAACTATTTCAGAAAATGCGCCCTCAGCACTTTGAAGGCTCTAATGATCTCATGATTGCTGAAAACTGGTTGGGAAAAATAGATAAGGTGTTCGAGAGCATCCGGTGCCCTGCTAACAGGAAAGTATCTATGGCTGCATCCGTGATGGATGGTGCAGCAGATGACTAGTGGACAAATTATCGTAGAGTTCACCTGAGTGATAAAATGGTGGAAGCTATCACTTGGGAGGAATTTCTTGAAGCTTTTAGACAGAAGTATGTCCCTCTTTCAGCCAGAAAGAAAACGAAAGATGAGTTATCTCGCCTCCTACAGCGAGGAATGTCGGTGTCAGAGTATGAAGCAAAGTTTGCTGCTTTTTCTAAATATGCACCTTAGTTGGTGTCCACTGAAGAAAATAAATGTGACTTATTTTTGCATGAATTGTGTGACAATATACACACATTAGTTATTCCTCAGCAGCTAAAGTCCTGTAGTGCTTTAGTGAAGACAGCAACCCTGGTGGAGCAAAACGAGCAGGCTATGCAAGCAAGGAGGGATGTAGTAGCTAACAAGAGGAAAGGATTGGAGTCAAAGCAATCTGGTGGGTCATCCTCAAAGAAGACAAATTCAAGTAGAGGCTCCTACTGTAGGATCAAGTATGACGTCTAGAGGGGGGTGAATAGATGTAATTAAAATTTAATTTAATTTAATTTACTAACTATAACAGTTAGTGCAAAATACAAGCGGAAGCAAATATAAGTGTAGACAAGAAGAAAATATCACATCCACAAAGAACACACGATATAACATGGTGTGGCTCAAATTAGAGCCTAATTCACCCAACCCCGATCGGAAAGATATCACTATAATACACTCCTTGATTTAGGCGGAAAAGCCCATACAAATTCTCCTCTATCCACTCACTAGAGGCCCTCCTCACTTTTAAGTGAGGGCTCACTCACTCACCTCCTCTAACCCTTATTTGGAGGCCTTCTTCACACACACAGTGAAGGCAGAAAAGAACAACTAAAATATTACAAAGAAAGAAAATCACTCACTCTTTCTTCTTATGATTGAATCTTGAGAGCTAGAAGAAGAGTGGATGAAGAGCTTTTCCGGCGACGATGACGGCGACGATGACAGCGACGAGGAGAGGAAGAATGCGGAGAAGAGCAGGATGAAGGGAGGGCGACGGGGCTCGGGAAAGGGTTTAAAACTTACTAATAATATTAAAAAAGATTTCAGCTCAACTGAGGTCGCCCTGGGATCTCCCTGAGGTCGCCCTGGGATCTCCCTGAGGTCGCCCTCAAGTCGCCCTCGGAGCCCCGTGAGGTCGCCCTCGGGTCGCCCTGAGGTCACCCTTGGGTTTTCGTAATTGCAGTTTGTTAAAAAAAGAATTTGAAATTTGAAATTTCATAAAAAAAATTTGAAATAAAAACCAAAAATTTGAAGATTTGCAGACATATTTATCATCATCCCCTAACAGTAAAAAAAATCAGATCAAAATGAAATTAAATGGATATTTTGATCCTATAGGTTGATTTGCCCCCCCCAAAAAAATCTCAATTTTAATCAAGCCATCTAATCCCTTAATTTTTAAAAAATTTATCAAAAATGAACATGCTCATGTGATTTTTGGTATCAAAGTTGTCAGGCGCTAAAAATTCTAAGCACTTGATGTCAAAGCAATTTAGCTATTTGCAGTACAAACTAAATAATAGTTGAGCTATATTATATATAATGATAAAAATAACATGAATTATACACAACTCAATAATATTATTTAAAAGTATATGAAGCAATCCATGATCAAGCATTGTGTATATAAAGCAGGTGTAGGGCTCAACAATTGCTATGGTTTAATATAGATTAGTTTAAGTGATTAAACTAGTGTCCTATTGTGCACATTTCTAATTCTCTCCTTAAATTTGTAAATTCATTTTTCGGGAGAAGTTTGGTGAAGATATCAGCTAAATTAGCTTTAGATCCAACATATTCTAATACTATATCACCTTTAGCTACATGATCTTTAATAAAGTGATGTTTCACTTCAATGTGCTTTGTTCTAGAGTGATTTATGAGATTTTTGGTCAAGTTTATTGTACTAATATTATCACATAGAACTAACATTTTCTTATAGTTCAAGTCATAGTCCTCTAAGGTGTACATCATCCATAAGAGTTGGGCTACACAACTACCAGCTGCAACATATTCAGCCTCAGTAGATGACAGTGTCACACAATTTTATTTCCTACTATACCAACTTACAAGGGAGGAACTAAGAAATTGATAACCTCCGCTAGTACTTTTTCTATCTAATTTACATTCTGAGTAATCTGAGTCAGTATATCCAATCAAATCAAATGTGCTTGTTCTAGCATACCATAAGCCTACATTAAGTGTACCCTTAAGATGCCACAAAATTCATTTAACGGCAACTAAGTGTGACTCTTTTGGATTTGATTGAAACCTAGCACATAGGCAAACAGAAAACATAATATCGGGTCTACTAGCAGTCAAATAGAGCAAATTTCATATCATACTTCTATATAATTTTTGGTCAACACACTTGCCTCCTTCATCGCTGTCAAGCTTTATATTTGTTGTCATTGGAGTAGCTATCTCCTTTGATTTTTCCATGTTAAATTTCTTTAGTAGTTCTTTGGCATATTTTTTTTGGGAGATGTAGATACCTTCTTTAGTTTGCTTGACTTGTAATCCCAAGAAGAATGTAAGCTCACCTACAAGGCTCATTTCAAACCACTCTCCATGAGAGTGGTAAACTCATTCAAGAAAATCTTGTTAGTGGAACCAAAAACTATATCATCTACATAAACTTATGCAATGATAATATCTTTATTTATATTTTTATTAAATAATACGGGGTCTATTGTTCCACGATTAAAGCCTCTACAAATTAAAAAAGTCGAAATCCTCTCATATCAAGCTCTAGGAGCTTGTTTTAATCCATAAAGTACATTCTTTAGTTTGAAAATATGATCAGGAAAATCAATATTCTCAAAACCTGGTGTCTGTTTAACAAAACAAGCTCTTTAATAAAACCATTCAAAAAGTCACTTTCACTTCCATTTGATATAATTTAAAACCACGGTATGCGGCAAATCCCAAAAGAATGCGAATCGACTCGAGACGAGCTATGGGAGCATACGTCTCATCATAGTCAAGACTTTCAACTTGGTTGAAATCTTGGGCCACTAGTTTAGCCTTATTTCTAACCACGACCTCATTTTCATCTAATTTATTCCTATAAACCCAACGAGTACCAATAATTGGGTAATCATCCGGTTTTGGAACTAATTCCCAAACTTGATTGCGTTCAAATTGAGCATGTTCCTCTTGCATGGCAATAATTCAATTTGGATCGCCCAATGCTTCATCGATACTTTTAGGCTCAATTTGAGAAATTAATGTAAAATTACTATCTAATTGCCTAAAAGATGACCTAGTTTTCACACCATAAGATGGGTCACCGAAAACTTGATCTAAAGGGTGTTTAGAAAGTACCTTCTAAGCTTGAGGTGGAGGTGGAGCATAGGTGTAGGATGAGCTTATTTCACCTTTTTGTTGAATTTTTTTTTTTAGTTCATCCACATACCCATGGATTTGGACTTGATTTAGCTTCTTGGCTACCACATCCTCAATGTCATCATCTACAGGGGAATATCTTGGATAAACAAAGTTAGATTCGTCAAATGCAACATTGAATATTTCCTCAATTTCTAGTGTCCGCTTATTATAAACACGATAAGCTTTACTAGTGAGGGAATATCCAACAAAGATTCCTTCATCAACTTTTGATGAAAACTTGTCTAAATAATCTTTGGTATTTAGAGAATAAACCTTACATTCAAACACTCTAAAGTAGTGGATCTTAGGTTTCTTTCTATTCCAAAGTTCATATGGAGTTTTCATCAAAAGAGATCTAAGGTACACTCGATTTTGGACATAATATGTCGTACTAATGGCTTCGGCCTAAAAGTATTTAGGCAACGAATATTCATTGATCATGGCACGTGCTGCCTCTTGAAGAGCTCGATTTTTTCTTTCCACAACCCCATTTTGTTGAGGTGTTCTAGGATTAGAAAATTCATGCAAATATCCATTAGCTTTGCAAAAATTTTGAAAATTAAAGTTGTCAAATTCACCACTGTGATCACTACGAATCCGGTTAACTTTAACACTTTTTTTATTTTCAACTCTTTTATAAAAATAATGAATCTTTCAAGAGTATCATTTTTATGTTTAAGGAATAGTGTCTAACTAAACCTATTATAATCATCAATAATAACTAAAACATACCTACTACCGCCTATGGACACTACTCCGTGTGAATCTAATAGATCTAAATGAAGTAATTCAAGAGGTTGAGAAGAACTTACCAACTCTTTGGCCTTATGGCATCTAGTTTGCTTACCTTCTTGGCATACATCACATAATGTGTTCTTTTCATATTTTACTTGGGAAAGTCCATCTACATGATCATATTTTGAAAGCTTGGAGAGAAGATTCATATTGGAGTGTGTCATTCTCCTATGTCATAACCAAGCTTCTTCTTCCTTTGACATTAAACACTTAACAGAATTATTAGTAGTAATGGGTAAGTCAATTGTGTACACATTTTCATCTCTACTACCAACTAAAATGGTAGAGTCGGACTCAATGTGTTTGATAATGCATTTAGTAGAATAAAATTCTACTAAATAGCCATTATCTCACAATTGACTTACACTAAGGAGGTTATGTTTCAAACCTTCAACTAATAGTATCTTTGATAAAAATAAATTAGATTTTACAAGAATTGAGTCATAACCTACTATGAATTCTTGACTATTATCACCAAAAGAAACCTTACCTTTATTCTTAAATTTGATGGAGAAGAATTTTGAGGCATCATCGGTCATATGACGTAAGCAACTACTATCAAGATACCATAGGTTGTCGGCGACCCTACTTCTCAAGCACACTTATTTACAAACAAAAATTAAAAATTTTGGTACCCAAAAATAATTGGGTCCAATGGAGTTAGGCACTAAATTCTTACGTACCCATGCTTTTAATCCTTTTTATGAGCACGTCCTCTAGATAGGTTCAGAGACATAAGTGACCCTAAGGCCCTGTTTGGCAATGGCCAAAAAATCATGGCTAAAATTACCCATGATCAAAATCTTAAATTTATTTTAAAAAAACTTAAAAAATTATTTTATATTTCATCTCACACAAATTCCAACATTAAACAATCACTTTATTTCACATCCAACACAATTCTCAATAAATTAATCAACTTTATTTCATATCATACACAATTTTTAATATAACTAACTTACTTTATTTCACATCATACACATTTTTCAAAAATGACTAAAAATTCCAACTATATCTTCTTTTTTTTCTTATTACCAAACAGAGCCTAAGGATTTCTTAATGGGAGAGTTAGTTCCGCCTCTCACAATCAAGGAGGTATAAGCCTTCTCCTTATGAGTGGAATCGTATCCAATTCTGGCCTTATTGTATACTGTTCTTTGGTTTCCAAGCATCATATCTAGATACTTGGACCCCTTAGTGAATACTTCAAGGTCTCTTCTAAGGCTTTCAATTTTAGATTTTAAATCATAATTTTTTTTTCAAGTTTTTCAACTTGAGAAAAATCACATGATTTCTCATCTAAAGTCACTTGAGAGGTCGTAGAAGATAAAGTGTTAATTAAAGATTCTCTCTCAAATTTAAGAGAATTTAACTCTTATGGAGCCCTTTAACCTTAAACTTCGATAACTTTAACTATCCATCAATTCACAAATAAAATCTTGCATATCATCCACTGAAAAATCACTTACCTCAAGATCTTTTTCAGAATTGCTTTCATCATATGTTTTGGCCATTAATGCAAAATGTGCTACATGCTTTTTAGTAGCATCACTATCAGATGAAGATGATGAATCTGAGTCATCCCAAGTGACAGTCAATACCTTCTTTTTCTTCTTGGATTTATCCTTGCCTTTATGCTCTTTTTGGATATTTGGGCATTCATCTCGAAAGTGACCTGACTTTTTACAACAAAGCATATAATATTTTGTCTCCAATTTTTATTATAATTATTCCCCTCGAAGTTCTTAATATTTTTCTTATTTCTATCCCTACTAGACATCCTAATCATTTTCTTCATATCATCTTTATTAAACTTCTTTCCTCTCCTCATCATTTTTCTAACCATATGGGCTACAATTTTGGCTTCTGGATCACTATCATTAGAAAAAGATATTTCAACTTGGACTTTCTTGGAGAGTTTAGGTAAAGGTAATGATGAAGATTTTTTCGATACTTTTTCTTCTACTACTAAAGCTATGCCTTTTTTCACTTCTTTCTCTCCACCATGCCTAGTTTCATGAAGTTCCATATGGCTAAACAACTCATTAATTTAATATGTATCGAGGTTTTGAGAAACTCCTATAGCATCAACTTTGTCAACCCATAATTGAGTTCTAGGAAAAGCATCCAATACTTTACATACAACTTCTCTATTTTCTAAAATCTCACCTAGCCCTACAAGCCTATGATAAATCTCTTTGAATCTAGAATGCATTTGGGCTACAGATTCACTTTTTTTCATCTTAAAATTATCAAATTGATTTTTGTAGAGAGCTTTCTTTGCTCTCTTGACTTCAGATGTCCTCTCATGTAATTCAACCAACTTCTCCCACATTTCTTTAGCACTAGTTTGGAGACCTAATTTATTGACCTCTTCTTTGGTTAGGCACATTGTAAAGTAATGATACCTCTTGCATTTGCTATATATCTTTTCTTATCATTTTCACTCCAATTTTTCTCATCTAACTCTAATTCATCCTTATCCTTAGGTGGCATATATCATTTCTTAAAACTAATAATCATATCAAAGTCAATTTGAATAAAAGCAGTCATTCTCATCTTCCAATATGCAAAATCTTATCCATCAAAAAGTGGTGGCCTATGAATAGATTAGCCTTCTGAATTTCTAGAGGCTATACTACTTCTGGATGTTTAAACCTATGTAGAAGTCCTTGCTCTGATACCAATTGTAGGATCAAGTATGACGCCTAAAGGGGGGTGAATAGACGTAATTAAAATTTAATTTAATTTACTAAATATAACAGTTAGTGCAAAATACAAGTGAAAGCAAATATAAGTATAGACAAGAAGAAAATATCACATCCACAAAGAACACACAATATAACATGGTTCGGCTCAAATTAGAGCCTAATCCACCCAACCCCGATCGGAAAGATATCACTATAACACACTCCTTGGTTTAGGCGGAGAAGCCCATGCAAATCCTCCTCTATCTACTCACTAGAGGGCCTCCTCACTTTTAAGTGAGGGCTCACTCACTCACCTCCTCTAACCCTTATCTTCACACACACAGTGAAGACAAAAAAGAGCAACTAAAATATTACAAAGAAAGAAAATCACTCACTCTTCCTTCTTATGATTGAATTTTGAGAGCTATAAGAAGAGTGGATGAAGAGTTTGAGCACTTGAGTCCAAGTTCACCTAGATCGCCTTGAATCTTGATTGAAACTTAACTTGAATGTTTTTATCAACTCTTAGGATGGTAGAGAACGAAGGTGAATGTTGGGAGCAATTAGAGAATTTTACGAGCCAAGAGGAATACACCAACAACCCCTATCTCCTTTTATAACAAGAGCTCCAATGGCTAGAAAAAGAAGCTGGAAAAGACCTGGAGGTCGACCTGAGGTCGGCCCCCAGCTAGCCGTTGGAGGATAAAAATAGGCCAACGGTCACGTCCAAGGTCGGCCTCAGGTCGACCTCACCACTGAGGTCGCCTCCAGGTCGACCTGGAAAAATTCTCCAAGATAACTAAAGTTTCTGTTGAGGGTCGCTGCTGAAGGTCGACCTCGGGTCGACCTCACTAGTAAAAGTCACCCTTCAACTATCCCAAGGCTGCTCTGGAGCTATCACAATCAAAAGAAAACATCTAGAATAATCTCACGACTATTAGGCCACATAATTAGGAGAATTTAAATTTTTAAGATTATCTAGTTAACTCGCAGAAATTCTAAGTGCTCAAACTCATATCTAGGCTATTCTAACAATCAAAATCTACCTCACAATAATTCTACTCTCAAATATAATTAAAAGGACAATAATACAATTTGCTTCACTTAACCTTCAATGCTCAAATCTTTCTCTCAAACTTAATTAGATCTCAATTTTAGTATACAATTGAGATGCAACTTTAATAAACCTGAGATTAAGAACACTAAATAATTATGTTAGTACAAATTAACTTAAACATATTGTTAAATATCAAAATCACAATATTACCACAAGGGAGGAACCAACACCTACTTCAAGGCAGCAAGTGATAGTTTGGGCAATAGCAAACTAAGATGCCAACAGTGTAGTAGGTGGCATTTTTGCATATGCAGAGCTGATGGAAAGACATGCTTTACTTGTGGGGAGCAAGGTCACTTTGCTAGATCATGTCCAAAGGGATTCACTAGAGGAGCAAGTATTTCTACATCCATAGTTTCTGTACCTACAGGATGTGGTGGCGGCACATCAGCAATGCCCAGTCTAGGGTGTGGTTCTACAGTACCATCAGGTGGGAGAGGAGAACAAGCACAGTCGCGTATTTATGCTCTTACCCAGCAAGAAGCTCAAGATTCGCCCGACGTCGTCACAGGTACATTGTTGTTATGTAACTCGCCTATGAATGTGTTGTTTGATTCAGGCACATCTGATTCTTTCATCTCCAATGACTTGGTGTGGAGACTATCTCTGGAGACTCATATGTTAAATGAGTCACTTTATATTGTGTTGCCAACTGACATAACATTAGAAGTGAAATTATTTATAGAGGAAAAGATAAAAATTAAAGATCTAGAGTTTAACTCCAAGTTAGTGGTGGTACCGATATTTGAGTTCGATGTGATCCTAGGCATGGATTGGCTATCTAAATATTTGGTGGTCATTGATTGCCGAGAAAAGAAGATCAAGATTAGAGGTGAGGGATCTCAGGACTTGGTAGTATTTGGCAAAGAAAAGAAAGTGCCACTAATATCTGCTATACAAGCTTATCGATTGATGAAAAAGGGTTGTGTAGCTTACTTAGCTATGGCAATGAATATTAAAGATAAAGCAATTGAGCTGCAGAATGTCCCAGTGATAAATGTGTTTCCAAAAGATCTGTCAGGCTTACTCTCATATAGGGAGATAGAGTTTGCAATTAATTAGGGATATATTCGCCCTAGTGTGTCTCCATGGGGAGCACCAGTATTATTCGTAAAGAAAAAAGATGGCACATTGCGAATGTGCATCGATTACAGGGAGCTGAATAGAGTTACTATTAAAAATAAGTACCCATTATCCCGTATTGATGAATTATTTGATCAGTTACATGGAGCTTCAGTATTTTTGAAGATAGATCTTCGGAGTGGCTATTATCAACTGAAGATCAAGAATGAGGATATCCCGAAAATAGCATTTAGGACCAGGTATGGGCATTACGAGTATCTGGTGATGCCTTTTGGCCTGACGAATGCCCCAGCTGCATTTATGGACTTGATGAATCGAGTCTTTCATCCATATTTGGATCAGTTTGTCATTGTGTTTATAGATGACATACTGATTTACTCAAAAAAATAGTGATGAACATGTAGATCATTTATACTTGGTACTTCAAAAGCTGAGAGAGAATCAGTTATATGCCAAATTTTCTAAATGTAACTTTTGATTGTCAAGTATTACTTTCTTGAGACACATGATTATTGCAGAAGGGATATCAGTGGATCCATAGAAGATTTCAGTAGTAATAGATTGGCCACAGCCAACTAGTGTTTCAGAAGTGAGAAGTTTTCTAGGCTTAGCTAGTTATTATCGTATGTTTGTAAAAGGCAATTCTCAGATAGCTTTGTCTTTGACCAGACTAACTCAAAAAGCAGTTAAATTTGAATAGAGTGATGAGTGTAAAAATAATTTTCAAAGACTGAAGAATTATTTAGTGACAGCACCAGTATTAGCACTCCCAGAAGGAAGTGAGGGATTTCAAATGTACAATGATGCTTTATTTCAAGGATTGGGTTGTGTACTTATGCAGTATGGTAAGGTGATTGCTTATGCATCTCGTCAGTTACGGCCTCATGAGAAAAATTATCCAATTCATGACTTGGAACTTACGGCGATAGTATTTGCTTTAAAAATATGGCGACATTATCTCTATGTGTAAAATGTGAAGTGTACACTGATCATCAAAGTTTGAAGTATGTCTTTACTCAAAAGGAGTTGAACCTGAGGCAAAGATGGTGGTTAGAACTGATCAAAGATTATGAATTACAAATTATTTATCACTCTGGTAAAGCGAATGTTGTAGCTGATGCATTGAGTAGAAAAGCTAATATGAATAGAATAACTCTTGATCGAATTGATATGCAGTTGATATTTGATATGGAGAGATTGTCTTTAACAAGAGTTAAAGAAGGAGGAATATTGTACTTAAATCAGTTAATGGTGAGACCTGATTGGCTTCAACAAGTGATAGATGGGCAGAAAGAAGATCCTAATTGTAAGAAGATTTTGAGAAGATAAAGAATGGCCCGCAATCTGAAGTTAGGTTTGATGATCGCGGGGTTTTAAAATATCAAAATAGAATCTATGTACCAAAAATAAGTGAACTTCGACAAGCAATATTACGGGAAGCCCATAGTTCAAAGTATATTATTCATCCAGGTGAAACAAAAATGTATCATGATCTGAAACAAGTAGTGTGGTGGCCTGCACTAAAGAAAGATGTAGTAGAAGTGATCAAAAAGTGTGTACCATGCCAACAAGTAAAAAGTGAGCACCAGCAACCAGGTGGACTACTACAACCCTTACTGATTCCTACTTGGAAATGGGAAGAGGTGGCGATGGATTTCGTTGTGGGTTTGCCAAGATCTCAACGAGGTAATGATGCTATTTGGGTAGTAGTAGATCGATTAACAAAATCTGTTCACCTTTTGCCCATGAAAATCACAGATTTTATAGATAAATTAGCAAAAATATATGTCGATCAGATAGTGAGACTTCACGGTGTGCCCACAGCTATTATTTCAGATAGAGTTCCAAAGTTTACATCACATTTTTGGAAGAAACTGCATAAAACATTTGACACAAATCTGAAGTTTAGTACAGCTTTTCATCCGCAAACAGATGGACAAATAGAGAGAATTATACAGACGTTGGAGGATCTGTTACGTCTTTGTATATTAGATTTTGGTGGAAGTTGGGAAAGCCATATTCCGTTAATTGAGTTTGCTTACAATAATAGTTATCAGGCCAGCATTGGTATGGCATCTTATGAAGCATTGTATGGTAGGAGATGTCAATCACCATTATGTTGGTATGAAAGCAGTGATCGAGCTTTACTTGGGCCTCAGCTAATAGATGAGACTACAGAAAAGATAAAGAAGATTAGAAAAAGATTGTTATCTGCTCAAGATAGACAAAAGAAATACTATGACTTACATCATAGAAAAGTTGAATTTCAAGTGGGTGATCAAGTATTTTTGAAAGTTAGCCCTGAGAGGTATTGCTAGATTCGGTAGAGCAAGCAAGCTAAATCCACGCTATGTAGGACCATTCGAGATTATTAAAAAAAATTGGAATGGTCACTTATCGACTAGCTTTACCATCCCAGATGTCCGGGATACATGATGTGTTTCATGTATCTATGTTAAGAAAGTTTGTTTCTGATCCAACAAAGGTGATTAATTTTGAACCAAGTGTGCTAGAGTTAAGGTCTGATTTGAGCTATAAGGAGAAACCAATGAAGATCTTAACTAAGGATGTGAAAAGACTGAAAAATAAAGAGATTCCTATGGTAAAAGTGCTTTGGAGCAATCAGGCAGAACGTGAGGCTACTTGGGAAATTGAAGCCGATATGGGGAAATCACATCTTGAACTTTTTCTGAAATTTCGAGGACAAAATTTTTTATAAGGAGGGGAGAATTGTAACGCTCAGATATTTTTATTAATTTATTTAATAATAAAATTTGAATTCGATTTGTTATATTTATTTTATTCAATTAATTTTGGATAATGATTAATTTGAATTCATTTGAAATTCAGATAAGTATTAAAGAGAAATTAATTTAAATTAATTGTTATAAATTTTCATCCTTATCCTTTAGGAAATTTAACTAAATAGCCCATTAGAATAATTTGGAGTCTAATAACAAAGAAAGGGCAATTTAGTCTTTGGTAATCTAATTAATTAATTAATTAAGAGCCTAAATTATGGAGAGATTTAAGGAAAGAAATATTTTTACCGTTTCTTCTTTCCCGTACTTGGTAACCGTCGGCCCTAAGGAGAGAGAGAGGGAGTGTTCGGCCAAAGGAAGAGGGAAGGAGGAGAAGAAATTAAGGCGTTTTTGCAAAATCTTCTCCCGTGGTCATCTCGAATCGTCTACAATGTGAAGATAGAACGTTCCGAAGCCTAAGGAGGGGAGATTCGGAAGATTTCGGCGAGGATTCTAGGAAATTATCGGAGTTTTTGTCATGGTGAATAAGAGGTAGGCGTACAATGATGTCTACGATAATTAAATTAAATCATTAAAATGAAAATATTTATTTTGAGTTATGTAAATTATTATTTGTGATAAACGCATGAGACGGAGGATGGATCAATGGATATTTCTTTATTCTTTTATTTTAAAATGCCAAATAATTAATAGATCTTGCAATTTTTCACATATGGATTTGACAATGCCTTACATTAATATTTATATATATATTTCTTTAATTGATTAATTACTAATGCTTTTGAAAGAATGAAATTACTGCATGCTTAGATCAATATCTCTGTACGTGCCGATAAATAAATAAGTAAATATATATATATATAAATAATGATATATAATATTTATATAAATAAATATATATACATATATTCTGTTATTATGAAATAGAACAGAAAATATTTATATTTTATTATTAATTAGAATGATTGTAATAATTAATGTTAATATAGTAAATTAAATGAATGATTATAAAAGTGTTGATTTATTTTGCTGTAATTATTGTGATGTGATGATTAAATTTATTTTACCCAGAGGTGATTATAATTTAGATGAATGTCAATAACAATATATAGGTGAAAATTGGTAAATTCTAATTGTGATGGTGATATTTGTATTCTTTTAAATAAAATGATAATTGTGAAATTATACATACAATTAAAATATTAAGAATCTTATGATAGTCACTCCTACTTGCTCGAGCTATGATTTGACTGTCAATGACCTTGAGGTGACATTGACTTTGAATTAATAAATTTTACGAGATGATAAAATCTATGAGGTGAAAATATCACAAGGTGATAAAGGTAGTGGAAGTGACATTATGAGTATTCCAGGGTCCTTAAAGTAATGATATGTGATAACTAAAAATGTGCACTATTTATTTGTTTCTGTACTTTGATATATGTTCGTAAATTTTTGTAATATCTGATTGTATCGTTGTGATGTAACTGATTATGTGCACATGATGTTTATATAAAATTGTGATTGTATGCCTGTTTGATTTATTTTATTTTAGCTGGTAGGCGGAATTCGTCTTCTAAGTCCATTTTTTTTTTTGGACTGATGTCATTTTTATGGCAGGTACTGTAGGACAAAGTGATACACAAAGGAATGAGGTTCGTGATGGAGAGACACCATAGAACAAGCTAGGATTTTATCTTTTATTTAATTTGCTTTGAAATCATGAACATTTGAATGGTGTAGCTAATATGATGAAATTTTATTATTACTTTCGATGTTAACCTAGATGATAGTATCTCTACTTATGGTAGAGACCCATGGTGTTTGGTTTTAAATATTTAATGTCAAAATTTCTTTTATTATTTCTTTTATTCCTAGCTAACTTTGGTTATTCTCTTTATCACAATGTCACAATTCTGATTTATTATGGTCTAGTTCGTGTATATATTAATCACAGGAGATTATAATAAATTGGGGTGTGACAGGTCTGGTATGAGATAAATAAAGGAGTCTGCCAACTATCTTCTGATATCACCCTTTATCAATCTGCTCACCAACTTCTCCAACTAATTTGTGATTTTGATTAATTGGGGAAGGTGCTGGTCTGCAGCCCAATAAACCTGTATCAAGCAATAAATCCAACACATACTTTCTTTGGGAGAGAAAAATCTTAAGTTTGGATCGAGCCACCTCAATGTCCAAAAAATATTTAAGTTCTCCCAAATCTTTCATATCAAATTCTTGTGCTAACTTAGTCTTCAAATTTGAAATCTTAACTGAATCATCTCTTATTACTATAATATCGTCTATTAGACTATCAATGCGGTTATCATACCTCCAATATGTCTGAAAAATAATGTGGTTTGCATTGCTTTGTTTGTATCCCATAGAAGTAAGTGCCCTTCAATAACGATCAAACCAAGCACGAGGTGACTGCTTCAACCCATAAAGAGCTCGATTCAATCTACACACCTTTCCCATAGTTTCCTTGCTAGTAAAGCCAGGTGGAATCTCCATGTAGACTTCTTCATGTAAATTACCATGAAAAAAGGTATTTTTCACATCTAATTGAAATAATTTTTATTCAAAATTCACTGCACAAGATATTAATGTACGCACTAAATTATGTTCACAATTGGTGCGAATATCTCATCGTAATCTACACCATATATTTGTGTATATCTTTTTGCCACAAGTCTAGCCTTGCATCTGTTAATTTTTCTTTCGGGAGTATACTTTATTGTAAATACCAACTTACATCCTACTAGTCAAAGCCCTTGAGGTAATGACACAAATTTCCATGTGTGATTTTTAGTTAAGGCTTTCATCTCCTCTTCCATTGCTTTTCTCCAGCATGGATCAGCTATAGAATTTTCCAATCACATGGAGTGCTACAGGAAGAAATATTTGTAAGAAATGCTCTATACTCAGGAGATAGAAACTCATAAGACACATAATTAGAAATATCGTGACAATAACGACTAGGAAGAACAATGGGTCTAGCTGACTTATGATGAGCAATAGGTAAATTTAAATCGAAAAAAATAGAAGATGGGGAAGGAGAGTTACTAATTAAGTGGATAGGATCTGAGGTGGCGACAATAGGAGAACCCTGGAGATTTGGCAAATGTGCATTGGCCTCTTCAACTTCAGCGTTGGTATCTTCAACATCAATATTGGTCTCTTGAGTTTCACTAGTCTCTTCAACTTCACCTGTCATATGTTAAATATTTTCATCACGATCATGAATCATAGTCTCATGTCCTATCTCCCCTTCACGACCAGTATTATCAGTAGAGCAAATAGGAGTAATAAGAAACTCATTAATGGTATCAGGTCTTCCATGTTGATCACCTTTTTATTGACTTATATTTCCTTGATCGTTATAGTACGCTTCATGTTCTCTAAAAACAACATCCATAGAAACTAGCATACGTCGCTCTGGAGGATAATAACATTTGTACCCTTTTTGAGTCGGCGAGTATCCAACAAAAACACATTTTAATGCCCGAGGGTCCATTTTGCTTAATGTTGGTCTATGATCTCTCACGAAGCATACACAACCAATTTGGGTGGAACAATATAAGTCATTTCTCTCTTCAGACACTCTAGAGGAGTCTTGAATTCTAAAGTTCTTAAGGGCATTCGATTGATCAAGTATGTTGCCATTAAAACTGCTCCTCCCCACATTAATTTTGTCATATTCATAGTAAATAGAAGTGATCTGACTACTTTCAGCAGATGTCTGTTCTTTCTCACAGCCACTCCATTCTAATTAGGAGCATCAACACAAGTAGTTTGATGAATAGTATCTTGATCTCTCAAAAATTCTTGAAGTCTTTTGTTCATGTATTCTGTACCATTATCATATCAGAGAATTTTAACCTTTGTCTCAAATTGATTTTCTACCATTCAAAAAAATTCAACAAAAGATTGAGTTATCTCATCCTTATGCTTCAACAAATAAACCCATGTGGTTCTACTATAACAGTCAATAAAGGACTAATGCTGCAAGGATCTCATACATCAGAGTGTACCAAATCAAAAGGTTTTTTACTTCTAAGCCCGCAAAAAGTATAAGAATTTCTTGTTAATTTCACAAATTCACAAGCATCACACGCTAAATCCAATTTTTTACTCACAAAACGAAGCTTAGAAAAAGTTTAGAAAGAGCAAAATAAGAGGGATGTCCTAGCCTACGATGATGTAATAATGTCTCCCTAATTGCATCTTCTGATGAAGTAAATGCCATCAATTTTGTCTTCTTGCTACTTGACTCAGTGTCATCTAGTAGGTATAGACCATTGCACATTTTACCAGCTCCAATGATCTTCTCCATTGCCAGCCTCTACAAAATACAGCGTGAAAGAAAGAAGGTTACTTTGCAGTTAAGGTCCTTAGTAATAGAACTAATAGATAGTAAATTTGTTGGAAAACTAGGAACGTGTAAAACAGAGGGAAGCATGAGAGTTGATGAGCATCTAACGACACATTTACCAGTGACAGGAGTAAAGGAGCCATCAGCAATGTGAACCTTGTCTTTACCTGAACAAGGAACATAAGATGTGAATATACTGGATATACCAGTCATGTGATTAGTAGCACCAGAATCAATTATCCAAGAAATAATGAATTGATATTTATTACTGAGATGTGTGTTTATAGGTGTACCTGTATGAGCAAAATATGAGCTAGATATAACATAGTTAGAAGGCACAGAGATTGAATCCTTGTTGGAGGATCCAACATCAAAAGACTCAAACTTAGTTAAGAGGCGCCTAAAAATCTATAACTCCTCAACTTTGGATGCTCAGAGTAATGGGCTCGGCTCTGTCCACGACCCACACTTAGTCCAGATCATATTCATTGAACAGTAAATTTCTCATACCTTCAATGTAAAAATCATGAGTATTTTGAGTAAAAAAAAAAAATCAAAAGTACTTACTCTCCTTCCACCTCTCAAAATAAATAAATAAATAAATAAATAAAATCAAATATAAGTAATTGATTCTTATGTGTATCTATCATACCCAAGACAAATATAGAGTACAACACGTAATTTTAATTTTATATTCTTCTTTTTATGGTTTTTTATATTAGGATTTAGCAAAAAAAGATGTAAAGAATATTTAGCGAGAAAAAAAATGTAACATATAAACATCCATAATTTTCTAAAAATGTGGATTAAAAATAAGATTTTTCTTATCTCTTATATCAATCAGTGAGAAATATTTTTTTTTTTTATTGACTTTGACGTGCATTTGTTTAATCTATATAGCTCTTGGATTTCTTGATGTTCTACGGATAGCACTTTTAAATTAAACAGATGATATCCTTGTTGAAACAAAAACACATCAATTAAATTGAATGATGGAAGAGAAAAATAAAGTGTACATAAAATGAAAGATGAAACCTTCATTTTCACCCGTGTCTAAACAAAATCATATCAGAGAACCATTTGAGTTTCGCTATTAACATAAAAATACTATTATAAAGTAATCGCCTAAAATTGAAGACTAAGAAAGAGAAGGTCCTTGAGATGAGTTAATAGAACATACGTGTTGATTAAAAATCAATTATTTGAAGTAAAACCCTCTTATATCTTTTTACTTCTTCACCTACACATCATACGAGAAAATTCACATCCTACATTGTCTTTAGGGGTAATTCCACTAAGGCCCCTGAGGTATACTCGGCATGCCACGCAGGTCTATAATTTTAAAAACATGCCAAACAGGTCCACAAATTTACTATATAGGTCATTGTGGTCCTTCTGTGACAGTTTCCGTTAAATACTGTTAAAATTACGAAAATACCCTTTATATCCTTTCAAATTTTCGGTGGCTGCCCACTGCGTAGGCGTGCGCTGCGCCAGGCGGCCGGCCAAACGGCACGGCTCCATTTGCTGGCCTGATAGGCAAGCTGCCTGCAAAGCCCTCGTGAAGTGCTCACAGATTGCGGCTGAAGATCGGGTCGCCGGCGTCGCCCGGGCACGATCAGCTCATGACTTAACACCGCCCGGGGACTATATGGCGGGCCGCGCGCTCAGGCCGCCCGAGCATGCGCAGCTCGCTCCCTCGCACGTTCAGGCGCCACCAAGGCCCCGGCCCGGCCGCAGTCTCGCCAGTCCAAGCCGCAGTCTTAGGCCCACGCGGCCTTGATACAGCGCCCTGATCCTCGCATGTGCAAGGGCCGCGCGCCGCGCTAAGCGCGCCCAATTCAAGAAGTTCCGCATACCTCCGGCTGTTCAGCCGGCAGGCGCGCGGTGCGCACGCGCGCGTCCGAGCGTCAGCGCCGGCGCCGGCGTAGGCGCTAACGTTGATGCGCGTTAGCGCCTACACGGCGCCGACGCCTTGCGCGCCGGTCGCCGCAGCGCGCGAACCTTGCTCGTCGCAGAGGCGCGCGCAGTTCTTCGCGTCGGGGCTACGACGCGCGAGGAATGTTCGCGCCGGCGACGGCGAGCAGGAAGTTCTCGCCGGCGACAACGCGCAGGAAGTTTGCGCCGGCGACGGTTCGCGTGTGAGGGTGAGGGAGTAAGATTGTAATTTCACATTAAAAAAATTATAATTTTATAATTAAAATTTTAATTTAACAGAATGTTTAACGAAAACTGTTTAATTGGACCTTATTGGAAGCTTTTTGTAAATGTTAAGGACCACAGTGACCTATATAGTAAATTTGTGGACCTGTTTGGCATATTTTTAAAATTGTGGACCTGCGTGGCATGCCGAGTATACCTCGGACCTTAGTGGAATTACCCCTTGTCTTTAATATAATTATTACTTTTATTTCACGCCTTATTATAATTTTTAATATAATTAATTAAATTTATTTATTTATTTATTTATTTATTTTTATTATTATATAAGCAAACTCAAACTTTTCATTTCAAAAATCATCTTTTTTGAGAACAATGTCTTGTTTTAAAAAAAATCAATTTATAATTAACAAAACATAATTCAACCAAAATAAATCAATTTTGCGGGTAAATACTTTGCGAGTAAATTATACTAAGAAAAAATTATATATCTGAAAACAATATACTGGCATATTCATACTAATCAAACTCTCAAATCTAACACTATCTACTAGCCACAGTGTATCAAGTAGTAAAAATAATAAATTATTAATAACAAAAAATAATAATAATAATAATAATAATAATAAACTATTCAATTAAAAAAATAATAAAAAATAGTGTGCGTCTTTATTATTTAAACAACCACCTAAAATCATAATTAATTTGCTTATAGTTGATGAATCAAGAATACTGATCTTACACATCGTCTCACGAATCCTCAGATATGCTGTCAAGATGAGGCCGCCAGACCCTCGCAGAGTCGCAGGTCCACCCCCTCGGCGGCGGAGTTCATCGCCGGACTTCTTCTCGGCCAGAATTTCTGTCAAGTAAGCGTCGTAATCCATCGCTCCTTTCTGGGTCGTCGAACAAAACCCATTCTTCTCTTTTCTCGATCCTGATCTGCTGCTGCTGCACCTCCTCTTCTTCTCCGGCAACGACGCCGACGGAATCAAGAAGTAGATTCTGCCGCGCCGGAGCTCCGATTCCGGCGACACGATCAGAACCCGTCGACGAACATTAACGCCGTGGGAGCACGGCTTGCTGATGACGTGGCCGGGGTTCGCCGCCGCCAGGACCTCGCCGGGGTTCGCCGCCGCCAGGACCTCGCCGGCGGTGACCTGACGGCCGTACTCCTCCACCTGGCCGCTCAGGTGGAGGACTCGCACGACGTCGAGGGCGCCGCAGGGAAGCACGCAGGCCAGACAGACCGCCCTTGGTACCGCTTGATTGAGAAGCAGACCAATGACCCCATTGAAGTGTCCATACATTTGAACTTTGTGGAGTCCAAATGATTCCAACATACCGTTAAAATGATTTTGCAAGTTCAATTTTGCTTGTATAGCTCTAAGCTATACTTTGGTTTAGCAATTTGGAAACTGGTCCCTACAACTAAGAACCATGCCAATCCTCGAAAGAGGAAGTTTTTCGATCTTGAATCCTTCGTAGAGGAGTCTTCGATTCTGACCTCTTCCTCTCCCCCATCATGAGATGTATATGTGATTGAGGGAAAGGCTGATGTTATCGGCACAAAGTCGAATTTGAGACGCAGTAGATGATCGTCGTCAATCCGTCCATCTTGTTAGGAATAGTGAGAATCAGAAAAAAGAAAAGTAGGAAAAGGCAGGAAGCTGGGAACACAATTTGCTCGATGCCATTGACGACTATTGCACTAACAAACGTTGATGTTACTTATTTATCGACTCTTACTGGGATATGAGCGATTATTTCCCAATGAAAGTGGTCGTATTGTTAAGTGACTTTTACGCCACAAAGGCGGTGGAGGACACAATTGCCAAGGTAGGATTTTGGGAGTAGTTTAGTCATCTCATGTCATTGAACTTGCAGGTAAGTCCTGCACATTCCTAGTAGGCCAGTAGTTTAAATGGTCCTCATATCTTCCTCTCCTTTTGTAGTCTAAAATTGCCACGGTGAAAATGCTCTATTAAAGATTCAAGAGACCAGCAGTGATTTAGAAGGCGCACCTTGTAATCAATAGCCTTGGTCAAGAGCTTGATTGTTGTGAATCCCAAGCTTCATGGAAAGAAAGGATACCTTGGGAGTGAATTAGATTTGCGCTGCCGAGCTTTGACCACGACGGCCATGTGTGCCACACTCACCATAATTGACTTTTTTTAGAACTTAGATCTATTGCCTTCTCCAGTTAAAGGCAGGCCTTGTGTGGGAGCTTCAAGTAGAGTTGTTCTCAAATTGGAAGTGTCATTGTTGTTTGAGCATTCGAGCATTTTTTCTATTGAGAGGTTAAATCTCGAGGCTTCTTTTCTCGTAATTTCCCTTCTCGAGGTTTCTTTTCACAGGCTCAAAGCCTTCTTAGCTCGTGCCTTCTTTTATTTAGTGGCGTGCCTTGTAACTCGATCAAGATTGACATAAGGTATAGGTCAAGCTTCCCGCCTTAGCTCGAATCAACCCGCTTAGAAGGAAAAGCAAAAACCTTATATCTACAAAAGGGTTTCCTTTTTGACGAGCTTGATAAACCAAAGAACATGTCTTCACTGAAAGTAATTCTTGAAAAAGGTGTTCCAATTCTTCTAGAAGTGATTCTTGAAGACAAATGTGCAACTTATTCATATAATAATTCTTTCGAGAAATAGACAAGTGTCCTAATGGATTGAAGAAGGTTATGTAGGGGATGGCCACATCATCTACCAACCATGCCATTGTCCCAGTGGATTTATCCACTTACTAGGCTATTTATATGGGACGAGGCCACGTCGGACAACACCAAGTTTGACTACAGAGAAGTCTTAAAATCAAAAGAAGGTCAAATTAGATATAAAAATACAAGCATAAACCCAAGTTAACAGTGAACTTCATAACCTGACACTGATGTCAAATTCAATGTGGAACTAAAATAACCAGCACTCCTTAATATCTTGAAAAATACTCTTAACTCATTCCCCTAGCCAAAGATTTTTACTAATAATTTAAGTAGAATGGAAAGAGGTAATCTGAGGAGAAATAAAAGTAAATAAAAAGAGATGAGGCAAAAAGAAAGAATAAGAAGCATCACATAAAAAGAGAGAATATTATGAGGAGGAGAAGAAAGGGGAAGGCATAAATGTGTGGGGCATATAAATTTTTATTCCATTCAATAGTCTATCAGATACCAAACTTAAAGAAACAAAACTAGCCAAACTAACAAAGATAAGAGAATCAAAAGACACCAAAAAGAATGCACAAAATTTCCAAAACAACAAAAAAGACAAGAATTCACATTGTCTAAACTACCAAAATTAATTCACCCAGCATAATTGACATAATATGTTTATAATTAATTGGAAAACATTCTCCCTTTTTTTTCTAGGATATATCAATAGTCTTAACACAACAAACATAAATCATAATGAAAATTATGACCGCTTATTCTTTCTTTCTCATGTTTAAGGTGTGTTTGGTTCAATATTATCTTAACATTATATCATATTATCTAGAAAAAATAATTATTTGATTTAATGACATCTTTAGATAATCTTATAAAAAAATATAGAATCGTAAATCAAAAGATAACATCTAGATATCATAACATCTACATAACATTAATATAGCATAAAACCAAATGCCACCTTAGTCAAATCTGTAATGAATAGTCGACATTGAATAAGGAGAATGGGCAAAAAACCATTTAATTGAAAGATGAATGAAATAGAAGATTTTCATAATTGTTATGCGCAACTACTCATTTCTATTTTGAAAGCAAAAGAAAAGATCATACAACCTATAAACAAATCAAAGGAATTTTAGTTTTATAGAAGAAGTACCTTCGATTCACTTTCCAGTACCACTTCAATTAGCTGATATCCATCAGATTTACCACCACTGATGAACGAGGACTCCACTGTCCCTGACAGAAGAAAAGAGGTGAATGCACTGCCCATAAGTGTTCTCATACTTGGGAGATCTTTTCCCAACGCAACACCTCTGCCACCGGTTATAATGGCACTCCAGAAATAGCTCATCGATCAAGCAAATGGCGCCAGTCTCAAAAAGCCTAGGCACAAGATCAAATTCGGCCCCCTCCACGTCCATCTTCATGACCACAAAGTCCTTCTCTGTAACTGTGCTCTTCAGCCACTCTGCTAAGTCGAAACCTTGAACAGTATGCAGGTTGCCAGAGGAAAGGCTATCACGACGGATTCGACCCATCCCAAGTCCTTTCTCATCACCCTTCTTCTCCAAATCATGGTTGACCTCAAATGAAAGAGACTCATTGCGAATCCAAGCTGCCATTGGTATCAAAGTGATTCCTTTCCTGGATGCATATTCTCCATGGAATGCTTTGTCAGCCTCAATTGCATAAATGTCGAAGGTCTTGTTTTGCATAGGATATTGCTTCCTAAACCAGCTGCCAATGCTGGAGCCGTAGCTCCGTGCTCCAACGTCAATGTACACATACCTCTGCTTGAAGCTTATATCCACCATGGAAGGAAGATACTTGATGTCCTTGACGTTCCTCTTGAGGGTAATCCATGGCTTAAGGGGCTCCTCTTCGATCAAAGGTTCAGCAGATCGCAGCAATTGCAGTTTGTGAGCCGAAACTGGGCAGTTATTCACCAAAATTCCTCCAGAGGAAGGGTAGGCATCGTTCTCCCCTTCCTCCCCCTTATGGAGAACGTTCAGATTGAGCTCTTCCTTTTGGAAAACGATCTCCCTCAGTGTTTTCAGGGAATCAATGCCATCCACCTCCCGGGAACGAACCTTCTTGCAGAAAGGAAACAGAGCTTCCAGGGAATGGAGGCTATACCTGTCGCCAGCGGATCCGGTAAGAAGCACTAGAAATCCTTCCGATTTCAGCACGCGCGAGATTTCTTCAGCTAGATGCCCCAGCCGGAGATTCTGGTCGAGAACGCGACCGGCGAAGATGAAGTCGAAAGTGTTGTTCCCAAACGGCAGGTGCAGGGCATCGCCTGTAATGACAAGCGGCGGAGACTTATTCTTGGATATTCCTACGGAGTCGGCGATGCCAATCTCTTTCAAGGCGAACACCTCTTGCCCAAGAGAAGTATCAATGCAAAGGCACTTGGACGTCGGGGAGAGAAAACCCTGCACAACGAGGTCTTGGAAGATGGCGGCGTAAAATTCCACTGCCTTGGGCCACACCCGACTCGTCCATCGCCTGCGGAGCTCATTGCTGACCACCGATTCTTCGGCGAAGCGAACATTGGCAGCGCCCCGGAAGATACCCCCAGCGCCGGGGAGGCTTAGCTCATCTGGCAAGGAGAAGAAGCAGAAGTCGCCGGAGGTGCAGGATCCGCCGCGAATGGCTACGACATACACGAAGCGGAGGAGAAGGACGACGACACCGAAAAGAAGAGTTCGGGCGATTAGGCCCCTCCCCTTGCTCGGCTTAGACGCCGGTTCCATTGAAGGGCGATTCCTGCATACAACCTACAAATCCGGATCTCTTTCGCAGAGAAAACAATCAAAATTGATAAAACAACAACAATACAGGAGACTTTGAGAGAGTGAACGCAACAAGAGGGGTGGGGCGGGAAGAACAAAAACCCTAGCGGGAACAGAAGCGGGCTGAGGTGTGGTTTGCTCCGACGAGTGAGCGGGCAGAAAGCGTGAGCGGAAAATTGAGATGAATCAGATGGGCAAAAGAGTAATCCACAAAGGCGCCTTCCTTCCGCCTCGATCGTCGCCGAATCTGAATTAGGGTTTGTAACCGCTTCATCCCCGCATGAGAGCCTCGTTCCCTCTCCCTTTGCGAATATGCCTCTCAAGCGGGAGAAAAGACCTGAATTTGAGGGTGAGAATAAACAACTCGGAGCAGGCTTCGTAATTTCCCATCCCAGCGTTCTATAATTTAATACCCATAATACCCCCACTGATTGACCAGTCTAACATGCGCATCTGGGGACCACTTGTCTTTTCGGTGTGGAAGGCTGTGCCCTTCTGGCCGAGGCCCCAAAGAAAAGAAAAATATGTGAAAAAAGAGCAACAGAGCTGTTAACATGGAAATTCGCTTCGATCTCAATTTAAGATTAAAATAAAAAAATTTAATTTAATTTTGATCCCATTTAAAATAAAAATAAGTAGTGATTGATCTTATTTTATTTCAAATTAAATTTGTCTCATTTTAACATTCCATATCAAAATTTAAATATAATATCTTAACTTAAATTATATTATTTGCCTTAATTTAGAAAAAAAAAGTCGAATTGAAACTCAACTCGATTTCCATATAATTTAATAAAAAATTAATTCAACTTATAATTAATTTTTTATATTTATATAATTATATATATAGAAAAAATTTTAGATGTATTTTAAAATATTATATATATATATATATGTATATATATATTATATAAAAATTGATAATATATATATATATTAATTAAAAAAATATTTAGGTATACACAAATTTATATTATATATAAATTTAATTAAAAGGTGATATTGATCGTATATTATATGTAAAATAAATTTTAAATTCAAAAATATAATTAAAAATTAAGCTCTACTCAACTCAATATTTGATTCAAAATTAATTAAATTTTAGTAAACTCGAATTAAATTTGATTTAAATTCAAAATCTTTAAATTTAAGTAGAAAAAAAATTGCTCAAACTCAACGTATTTGTGAACCCGGCATTATTCATCAGGATTGTGAAGATTAAGTTATTGTAGATTAGCAGTTAAAGTATGGGGACTGAAAGGTAAATTTTTTAGAATACGTTATAAAAGATTATGAATGAAATAATTTCAAATTATTCTTATGTTTAATTAATCAAATATTAATGGATAAAATTAGATATTAAGTAAACAATTAATCAACTCAAATGCCCTGCTCTGTTTGTGGTGGCGGCCCAGGGCGGCTGACGGACAACGGCTAATGAATTATGAAAGCATCAGGACTAACTTTCTCAAAATAAAATTATTTTTTATTCAAAATATAAAATAAACTATTTTTTAAAGATGCATTAAGTAAATTTGATTTATTTACTTAAAATTTTAGTTGCGTTTTTCTAAAAAAAAAAATAGTTGCGTTATATAAGCATATTGGAACATTTAATAGAAAGTATCTTTAGTTAAAGATATTTATGTCTCAAAGTTATATATAAAATAAATTAAAATAATATGTATTTGAGGTGGAAATTAATTAATTATTATTTTAATATATATTTATATATATGATATAAAGTTAAATTTTTATTTTGTAAATATTTATATAATATATAAAATTTAACTATATTAAATTTTGAGAATTTGTAAGAAGTTAAATATGTGATTAGATTAAAATTAATTTTATTAGCTTTAATCTAAGTTGAAGAAATGCAACCTATATCTTTTATTTTTTTGTCATTTATGTCATTAATTTATTTATTTATTTTTTATTCCTTAGCCTTAGTTAGGCCTCTTATTAGATTTTTTTTTAAGACACCTCAATACCAATCACTGTTGTTTCGATCCAATTGGCCCTGGCTGGATCACAACTAGGGGTGACAAAATGGGTCAGCGAGTCAGGTTCAGGTCGAATCCGAATACAACTCGAGTCCAACTCATTTATTAAATGAGTCAAAATTTATGACCCGAACTTAAACCGATTAATAAATAGAATGAGTTGGTGGGTTGACCTGACCCGTTTAGTATTTTTTGATAAATGCCCAACCCGAACTCGACCCGATCCGATTATGCCCAACCCGAACTCAACCCTTTTAATAAACGGGTCAAAATTTATGACGCATATCCAAAATTTGTGAGTTGAGTTCGGGTTAGGTCATATATTACCACCCCTAATCACAATCGATGTAGAGGGAGAAAGTAACACGTAAGAAAAAAAACAATATTCAGCTCAAAAAAATTGTATCCAGGTCCCTGTTTTTTTGATAGCAAGTTGGTCCTAATTTTTCAAAATCACAATTTTAGATTCCTCTTATTATAAAAGAACTATAATTTAATCCCAATAAAGACAATGGAATTAAATTTTAATATTATATTCAAAGATTACTTCTTGCCACTAACTTTTAATTATTTTAAATATTATTATGAAATTTTAAATTTTTATTTTTAAATTTTTAGAGAGAAGAAGATAATAAATAAAAGAAATTAAATTTTAGATTTTTTTAAAATTTAAATATTTTAGTTTTAAATCTTAAGTTTTGAAAGAATAAGGAGAATAAGGGATCTAAATCGGTTCAAATATGACTACCATGAAGAGTTTTGATTTTCATAAGAATAATTCACCAGATCAGTTAATTAACAAGTTGACAGTGTGAAAATCAGACAAATCAGAATAGATTAATCTTCTTTCATAATATTTAGAATTTTGTAATAATGATAAATCATATAATAAATAAATTTATTATTATAAATATTTAATATTATTTTTATTAATAAATAATATTAATTTAATAAAAATTTTAAAAATAGTAATTTACTAATTTAATTAATCAACTGACTAATCTAATCGGTCTAATCATAAATTAAATAATAAATTAGTTTTTTTGTTTTATTTGATTTTTACGGCATTGATTTTAAGCGCTGAGAAATCTATTTTAAGAATCCATTGCTTTCCAAAATCCAAACAGCCTCGAGGCCTCCTATATATGTCAGACTTATAATTAATTATTTTTATTAATTTATATTATTTTCATGATAATATTAATTTTTTTTAATTTATTTATATATCTAAGATATAATTAATAAAAAATTTATGTTATAATTTATATTTTTAAGATATATTAATTTATTACTGTTATATTAGATAAGTTTTACATAATTTGATTGATGATCTTATCTTGTAAAGTTAAAAATAATAATTTAAATTTTTACCATTAAATATTCTAATATATTATTAATTTAACATCTGTTATGCATCACTATTCACTAATTTGTTTAACTATTTTAAATTAATGTCATAGATAAGATATTATAAAATTATAGTAGTCATAAGTTAAATAAAATTATACTAATATGTAATTATAGAAGATGTAAATAACAATATAACATGTCAGAATATCCAAAACTTAAATTTATGTTTCGATATAAATTTCAAGTTTTTTGGCCCGTAGGTAGCTCAGCCCGTACATTGGGCGAATTTGATAATAAAAGTAGACTCGTAAGTTGGGCTAAGTCCGGCCCATGCCAAGTCCACTGAAGGCTTAATCTGAAATATAATAATTGTGTTGTAAATTGCATTTTGGTTCCACCTTATATTTTCTTTTTTTTGTTATGAAACTATTAAAATATTTTGATTTTCTGAGAAAATGGTAAAGTTAAATTCAATCCTCTTCCAGGTAGATCGATTTATTGACTTCTTGACACAATTTTGTATTTTTTTATAAATAAAAGTATTTCGATTTTCAAGCTTTTTGACCTTCACAGTATTTTTATTTATCATTTTTACAAAATTTCGAAATGGTTGCTATATTTTGACGTTTTTTTTTATTTATCCTTTCCATTAGAATATTGTTAATGGCGAAGCAAAAGACCTTTTTGTCACAAAATCAAAATATTTGTAACGAAATTGCTCTTGTAAATAATTTCCTTTGTCTTCTTCTTTTGAACTGTACTATATCAAAATATATGATTTTTTCACAAGTCAAAATCAAAATATTTTTAATTTTTATGATAAAATTGCCCCTCAAAGCCTTCTATAATCTTTCTTTTTTCTTCTTAATCAACCAATGAAGATAAGTTTATTTTTATAGTGAAAGATTTATAATTTTTAAGGTCCAATTTTGGTGAAGGACAAAAATAATTTAATTGAATTTTTATTTTAAAAAATATATATAATATGAAATAAAACAAGATAGTAATATTAAAAATTATATTGAATATAAAATAAAATTAATTAATTTATTAAAATTATATTGGATGTAGAATAAAATAATTATTTAATATTAAATTTATGTAAAATGAGATATAAAAAAATAATTTTTAGATTTTTATATAAATTAAAATTTTAATTATGTTATTTTATTCACGAATTTTTTTTTTTTGATAACAAAATGCTTAATTGTATATGAGATAAAGTAAGAACTGAAATAAATTATACGTATTAATTAACTGATAATTCAAGAAAAAAACATTTTTTCAAATTAAGAGCAGATTATTTTTATTTAAAAAAAAAATCAAGAGAAGCGGATGCAGTGTTAAGTAGGATTGTGAGGGGATCAAGCTTGAAGTCTTTCTTGTTGGCTTTTTCTGCTAGCACAGCTGGGAATGCATGAATTAGTTTTTTTCTTTAAAAAAAAATAAGATAGGTGGAAAATTTGAAACTCATTCGTTTAAAGTAGCCTTAATCGCAAATTTATTAAATTTATCTAGCTTGTTAAATATTTAGTCAACTCAATAAAATAAATATAACTTGTTAAATATCAATATGCCTTGTGAATCACCTACTACAATAATGAATGGTTAAACGCATTTAATATAATTTTTCACATGTCATACTTATCACTAATAAAAAAAAATCTCGTTAGATTTTTTATCATATATATATATGTGTGTGTTTATCTCAATTTGAAAAGAGAAAGGTGGCACCAATCATGAATGATGTATTTTTTTTTTGTACTTATCATGATATATTTAGTTTAATATTGAGAGATATATAAAATATAAGATAAAATTGATTTTAATATTAAAAATTATATTTGATGTAAAATAAATATGATTTTTAAAATTAAAATTTATATATTATATAAAATAAATTTATTAAAATTTAAAATAAATTTATTAAAATTTAAAATAAATTTAAAATATTAATAAATAACGCACGGCCTTTGCTTTTCTCTTTTTTTTTGATTTGTTACCTAAATTTTTTTAGGAGTTTTTACATACAGGACATGAAATTTACACCAAATTATACATTTTATCATCAATTTATAAATATTACCACTATCACACCATATTCATTTAAATTTTACGCATTTCACATATTTCATATATTTCATATACTTTATAATATTATATGTAAATAAAAATGTGTAAATTCGTTAATATTTAAATTCTAATATATATTTTTATTTTTTACTGTAAACACATTAATTTTCTTACTTCAATTAAAAATTATAGTCATGTGGATTTAAATTCGACACCCTAATTAAAAATTTTAAATAGGATAAATAAATTAAAATGCATAAATTCATAAATATTTAAATTATTTTTTATATAAATTAACTTATTTATAGTATTTAATTAATATATTAATAATATAGTTAAGATCAAGGCCAATTTAGAAATTTGAAATTCACCATCAAAGAATATGGTGTGAAATATGTGAAATGCTTAAAATTTAAATGAATATGGTGTGATAGTGATAATATTTATGAATTGATGGTGAAATACATAATTTTTTATAAATTTCATGTCCTGTACTTAAAAACTCTATTTTTTTTAATTTACTATTTCTCAAAATATTTTTAATTCTTTTCCAGAATACTGACGCCATCCCGGGTTGATCCCTGCCTTGGCGTAGTTGACGAAGTCCCACGCCAATTGATTGATTTTTTTTATGGTATTAAATGGGAATAAACTATGAACATTAATGTAATTTATAAATTTACATAATTATCTGTATATATATATTATCAAATTAATTCAGAATATAATAATAGCATTGTGTGAATAAGATTGAAATTAAACTCAGATTCAAAATAATAAAAATAAATTGCATTTAAATCTTTTAATTTTTTTTATAATTAGATTCATAAATTTTGAATCATAGCAATTAAATCCTATGATTTAAGATTTTTTTTTTTTGCCAATAAATTTTGAGTTATAATATTTAGGTACTAAATCGAGCTTTTTTTTTAGACAAGAAAAAAAAATTTATTTTTTAAGTTTAATATTAAATGCTTGTAAAAATGAAATACTTTAAATTCTAATATTCGTATTTATATTAAATGTGAAATAAAATTAATTTTTATAGTTAAAATTTATATTGGACAAAAAAATTACCTCCAATCAAACGAGGTCTTAGTCTTTCTGTATTTTAACATTTTATGTACATGATTCAAATTAAATATAATATTATAAGTTATAAAAAGATTATATTATAATAGATTATCAACATCAATAACTTAAGTATTACTATTCAAAATTCATAGACTTGCATGCAAAATTTAAAATATCAAGAACTTAAGTGCTGTGATTTATAATCTATAATTTAGTATATAAAATTTTTAAATTTTAAGAACTAAAATGCAATTTACCAAAGTAACAACATTAAATTTGAGGACAAAGGACCATGAAATGTGAGAAATTTTTGTGTGCACCAGTGCACGGTACACCAGCCCAATTAGCACACAACACGTCAGCACGTCTGATCATTTTTATTCACATATCGTGTGCTAATTGGACTGGTATACCGTGCACCGGTGCACGCAAAAATTTCTCCATGAAATGTAGTTTCAGATTGCTCTCTCGTTCTCCTCCACCGCTCCGCGTGTCCTCCGAAGGGCCCCAGAAATTTTCGTCAGCCTCATATAAAACGCGAAGGGCCTGCACAAACATTCGTCGATTTTCTTCTCCCTCGAAGCAATTCGGCAATCGCCACGAGCCCATCAAATGGCTGCCGCCGCGGACGGCGACGGTAAGCCGAGGCCTTATCCTGCGGCGGATGCGGAGGATCCGCGGCCGCAGGCGGAAACGGCCGGGGATGCCGCCGTGACGTCCGTGGTGCGTCGGTGGAAGAGGGAAGACATCCTGGAGAAGGGCGTATTGCTTCTTCGGGCACTTGGATGGGTCTTCTCCCTCATATCCCTCGTCGTCATGGCTTCCAATAAGCACGGCGATTGGATGAATTTCGATCGCTACGAGGAGTACAGGTGTTTTGCCCTATTTTTGCCATCCGATTTCATATTGAAATTATTTAGATCCATATGGGTGATCATCTATTGATGAAATTCTCGCGATTAGGTATTTATTAGCGATATCGATCCTCGCGTTCCTGTACTCCATGGGCCAGGTAGTGCGGCAGGTCCACCGGTTCAGCACCGGCCGCGACGTGGTGCCGGCCAGGGCGGCGGCGATTGTGGACTTCGCTGGAGATCAGGTGGGTCAATTTTCTTGCTCAATTGATTTCACTGAGCTTTGGGGGGAGATAAGACGATGGAAAATAGGAAGATTCAGAGAAATTCTGGAAATTGAGCAATCATTTTTATTCAAATCTATCATTGCATTATTTGCTTGTTATTGGTCTCTGAGGAGTGGTTGATTAGGAATATGTTACAGTAAAGTAGGTGAGTTGATGATGGTTTTCTACAACAACGATGAATGGTGAATAGAGCAAGATAGAAGGAAGAAGAGATAAAATCAAAACTTTTGCATGAAAATCCAAGAAGAAGAAAAACCAAATGCCTAGTGATCATGGTGGTTTTAGATACATTGTATAACAATTGTTTACAAGTTCAACAAATAGAGCTTAAGAGATTGATCACTTAAATTAGTATTAGTTATATGGTGTTCTGTTGCCCCCTCTTTCAATGAAATTCGGCTTATTTGTAAGAACACAATGTTGATCCAATGTACATTGGTACATACTTTGATGAGTAATGACAGATAAATGGAGTTTGATAATATAGGTGTAGACAATTGTTTTCAAGCTTTAGATTGCCTACTTGTTGAAAGTTATTCAGGTGTTCTTTTGTTGTGGTTTCTTGAAAAGTGGGTTGTCGAAGAGCGGTTCTGAAAAGATTTGTCGAAGACATGATTTCGAAGATGGTTCCGAAAGAACCGGTTTTCGGGTTCGTTATTTGGCTTTTAATGTAGTGGCCCTCATCTCTGTGCTGAGTGATTGTGGAGTTGAATTTCAAGTTTACAGGGTTTCCTCATGATTGACTTTCCAATAGATGCGAGAAGTAGGCATAGATTTTATCAATAATATTAAACCCTATGTAAAGTTGTAAACAGCGGAACTGAATTGTTGATAATGGTAAGAGAGAACTTCATTCAGTTGAATTGATTTGGAAGAATATGTGATAGATTGTTGAAATATCAGTTATATGTTATAGGTTGTCAAGTTTTCTCGAATTATAATTAGTCTACACAATTCTAGTCAGCAAGGAAGTACAATCATATATCTCAATGTGTCAGCTTCATGTCATATCTGTGTGTTCTTGTGTAGTGTTTATATTTTTTATATCTCACTTGGGAATAAAAATACAGTGCTTTTGCAACCTGAGAACCCAAAATGATATTTTTTTAAAAATTTGGACCAATTTGCAATATCTTTTAAATTTACTCTAAAATTTAATTGTACTACATCATCCTTAAAGGCTACAAAAGCTGAAAACAAAAAGAGATTTTTACCCGTATAACACAAAAAACTTCAATATTTACTTATTAAACACCCTAAAGTTAAATATTACATGACACACACTTATTTATTTTAATTTTACAACCAACACACCCTAGTTAAAAAATCCTTACATTTTATGTAAGTAAACCATACTTAAGTTATGTTTTAACTTAAATAAGGTTCATAGGAATAAAATCTAACCCCTTTTGTATCTTAAATTAAATCTAATCGTTAAGATGAGCATCTAACGATTAGATTTAAAATATTCTACATAAATAATAGATTAAAATAGTTTTTAACATGTAAGATTTAAGTTAAGGTGCACCGAGAGTTAGATTTTATTCCTATGAACTTTATTTAAGTTAAAACATAACTTAAGTATGATTTACTTACATAAAATGTAAGGATTTTTTAACTAGGGTGTGTTGGTTGTAAAATTAAAATAAATAAGTGTGTGTCATGTAATATTTAACTTTAGGGTGTCTAATAAGTAAATATTGAAGTTTTTTGTGTCATACGGGTAAAAATCCCAAACAAAAAACAAGAGCTCAATTGTAGCCGTAGATAGGCTATAATGCAAGTAATTCAATTCCATTGCTTTCTCAAGAAAAAAATCGTTGTGATTTTTTTTGCTTGTCAATTTATCTAGACGGCTGCCTATCTTCTGATGTCAGCTCTATCAGCTGCTATTCCGCTTACTAACAACATGCGAAAAGGTGCTGATAACTTGTTCACAGATGCATCCTCAGCTGCCATCAGCATGGCTTTCTTTGCATTTCTGTCACTCGCTTTGTCAGCTTTGATCTCTGGATACAAGCTCTCCAAACAAACTCATATATAAAAATAAACTTTCATTATTCATTCCCTTTCTTTAATTTAATGTGGTTGTAATTTTTCCTTTTTTTTTTTTTTATCATTCTGGTTGTGTGACACAAGCTCATGTATTTGATTATTATAACAAAGGTGGTGAAAATGTATTTGTTTGCAATTCAACTTTTTAGTTACTATTACTTGTTGGCTTCTAATGAAAATGAATGTTCTCGTTCGATGTTATTGAGGTTTTTAATTTTAAGTTTTAATTATAAAGTTTGATTAAATATTGTGTTAAATATATTTAAAAAAAATTAATTTGTTAAACAATATTATAAATATTTTGAACAGTATAATGTAATTCAAAATAAGATTTAAAATGTATTAAAAATGAGTTGTGTTTTATATGAAAAAAATTAGACTTAAATGTAATAAGTTTAGACCTATTTATAAGAAGGTAAAACTATGAAGATCAAAATACAATTGTTCCAATAAGAACAGTGCTTTCTTCCTTGCAAGCTTATGACTGCACTCTGCCGTGCCCTTGTAGAAGAAGAAGAAAAACAACGTAAATATACATATATAAAGCTTTAATTATTTTTCTTTCTTTATTCTCTATGATTGTCGATTAGTCGGTTGGTTTGTGCATAGCGTATTGCAGCCAAAAATAGAAGAAGCAGGCATACGAGAGAAGAAAAATACAACGTGAAATAAAGAAAAAGAAGAAAAAAAAAATTTAGTTTATGCGAATTTAGATTTTAATAACTTAAATTGAAGTAAGGAGAACTAAATTTATATGATTTATTTGTTGATTGCTAGAAATAGATTTTATTGCCTATTTATGTTAATGTACTTATATTTTTTATTCTTGTTGTTCTATTATTGATATACATTATTTTTTTACTAATTAAACTGATTTGTATTATTATTATTATTATTATTATTATTATTTATTGATACAGTGAATTGATAATAGTGCATTGAATTGAATTGATACAAATAATATTTACTATAGATCTTAGTATAAATAATAGCCGTGAAAATGAGCTGCTGTTCTGTGAGATGTGTGGTACGATTGAGCTTGTATTCCTAGAACTGATGAAGACAGGAAGTTACCTACGGCTGCGGTGAGTTGATTCAATGAGGGCGAGAAGCGTTCGCTGGGTAATGTCCTAAAAGAGGGGAATCACTAGTGCAAGGAGCGACTCCTGGCACGCTTCTAGGATAACAGAGTGGCAGGAACTTCTGTCAGGCTATTAGATAAAAGGGGTATGAGAATAATAGTTATACATCAGAATACAGATTGATAATTGATTATTAAGAAGAAAGAAATATTACATTTCATGTGCTATGCTGACATGCTGTGATATTCTTATCACGTAAGTGATAAATATTATGATCGTAAAGATGAATATATTTTACTTATTTTATCAAACCGCATATTGTAATCTTGTTTGATTTCATATGAAGTTGGTAAAAACTGAGTTAACAATGACTCATCCCCTATTTATTTTTCAGATGCATTTTAAACTACACTCAGGATGGGTATGAGAGCGGTCTTCTTAAAAGATGATTTTGATTAGTATTTATTTATTTTTAATTAATTATACTTTATTGAAAGTAATACAAAATTATTATTCTAATAAAATTAGATTATTTTTCAAGATTATTAATATAATATTTTGGATGTTGAATTATTTATTTAGTATTAAAAGATATTTTAGAATCACCCTCAACTCAGCTATTTGATTTGCTATTTAATTCATGTATTAGCGCGTTTGAGCGTGACAGTTATGTTTAAGGGTGAGCAAAATATTTGAAACTCGAAACTAATTCAAAACTTATTGGTATTTTACTCGGTTCGAACTTAACTTAATTTTATTATAATTCAAAATCGACTTATTTGAAATAAAATTAATTCAACTCATAATTATTATACATATATATATATATATAATATACATTTAGCACTAACTTGTTACCATAAAAAAAAATAGAAAACACAAACACGTCTATATATATTGCGTTGGTACAACATTAATGTGTTACACATTAAAAGACTCAGAAGCTTTCTTCGAGTACATTTAGAATAGGGCAAATTTCACCCAGGTCCCTGAGTTTAAGGGTTATTATCACACAAAAAAACATTTTTAAAATTATTTTTTTGTTTTTTTAGGTTTAAAAAAATTATCATCCGGGTCTTTTTTTATTTTTTTATTATTAAAAAATATACAATTACCATTATAACCCTTACCTACCCAATCTCCACATATCGGGAGCCGCGCCGCCGCGCACCGCCTCCACGCCTCAACGCGGGCACGACCCGCCCGCGGACCGCGCGAGGCCGCTGGCAGCGCAAGACCGGGCCGGCGACTCAAACCGGCGGCTGCGCGGCCGCGCGGCGCGCCAACGACCGTTGCGCGCTCAGCGGCCGTGCGAGGCTGCACGCGCAAGTGGCCGTGGCGCGCTGTCGCTGGACAGCGCGACGCCGCCCCGGCTGCCGTCGTGCGTCACGGCGCTCAGGCGTCGCAGCGCTGCAGGCGGAGCAGCGCTAACGAGGTCGCGCTCAGAGCCGCGCAGGATGCAGGGCGCAGCTGGACCTAAAGAAGTCAGCGCCTGTGCTGCCCCAGGGATCGCGCGTCGCTTCACGAGAGCTCGCGGTCGCGCAACGCGGCACGACCTGTTGCAACGCAGCTCGGCCGCCGCGGTGTCGTGCGGCCGCGCGAGGCTGCCGCACGGCGTCGTGCGGCCGCCCGAGGCCAGCTTGGAGGCGTCGCGGGGCGGCGCGGCTGCCGGATCTGTAGAGATTGGGAGGGTAAGGGTATAATGGTAATTTTTTATAATTTTTAATAATAAAAAAATAAAAAAGGACCCAGATGATAATTTTTGAAAACCTAGGGACCACGATGATATAATTTTAAAAATATATAATAACTCTTAAACTCAGAGACCTTGGTGAAATTTGACCTTTAGAATATTATATCTAAATTGTTAGACTTCAGATACTCAATCAGAACCTGTATTTTGTTGAAATTCGATTGGTACCAGTATTTAGTTAGGCACAGTTGGCATTAAATGAAATTTTTTTTAGAAATTTTAGTTATTATTTTTATCTACTGTTGTTCAATAAATAATATATTTATTCATATGATAAATATAATGATCAAATATATTATTTATTTCTCATTTAGTAGATTTATGCAGCATTAATCTTCCCTGGGGCCGTTACCGATCCGATTTCAAGCCAAGTCAATACCGACTCAAAATCGGATTGATCACATTTCAATCGAGTCGAAATCGACTTGAGCTTGATTGGGCTCGACTTCGAGCCGGCTTGAATCGTTCCAACCGATTTCGAGCCGATTTCGATTCATTTTTGAGCCGGCTCGAAAATAAATCAAATCTCAATTTTTTTTTTAGCTGATCTCGAGCCAGGTAAGCTCAACTCGATCCGATTCGAGATCAGCTCAGTTTATATATTATATATATGTATTATAATATAAAATGTATTTTAATTCGAGCCAATTTCGAGCTGGATCAAGCCGAGCCTACCCCAGCATAAAATCGGCTCGAAATTATTATCGAGCCGAGCTTTTGGCTCATTAATCAGCTCATTTAGATCGACTTAATTTCGATTTGATCTAAAATCGATTCAATTTTCGATCGATTTTTGATCTTCCACCATATTAATGCCCTTAATCTTCTCTCTGTGGCCTGCAATGAGGAAAAATAGAGTTTGGGCACCGCAACAGCTCAAATGTTATGTCCGGCGCAAGCACAATTTTTTTTTTTTTGTATAAATTCCTTTTCCATGTTGTATGACTTTTATTAAATTTATTTACATTTTATGAATACAAAAAATGATCGTAGAGTTAAAACAATATTCATATAAAACAGAAATTACTCACATAAAATCTCATTTTTTTTGTAAACTTTATATTATCTTTGTCTACTTAATTTATATAAATATTTTACTATTTTGCATGAATTTTTTTTATGTATATACATATATTGAACAAATATTCATATAATATAAAAAATACATATAAAAAATTACATAAAACAATAAAAAAAACAGTATAAAATTATGAAAATACATGTAGCACAACTTGTACTTATAGCTGAAATTAAATGTTTGAATAGAATAATTTTTAAATCTTAATAAATAATTAATATATTAACTAATTAAAATTGAATGCTTTAAATAACTAAGTTATTAATGAATTAATGATTTAATTTATTAAATAATTTAAAATATTACAATTTTTGTTCAAAATTTATTTATATTTTATTTAATTTAAATTTTTTTATAATTTAAAGATAATTCATTTAAAATAAAGAGATAATTACCTACATGCCACACCATTTAGTTTTATTTATGCCTTATCCTTCCATTCTTAGTTAATTACGTTATACACACTCGAAACATTATAAAATCTTACATACACACATTTTAACTTATTTCTATTATAATGAGTAATCATAATTTTTCAATAAACTAATTATAATTAGACTACAAAAAATTTGAGTCGTTTATCATATTATTTTAAGGATATTTAAATATATTTTGAGTGAAAATCCTAAAATCTTAATATTTAGGTGGTGGCAAAGGAAGGAGATATCCGCAAAGTGAATTGATTTTAGGACAAATTAGCGCTTTAGTGTGGTATTGAGGAAAAAAATGTACTATTAAGGATAAAAATATAATTTTAATAATTTACTGACAAATTTTTTTTTTCAAATAGATTTTGATTAAGTTTTAACACAAGTGTGTGTATATAAGATTTTGTAATATTTTGAGTGTGTATAGCGTAATTAACTAAGAACGGATGAATAAAATATAAATTAAATTAAATGGTGCGGCATTAAATTACTTGAGAACTAATTGAAAGCTAATTTAAGGGATACCTAACTTTTTTCATTTTTTTGTCCGCATTGGGGGCCCAACGGCCCAATCAATCACATGCGTCTGTCTCACATCCTGATAAGAACGATGACGTCCACGCACACACTGCTCTTCTATCAAAAAAAAAACAAGGGTAAATAGCATCTGGGTCCCTCTAGTTTACTCATATGGTCAAATAGGTTCCTCGAATATTAAAATATAGCAAACTAGTCCTTCTAGTTTGATGAAATATGCATATAGGTCCTTGGGCCGTAACAAACGTTAAAAATCACCCTCTATTAAACGATCGGGAGGAGAGAGATGCGGAGAGGAGAGAGAGATACGGCCCAAGGACCTATATGCATATTTCATCAAACTAGAAGGACCAGTTTGCAATATTTTAATATTCGAGGGACCGATTTGCCCATACGAGTAAACTAGAGGAACCCAGATACTATTTACCCAAAAAACAATTCAAACTGCTCAATTAGCCAAGTGGCAGACTTGATGCTAAAAATAGTTCATTCATAAACAATTTTTAAAAAAATTTAAAAATAATATTAAATTAATTTTTATTATATTTTATATAATTTTTACCTTAAAATAATCTAATTTATTTCACATATTTTTAATACATCAATAATTTTACAATCATATTTATATTCTAGAAAATTCTTGTTCAGCTAAATAAATTTTAAAAAATAATAATTCAATTGAATATACGAACATGCCTTGCCCTATCAAAAAAACATTTGGAAGGGCAAGCAGGCCTTGCCACACAAGTGCAGAGCCCGTCTGTCCGTTCACACACTTAGGCCTCATTAAATTCGTTCTTCTTTTAACAAAAAAAATAAATTATTTTTTAAATTTAATAAGAGTAAAATTTATTTTAATATTAAAAAAAATGTAAAAAATATTAAATAATTTTAATTTTAATATTCGTATTTGTATTGAATGTGAATAAAATTAAATTTTATAATTGAAATTTGCATTGGGCAAAAAGACTGCCTCAAACCAAACGAGGCCTTAATATCGGAAAACACCTTTTTACAAGAATTTGATCATTTCATTTATTTAATTTTTCTAAAAACATTTTTATGTAAATATTTTTTTTAATTCATATGTATATATAAAATTTAAAAATATTCATGTAAAAAAAAACTATTAATACAAAGTAAAAAAAATGTACAAACTATGTAAAAATTATATCGTGCAAATAATTTTTGATTTTGTATTAGTATTTTTATTTATTTTGCATATATATGTAAATAAAAAAATACTCATTTAAAAACATTATAAAAGATAAAAAAATAACATTTAACAGCTAGAAAATGACTAGAAAAGATATTTTTTTCGTTGTTAGTGGGGCGAGGCCGCGAGAGCCCGAATGAGCGACGGTGTGACGCAGTGGGGAGACTGCACCTAACAATTTTCGCCTGCCGCACGGCGCATGTTAGCCGAAGACCGCGTTCACCCACTCCCGCCCCCAGCTTTGCTTCTTCCATTCATGTAGTACTATTTATTATACAGCATAATAAATAGCTTAAAGCCTCGGTTTTCGTTAGTCCATACGCAAACTGCACCGAGGAGAAGAAGTGCTTGCCTGCAGCAGAAGTCGTGAAATATGGCATCGACTCTAAACCCGTACGCTGCGCCTTTTTTCCCGCAGGCCTACCTTGCGGTGGACGACTTCTCGCCGGAGTGGTGGCAGCTCGTGAAGTCGTCGCCGTGGTTCCGCGACTTCTGGCTCCGCGAGCGCTTCGACGAGGAGGATGAGCTTCAAGCACTGGATATTGATCGCCTCTTCCACTCTTACTCTCCTGCCCAGCGTATGTTAATTTTCACATAAGTTCAAATTTCCCAACTTTTTGCACATCTACCCTATATAGTACTGTTAATTCGGAGATTATCAGTTCCTGTGCCGACGGTGATTTCAGAGGATGATCATGTTGGGAAGAAGATAGAGGAGAAGAACAAGATGGAGCTGATGACGTGGGGAGCGGATAAATGGATGGCGACACGTGGCGTCTGGCGGGAGGGCCTCAGGTTCTCCGAGAAGGCGCCCAAGATTGTGAGCTTGAGGGTGAGTCCGCGGACGATTCAGCAACCGCGTTAGGAGAGCGCCACCGCCGAGTCGGCGACACCGAGTTAGGTGCTAGTAGATGTTCCCATCTTGTGATTACGCGATATCAAAAAAAAAAAAAATCTCGTGATTACGTGCAATTTATCCATGGAAACATTTTTATTTTATGTATAAATTAAAATATTTACGCTTTTAATCTTTAAAATAGAAATTTATATATAATTACGATCTTTCCCATCACATCAATGAATAGTTAGATCTATCTTCTCAGAGTAAAAAAAATCTCAAATTTTTCAAAAAAAATAATTTCTTAATATTAAAATATTTATTTTATACGATATAATACAAATTTAAATATTAAAAATAATTTTTATTTTAAATCTACATTAATGGCAATTATAAAAATTAATATTATTTTATTTCTATATGTTTATTAATATAAATTAATTTTATTTTAAATATAATATAATTTTTAATATTAAAATAATTTTATTGCACATGTAATAGTAAATTAATTAATTTTTTAATTTTATTTTACATTCAATACATAAGAATGGTTAAATTTTCGTAAATCCTTTTAAAAGGAGCCTAGAAGACAAATGGACGGCTATTATTTCATGATTTACTTAAATTGACGGCAGGTGATGATATCAAAAAAAAGGACGGGGAGGAACTATTTTATAAAGTTGTGAAACTATTAAAAATTCTGGTATTAAGAATAAATTCAAAACAGTTTTGATGCGGAAAACATAAGCGGAATAAAATTTAATTAAAAATCAATTTTATTATAAATCTTGTAACACATTTTATTATATAAAATTTTAATTTCCATATTATAACTTGCAACGTCTGCCTCTCATGACATTAGCGTGAGGCTAGGCAGATGCTGATGTCGACACTCGAGTTGCGCTCACGCTATCGGGATTCCCCGTCCTCGCAATCTCCCTTGGTAGCATTGAGAGAGAAGGAAAAGGCATGATGATAATTATAAAAAAATTTAGTAATAACAAATAAAAAAAATATAGATTTAATAATTATATTAAAACTCAGAGTCTTCAATATTATAATTTTAAAAATATTTATCTATGTTTATTAAGCTCTAAAAATCCGAGTGCAATTTACCCTATTAGCTAATACAATACAATTGAATATTCTTCAGATTTTTTTCTGGGAATTTGTATATATATTTTTTAAAATTTATATTACTTCTTTATTCAAATATATGTCGCACCATAATTTATAGTTTTTAAAGAAGGTATCATGTAGGTATAACATTCAAATTTTATACTAGTTTCATTCTAATTGTTTTAATCACTTATATATAAGCTTATAATTCTATTTTTTAGCTGCAACCGATAATATATTTTATTTCGGTATTTATGTAGATTTGTGCCTTAATTAATCATGTTTAATTCCTTGATTTTTACAACAAAACACAAATTCACGTCTTTTCTCCTTCAAACGGGCTGATTAATGGGCCTATTAGTGGGCCAACTGCCCAAGAACTAGTGGCCCAGTACTTTGATCTACTTCGTTATATGTAAAATTGAAATACCTTGTATCCATTTCAATTACCCTGTTCGCAATATATAACAAAATTACGTATTTCATGTGACATCATAAAAATTAAATTATAAAATAAATTAATAATAAATTTTCATAAATTTTATCATATTATATATGATTTATAAATCTATAATAGAAATTTTAATCTCACTAAGTTAAATTTTAAATGAATTATATATATAACTAATTTAGAAAAATTAAAATATGAGAATTTAATTAGAATTTATGCCTGAGGATTTAGTCTTTAGTATTAAAATAATTTAAAGTATAGATTTTACTATTTTATATTTTAAGTTATAGTTTCATGACTTAAAATTTAAAATATAATAAAATTTTATTAAAAAATAAAATCTATAATTTTTTATAAATAAAATATGATCTATATATATATAATTGTCTATTTTATTTTATTTAGCTGATGGTGATCGGCCAGTTTGATGAAATTGTATAAGATTTCATTCCATATGTTCAAATTATATTTGAATTCATAGTCAAATATAATTTCAGTGTTAGTGATACACGGCACAATTATTTAAATTATATTCGATAAATTATATTTAAATATAATTTACAAGTTATATTTAAATACAATTTTAGTTATGTGTTTATTTATCTATTAATTTTTTTTGACAAAATGTCAAAATAGGATACATCAATTCAAACAGTTCAAAATGTTATCTTTTACATCATTTTTTCTCTTCTCTAACTTAGAGAAGTTGGGATAATTTCTCTTTTATTTTTCTTAGTTGTGTTGCAATTGAAGAATAAGCCAAATTTATCAAAGTTTATTTTCCGTCATGAGACTTGCTCATTTTTCTTCAATACATGTTGAATCTATTGGTCTTCTTCTCTACTTGCTCTGAAGAATAGTAGGTTGTTGCCTTCAGAGAATAGGTGTGTGACATAAGAGCTTCTTCTAGTAACATTAATTATATTTAAATATAGTTTTGGCCTAAATATTCATATTGAGCTAAAAAGTCATATTCAAATACAAATTCAACTATATAAATAATATTCGAATGCATACAAGGGCATAAATAAAAAAGATACTACTATAAAACGCACTATATATATATATATATACATAAATATATTGCGCTAGTTTTTACAACTGTACTTAATATAGTTATCATGCACTGGTCTCCATGGGCTATTACAGCCACCGTCTCAAGTTTATGAACTAAGTAGACTCATTGATTCAATACGTTTTGTTTGGTTTGAGGTATTTTTTTAGCTCAACATAAATTTTAACTAAAAAAATTAACTTTATTGCACATTCAATACAAATACAAATCTCAAAATTATTTTTATTTCGCATTTTATGCATTTTCTAATATTAAAATAAATTTCTTTGATATTAAATTTAAAAAATAAATTAATTTTTTTCTCTTGTCAAAAAAAAAAAACTCAAACCAAACGATAGAACCCATTTGTTGGCTAATGGCCAATGAGTTTCTCCTTTGAGCTAGATCATAAGCATAAATTTTAATAGATTTGAACTCACTAAAGATCCTAAATCCTAAACCCTAAATCCTAAACCCTAAACCCTAAACCTTAAACCCTAAACCCTAAACTCTAAACCTTAAACCCTAAACCCTAAACCCTAAACCATAAACAAATTTATGTTACTACTGCTTTCCCGAATAGTTCTTCTCATGGGAGAGTTGCTCATTGCTCATCGTGTTACTGCTTATAAAGTTAAAAAAACACCTTGTAACTTGTCAAGTTCATTATATTGACTTCTAATCATTTGCATTTGATACTTTTCGCTATTTAACTCCTAAGACTACTTTGTTCCCAACACGTGCAGGACATTTTTGAACTGAAAGTCTACTTGTGGGGTGCCTAATAGCAACTTCGTTTGTTTTTATCGTATCGATTAAACTATTCAGAAAGATATTGTAGCAGAGCTATTAAGCTTTATGTAAGACGGAAATACTTTTTAATTTATATTTGTATTAGAACTTTGGTGATAAATTTAAAAACTAAAAAGCAAATTTTGCTAATAATAAACAATTTTTTTATAACAAATAATAAACCTGTAATTGCAAAAAAATATAATATGCTGTTTTTAATTCCAAACTTGTGACTAGCTGTGCTGTATCTATCCTGTTAATGAAATATAAATCATAATGAAAAATAAAATCTATCCTTTTAAGTACAGCCCTGTTTGGTGTGAGAACCAAAATCAGGACCAAAATAGTACTAATTTAAAAAAATAATAATAATAAATAATATTTTTTTTAATTATTTTACACAAATTCTAATATAAAAAAAATATTATTTTACTTCACATACTCAATAATTATTAATAAAAATATTTACTTTATTTTACATTCTAGATCAAAATAATCGAATCAATTTTGATCTAGGATGTAAAATAAAATTATTTTTTTTATTGAAAATTATTGAGTTTGTGAAGTAAAATGATGTTTTTTTATATTAAAATTTGTATAGAATAATTAAAAAATTTATTTATTATTATTATTATTTTTTTTAAATTGGTACTATTTTGATCCTGATTTTAGTTCTCGCGTCAAACAAACCTTTTTGGTCAAGAAATAAATCAGCAATCCCACGTGGGCTGAAGAAAGTTCTACAACCTTCCAGCAATGCAGCCGTTAGCTTACATTTGTTCATGTTATAAAAAATTTAAAAAATATCATCTTTTATAAAACATACTTATCCATTAATAGCTACAAAAAAATCTTTATTAATAGAAAATGTTACATGCAGCACATCAAAATTTAATGAAATTATATATTTTATATAGATTTTTAAAAAATAAAATTATAAAATAAATTATTAATACATTCTCATAAGTCTTATAATACTATATATTATTTATAAATTTATAATACAAAATGTTATCTTATAAAGTTAAATTTAAATGCATTATATATATAATTAATCTAAAAAAATAAAACTTTAAAGTTCAGAGTTTATAATCTAAATTTTAATGTTAAAATAATTTAGAACATAAAATTTAGTATTATAAATTTTAAATTATTGTTTTAGGGTACAAAATTTAGAATCGGATAAAATTTATTCAAAAATAATATAAAATTTATAATTTTTTATAAATAGGATGTGATATACATAGTTAGATTGCCCTTAAGTGTATATATAAGTCTTTTAATTTTAAAATTAAACAAATTAGTTCACCATTTCAAATGAAAAGGTAGATAGATTTATTTTGGAAATAAATACAATTTCTATAAAAAAAATTATTTTCATAATTTTTTTTTGGTAAAAAACGGTTCCTCTCACCTGACTTTGCTATAAAAATGTCATGTATAAAAAAACTCATACTTACTTTTACTCAAATTAATGGATAATTTATTTAATTTAAAAATTAAAACACTTTTGTGAATATAAGAGCAAATAAGAGGACCCAAATACAATTCACTTTAATAATAATAATAATAATAATAATAATAATAATAATAATAATAATAATAATAATAATAATAACTACACAATATTTCCATATAAAATAAACTATAAAATTTGAGAGATCGTTATATAAATTTAAAAAAATACCCTAAATCTTTAAACATTTGTAGATCTCAGAGATCTCTCAGAGATTCCCTATAATTCAATATATTCCTAAATAAAAACTTTGCAAAAGGGGAATTTCGTCAGATAATGTTGCTTAATTCATCTAATTGGCTTTTTAGTTTTGATCCAGCATAAAATTTGCTTATTAATTAAAAAAAAATAGCAATTAAGTTTACTCTTATGCGTAAAAATAACAAATGAGTCCCCATAGGTAACAACTTGTTTGATTTGAGGATAAAATTGAGTAAAGAAAGATAAAATATTTTATTTATAGAATTGATGGGGAAAAAATTTATTTTAGGGATAATTACCTACATGCCACACAATTTAATTTTATTTATGCCTTACCCATCTATTCTTAATTAATTACACTATGCACACTGAAAAAATTACAAAATCTTACATATACACATTTGAGTTAAAACTTAATCAAAATTTATTTGAAAAAAAAATATTTTGTTAGTAAATCATTAAAATTATATTTTTACTCTTAATGATATATATTTTTCTTTTCCTCAATACCACACTAAAGCGCTGATTTGTCCTAAAATCAATCCACATCGCGGATGTGTTCTTCCTTTATCGCAATCTAAACATTAAGGCTTTAGAATTTTCACTCAATATTTTTAAATATCCTTAAAATAATATGATGAATGACTCAGATTTTTTATAATTTAATTATAGTTAGATTATTGAAAAATTATAATTACTCATTATAATAGAAATAAGTTAAAATATGTCTATATAAGATTTTATAATTTTTTGAGTGTGCATAGCGTAATTAAGTAAGAATGAATGGATAAGACATAAATAAAACTAAATTGTGTGGTATGTAGGTAATTATTTCTTTATTTTAATATTAAGAGGTGTGTAGGATGTAAAATAAAATTAATTTTAAGATTAGAATTTGTGTTAGATGTAAAATAAAATTGATTTTAAGGTTAAAATTTGTATTGGATGTGAAATAAAATTATTAAAATTTATAATAAATTAAAAAATTATTATTATATTTTTTTGCCTAGTTTTGGGCATTTGCCAAACAAGGTCTTTAATGTGTATTTTTTCTGGCTTAAAATTCAAATGCACATTTTACACAATTTTGAAGACAATTTTGCTCAATTTATAAATAGTAAAACCAAATTATACATAATAATAAATTAGAGGAACACAATTGCCATTAATATAATTTTAGTTGACATACATGCATGATATAATTACCTTTTTTTGATAGAATTAATTGACATACATGCATATTACTGTTAATATAATTAACTTTTTATCTGTTAAGACATTTGGAAAACATAATTTTGATCAAGTGCACACTAAAATCTAAATGTATAAAAATGGGATCAAATGCACTCTCACACACTTTTCTTTTGTGAGAATAAGTAGGTTATAATTAAATTAGGTCAATTTGAGCATATTTTGCATCAAAGAAAATAAAAATGAGCAATATTTGACACTAGAATTAAAGTGAAAAAAAAGAAAAAACTGACTTCGATGATGTTATTTTAGATCGTCGGCTCCAATAATGAAGATTATGATCAATAAAATTTTATTTTACTTCATATCTAATATAAATTTTAAAATAAAACTTCAATTGAAATTAACTTTCCAATTTGCATAACAAAAAGAAAAATCTATTCGATTCTTAGACGTCTAATGTATATTTGTAAATTTTGTGTAAAGACCTTCGGATTTGTGCATTTAATATTCAGGTCATGTATGAAGTTAACAGATTCACAACAAATAGTCTGCAATGCAATTAATAAAAATAAAATATTTATATGAGAATACGAAATCATCTCCATCAAAGCATTTGCAATGGTGATTTGTGGAGCTATGGATCGACTTATAGATAAATACAAATTAAAGTCCGTTGATGCCACCACTACGGTGACATTTTGTGAGAATTCAACTCATATATGAATACAAAATAAGATTTTTTTTGTGTTGCAAGATGCCACATTGCTTGCATTTCTTATTCCCATATAAATATAAAATAATTAATACAATCAACGATATGATCACATTCTTAATGAGGCACAAATAGTAATCTTGTTAATTATATATATCTATAGGAATACAGATATGCGAGGTGCCAGAATTTGACAAACTGATATGATCAAATCACAAATAAAAACATAAAATGTGAGGATTTAGATGAACAATTAATGTAATATTATAGAATTATTGAAAAATAAAGATACAAGATTTTTAAAATCTTCATTAAGAATACAAAATCTCTATCACTATAATATTTAATAGATCTATATGATCAGACCGTATATATGTATTAATATAATTACATCTCATAAATTTATACGACAGGATCATAAAAAATAGAAATACGCTCTCCACAATTTCGGGAAGTCATCTAATATTTTTTGAAATTCTATATAACATTGCCTAGCAAATTTTTTTTTTTTTTTGATAGAAAAATCTCTTGCAACAAAAAAATGGTTTGACAAATTTGAGGACTAATATTAAACAATTGTTTGGCGCAGATTTCACGGCAATTCACCAGGCGCATCAGATCCCAGGAATACACTCTCGTAGGAGCTATCAAATCGATCGTTGCCACGTGTCTACTGCACGTTTCTTTCGCCAGCTCCCATCACATTTTACCCAGTATGAAAATGATTCAGGGACCGAAAACAATCAGACCCCGTCCTCCCCCGCCTTACAACAACCTACGGGCCCACACACGTCAGAAATCTGGTCCCTTAAGCATGTTCTCTTTCAGCACCACTTCTTCCCCGCGATAGCAAGGTCGCAAAGAGAGGTTTCTTCATCCCCGTGGCCCCTGCGAACCAAAAACCCACCCTCAGCTCCTCTTCCTCCTTCAAGTTCTTCTGTAATCGGCAGAGAGAAATGGGAAATAGCCTCTTCAAATTCCTCTGCGGAGTCTGCTTTAAGCCTTCCCCAAGCCATGATCAGTCCCAATCTCTGGGTCCTCATGGCCTAACCTCGGCCACTGCCGGCGTCTCAGCCCTCGCCCATGATCTCCTCCACTTCGAGGTCACATCTCAGGTTAGAAATCCCAACTCTTCTTTCGATTGTTATTTCTATTCAGATCTAAATCTGTCTGCTCTTTAATCTGCTCCTCCTAAGGTTCCTCAAGGATTGAGCAGCCATGTCACCTCCACCAAGAGAACGCAATCCAATTGGTAATCTCCAATTCTCTCCTCATACCGCATAAAGTAGGAAATTGGCTTAGATTTACTGTCAAATTCACAGGTATAAGAAGCTACTAGAGGAATGGAAGCGGACGAATCCGCCGCCACGAACACCAGAGGAGGCAGCTAGGCTCATCATTCAGGCACTGAAAGGGCATCAAAAATCTGGCGTAGAGGTATCAACAAAATTTACTACTTTTATAAAATTAGAAGATCAAAGAAATGAACACATGAACTTTGATTTAGGGGCTCTTGACTTTCTATGGACTTCCACTTTCTCCTCCGACAGAAATTTCAAGTGGTCCTCCGCCTCCAAAGCCGCAGGGAGCAAAGTTCGAGTTGCACACACTCCCAGTAAAGTTAACCCAAACCCCAATCCAGATTTTTTGTAACATATATGAGAAAACTAAGCGATTTCTTCACGCTTGATATAGATTGATGTTAAATCGGTATCAGACGGGGATACAATCAACGTTTATGTGGACGCAAATGACCCAAAAGAGTCTCCTGCCGTCCCCAGACAAGTTCGCAAGGCAACAATTGCAAGAGCAAAGGCTAGAGCTGCTAGAGATTACAAAACAGCAGATGCTCTACATAAGATTATCGTAGATGCCGGCTACCGGTAAGAAATTATTGATGTATGATAATTTTAAGCTTAAACAAATTAAGATATATTTGTCATTGGATCAAATTGATTAAATTAAAGTATTAATTAATCATCCATTATGGTGCACTAGTCTCCATAATATTATCCGCACACAAATTTCATGCATTTTTCATCCGAAAACTTGCGAGCTACTTACTACTGGTCAACATGATACAATTCAAATATCTTTAAATTTGAAGAAGAATTATATATGTTACCCCTATAAAGAATAACTTTTCAGCATATGTTATTTTTCATTTTTGAACAACCAAACACTGATTTTTCTAACATATGACCTACATTGAACATTGATATAGTTGAGCTTTCTCAAAAAGATTAGATATATTTTTTGACATCTTTCTATTCAACACATTCAAGAAGACGAGCATAGAGACCATATTGTGTGTCATTTGTGAACGAGTACATAGACTGTCAAAAAGTCGCATTCAGTTTTTGGCGGATTGGCTAAGTGAGACGATCATCTGGTGTAGCTTTTAGGAAGTTGCAAATCAAGCAGAGAACTCTAGCCTGACTATGGGAAAATTTTGGAATGTCCCAATTGGGAGTCGAGAAAACAACTTGGGTAGTGCCGTCACGAGGGTGGTGGCAAACAGCAAATAGGCACCCAAAAAAATTCATCCGTAAGCTGAAGAAGAAGAATGTTTTTTTGAACCTTTGAGGATTCCCTTTGTAATTGGTGTCCAGTTTGAGCAACCTAAAGTTCAACTATGCATCATAATTCCTCTACATGTTATTGGAAAAAAGGTGAATATTATGGATCACCACAAGGATTCAAAATTCAGACCCACTATGGAAGTAGCTAGAAAGACTGATCCTCTCCTTCGCTGAAGATATTTAAAGGCCCTCAGTGGCAACAATCTAGTGCTTGGAGTCATTTGATCCAAGGCTTGATCTTGGTGGTTGAGGTATTGCCCTTCATGTGTGTGGCCACTGGTCCACATTAATGCAGCAGAAATGGGTGTGACATGCAGATGTCAGAACTGATGATGGGAAGACTGGCTAGGGATGTCGAGAAGGACAAAGCCAAGTCCTCATAATTTGGATCTCAAGGTATCTTTACTTGAGTTTTCAGTAGTCATTTCTCAACCTAGTTCAGTGTCCTTCCTCGTATAACTCATTACGATGTAGTAATTAGTTCTTCCTCGTGCTTTAAAAATGTGCTTTGAAGATGTGAGCTATTCTACGTTCCAATAGTCACACGCACGACTAACATGGAGGCTTCGAATCATGTGTTAATGGTCAAACTCATAACAGGAAACCAAAACTTACATTCGAGAGACAATTGGCTTTTTTAATCCTTCTTTTTTCTAACAATTTGGCTATTACTCTAAGGAAAGTGGAGAAAAACAGCTAACCTTCTCTTTTGCACCAAATGGACCTTGGCTTACATCATTTTACACTATTTGTTCAAAGCCAAACCAAGTACTGATCAGTCATTAACCTTTGGAGGCCTTCGTATATGAATATGAGACACTAAAAATGCTAAAGGAAATGAGGACAAGACTCGTTTAATATCTTGATATTTGCTTAGCTTGTGTTTTGATGCAGAGTTGTTAATGGACATAAGGGGGAGGAGACCTTGGCACGAAAATATCGAATCAGATTAAGGTAATGTAGGTTGAAGATTGTTCTTGAATCTTGTGTTGTTGATCTTACTAATATCAAATAGCAGGGGGATCGACGCACCTGAGAACTCAATGCCATTCGGAAAGGAAGCCAAAGAGGAGCTTTTGAAACTTGTGCAAGGGAAGCGGCTGAAGGTCTATGTTTATGGAGATGACAGATATGGGCGATGTGTTGGAGATATCTACTGCAGCAGTACTTTCGTGCAGGAGAAGATGCTACGAAGGGGCTTTGCGTGGCACTATAATGCTTACGACCAGCGTCCTGAACTTGCAGCAGTAAGTACATGAACATCATATACGTCAAAAACATAGAGATCTGGATGTAATTAACCCAATAAAAAAACCTCACCATCTTTTGATGCTAAAGCACTACAATATTGTTGATGAATTTTGATTCAGTGGGAGAAAGAGGCACGAGCAGCGCGAGTAGGCCTATGGGCTCAAGCCAATCCTGAAAAGCCATGGGAATGGCGGAAGGAACGGAGGAATGGTGCTTGAGCTGATCCTCTTGTTGTAACAGATGGTACCTCTGAGTCAGAAATGCTTGCTTGACAGATGCTGCTGATTGCAGAGAGTGCAAATGCTGCATGTGGCAAATCGGACAGTAAAAGCATACAGATTGATGTAACATAGCAGTGAAATTCGTTCTGCTGCATTAGCCAATTTATGTCAAAATTAGCGTTCAGTTGCTGTAACATAACAATTCTAAACTCTGGACAATACAGGCTGCAAAAATACATTATTTGAACAAGTGCTGGCTCTGCAAATTTTGCTGACATTAATTTCAGTACAGGTGATACCATAAATTTCCAATTACAATCTACTCATGTGAATCCAAAACTTAGGAAAATAGAAAATATGATATTTTTATGATTTTGTATAGCCAAATTGCTTTGATTCCTATCCCTACTTGTGCATTACATGTGAGTAGTAAATAATATTCTTTATAATAAGACATAACACTAAATCATCGCAAGTTGCCTAAAGATTTCCAATATCATCCTCACACTCGACCATGCTCTCATAAAATGTAGCATTAGAAACTAATTGACCAAACAATAATAATTCGATTTTGTAGATTCGTTACAAGATCCACATCAAAATATGTATAGTTAAGAAGCTAACATGCCAATTTAGTTACATAAAGGATCCTTAGCATGATTTGCACAATCCCAACCTGTTATTCATACACGCCAATTGACACGTTGAGATTTGAGAATTGTCAAAACTATGTTGGACTTCAGTGAACACGATAATACCATTTTCAAAGAGTAAAGAAAATATGTAAATGTACATTCATGAACAAGGATAAATCTGGCTAAGATGCCAAATGAATCAAACTAAAACTAGATTTAAAAAAAAAAATATTTCAGCTTACCCCCCTGTTATGCTTTACTCTAAAATGACATTCAACTTTGCTCATTCTTAGCTTCATCAGAATCAGAGTCACTGGCGTTATACCCTGGAAATAGATTATAACAATTATCATCCAAAACAAATGAGAAACAAATTTGCTAATTGTGAATTAAATATAGTCACAGAAAGATCCATTTTGGATACTGTAATTGACTATTGACTTATCAATAACAGATACACTCCAAAATATTCCTAACCTGGTCGTTTGCTGCTAACCTTCCAAACAGAAGATCGATATCTTGAAGCTTTAGAAAGCCACGCCTTTGCCTTAAAAAATGATCGATGGTAAGAGTTTTCGAATAATCTCCTTGAGACATTTTTGAAATAGAGTCAAAAAAACTGAATCAACGACATAAAATTAAAGTATGTTTCTTCATAATCAGTTTCCACACAACAATTCCCGGTAAAAGATAATTAAGCACATAGAAGTTCCAAGAATTTACATTCATGATATGGAGAATTAAAAAATCCAGACAATTACCTCTCATTTGAAAAATTTACAGATTCATAATCAAGCCCTGTTCCATCGTAACCCAAGTCAATTTGTTCCGGTGCAGAATGAGCAGGCCTACGTAGAGCAAACGTCTAAGAAGACCTTAAAACACCGCCAAGAAACATTTGTATTTTAGCACACCTGTAGGACCTTGCAGGATTCTCTGATTCTTGAAATTAAGCATTGTCACAATAATGAATTACCAGTAGAATTACAACCTAGCTTCTCTAAATTTTGCATGCCTTTCGGAGTAATTGTACGGCCACAAATAGTAGCAAGAAGCTATACTGGCCTTAAATGTCACATTGGGCTGAGATCACAGAGATTGCAGTGTTGGTGGTTGTGAAGGTCGTGGAAGTGGGGAATCGAGCAGAGGAGGAAGCAATGGAGACTACATAGGAATCGCTGAAAGGAGCGAGGGATTGGACTCTGACCGAGCAGACAAGGGCAGAGGTTGATCAAATCTCCTGCAAGAACTAGTGACCACAGGGGAAGTTGGAAACAAGGCCATTGGTAGCCAGGGTGTTGATTGCAACTTAGAACGAAGAGGATGCGAAGGCAGATGGTAGGGACACGAATCAACATTGAATTTGACAGCTAGGATGACATCACGTCCTGAATTAAAATTTAAATTCAAATTGACTACGGCTAATTGGAGATTTTCATATTAGTTTTATCCAGATTTAATTTAATTTGATTCAGAGCAGATTTGAGAAATTTGAAGACTTGTCATATTTTAAGTTAATTTTATTTAATTTGATTCATAGCATTAATTTCATATTTGATTAGGTTTATTTGGCATTTTTATTTTTAGTATTGATTATTTTATTTTCAAATATTATTACAGGATCTCTATATATAGAGATTGTCTTGAATTGTAAGAGGAACTCATTGATGAAATGAAATTGGATTTTAAGTGTTTGAGTTGTTAAATCCTCATAAAAGAAATGGTAAAGTTAACTTTTAGTGAGAATCCTTATATAACCTAGTTATCCACTCCTATAAAAAATAAATTCCTCAATCATCTATCACATCTCCTCCATCGCCTTCTTTCCTCTCTCGTGCACAACGCGAACGCCGAGCCTGCTAACACCGACGCATCATGCACTCAGACCAAGCCAGGCTCACGCTCGACCCCTCCGACCTGTGGTCTTCCAGATGTGCAGCCACGCTTGATGGCTGCGAACTCGCTGATCGCCGAAGATCCCACAAGTAAACCTAGCGACCCGCACGCGTCCCACTCCCCCCCCCCTCTTCGCGTGCTTCCCGGCACCCGCACACCCGTCGGCTCCCTCTCCCTCATCGGCTCCCGCAAGCTCTTGCCGCCCGCGTGACACCGTCCGTGTGATGCAACCTAGTCCGTCTCTCACGTGACGATTCCACACATAGCTGATCGCTTGAGCTTCAGACAAAAACCTAATTATTTGGGTAAATTGCATACAAGGGTCTAAATTTTGTTGTGCAATTATAATCAGGTTCTTATAATTCCAATCAAGGTATAAGTTCCCCCTAATTCAATTATTTAGTGACTATTTGAATTTATTTGATATTAATTATCTCAATTAAATTTAGTGAGTAAAATCTAATTATATGACCATAAATATCAATCAACAAAATTTATTACTTTTGAAAATTTATTTGCGAGACATTTGTCCTAAATTCCTATACCTCGAATCTGATTTGTTGAATTAAAATTGACGCTCTAATCTAATTTAATAAATTCTATTTATCAAACAATTCAACTTAATTTTAATTTTAAAATATTTTAAATTTACGAGATTTTAAAATCTTGTTTATTATATAATTTATTTAAAAAAATTTGAGCATAATTCAAATAATTTGTCAGTTAATTTTGCTGATTATAAATTTAAAATTATCATTTTCATTTTTCATCTCGCATCAACTTGATATCAGAGCATGCTTTAGGTTAGGGCATTTTGTTAATCATTTTATATACTACGCATTATATTTTTTTTCATTTTATTTCTCATTCTATTTGATATAAGTATTGTGTTAATATGAACTCTAAAATAAAATCTCTATTATCTAATCTAATAGGTAGATTTGATCGCATATTTTTCCTTAAGAAATCGCAAACTATAAAGGAAGCAGCGCTTAATTCTTATTTTTTGACAATTCAGATTATTTATCATATAAAGAGTAAAAAAATAATTTGAATTGTTATTTTGATTATTGTGATTGGAAAGAGTTAGAGAAGGTTAAATATAAGAAGTTAATGCCTTTTGACGAAGCAAAATATTATATTAGAAACTTAGAGAATCAATATTCTTGGGATAAGTTTAGATCATCTGAGACATGGGATGAAATTAAATATTTAAGGTAATTTCACTTAGACTCTTGAGGTTTACTTAGCCACAAAAGTCCACAAATCACAAAATATGCCATTAAGTTCCACAAAAAATATTACACCGAACATCGTGGTCCCTTCATAACAAAATCTGCTATGTATTGTAAACATAACAAAATAACCCTTAATCTATTAATTTTCAAAATATGTCATCATGTTCGTGAGGCCCTATGCAGCAGTCGCCTGCGCGCGAGGATGCACACGCCCTGCCCGCCAGACAGCGCGCTGCGGCGACCCGCGCGCGGACGCCCTGTGCTCGAGGCCACAACAGTCGTGCACTGCCGGCCACCGGAACATGGATGCTGGCGCTCGAGGGGTAAAATCATAATTGAAAAAATATTTATTTTAATTTTATTTTATTTTTTTGATAAATTAATGGTATTTTAAACAGAAAATGTTATGTTGGACCTGATTGGACGCTTTTTAAAATAACTAGGGCTCTAGGAAACTATATAGTAATTATTGTGGACCTGGACGATATGTTTTGACGTTTGTGGACCTTGATGGTAAATTAGATAAACCTCAGGAGCTTAAGTGGAATTATTCCAAAATATTTTTTATGAAGAAGATATTTCTCTATATCAGATAGGATGAAATTAATCATTCTTAAACAGCATGACCCTAGACCTAATGAAATGATAGGTGACCCATCTAGTTCTTTCGCAAAGAAAGTAATAAATGAGTTCTCTACAAGGACTTGCATTATTTATGAAGTATTAAAACTTGATTTTTTTCCCTATATTTATTCTTCTTGAAGCATTAGATCCTAGCTTAATTGAAGAGTACGCGAAATATAAGCATAAACTATATGAGGAAGATAATTATAAAATAGAAATTGAAAGCCAAGATGAGGAAATCATCATAGAACTAAGTCATAAAAAAGTCCATATCATAAGTTCGATCAAGGTCACTAAATCATCTAATTGCTTTGATGACATGATTGATCACATTGAAATGAGTTTAGGTCATGATCACTATTAGATTAATCGATACAATGTGATAAAATACATGCATACACATCATGAATTCAGTAGTAGAAAAACCTCAACACCTATAAGGCGATACACGCAGAGAGAGCATGAGACTATGTTGTTAATCACGTGGACCTTTAGCTTGAGTGCTATACGGTCCACCAAACATTTTTAGAGGATTTTATGACAACTATTAGTAACCACATCTGTTATGACCCTAACCTATTTTTCATATGCGTATAATCAGAATCAATCTAATAGACACTAGTAGAGTCATGAGTTAAGTCTGCATGCATTTGATTTTCTTTTAATATCAGATGTTTGAAAGTTTAGGTCAGCACTTGCATTTATATTTGCATTTCACTTTAGTTCATTGTATGTGTCAATCTCTGCATTTTCTATATTATAAAATAAATAAAATCAGTAATCTTAAAGGCAATTTGTTATAATTAAGTGTAGAAATTTTTTTTGAATATTTTATTATGATAAATAAGATAATTAAATCTATAGATTAATTTATTTAAAATTTTTTATTAATTTGTGTCTGATAAAAAAGTTCGAATCTTAGCATTAGATTATGAGAATAATTCAAACTTTCAATATCTCAAATCTATTGGTTATCAAGACCTAGCAATAATGCCCAGTAAGGCTTTAGCTTTTTGTTCCCTTAGAGTATACATTTACCCACGAGTAGCTACTAGGAACTCTAGTTGCTTGACAACTTAACAGCCTCACAAGTAGTTCAGAATTACATAAATGATCCTTTCCATGTTCTATGTTAAGTAGTCCTCTAACTAGATTCATCTTTAAGAGCTTTACTAAGCGTACATGCTAACATGACAGTCTAGATGTCATAGCCAAGCTTGATGTGCGTGTGATTTTAAACATTTCAAGGTATCATCAAGCATATCAAAAGATCAACCAAATAAATACTGTGGTGTCTCTTCCCCTTTAAAATAATTTTATTTCCTTTTTCAACTATGCAATAAGTAGAATCAAAAGTAATTTTATAAACTGTCACAAAATTTACTTTTACTTAGCATGTTATGTTTAAGCCCTTCTACAAGTAGGACTCTTTCCTTACATAAAGATAGGTAGTTATCTACATTACCAGTGCTGACAACTCTTTTCTTTGAGCTTTCTCCTAGTATAACATGTCCCTCTTCACTTGGATCAATGGACACGAACTAGTTCTTACAATCAGTAATATATCGTGAACATCCATTATCTGGGTATTACATACCTCCATGAGTTCAAGAATGCAGGGTGCACTCAAGAAAAAATTAAGTCTTTCATCAAAAAAATTAAGTCAAGATCTTAGGTACCCAAACATGTTTGAGTCACTTTGAGTTAGCATGCATTTATGTGAATGATGATGATGAGTGTGATCCCTTTGAGATTCAAGCATACGAGGACTTGTTGCTGTCAATAGAATTTTTAATACTACGTAGGTGTTCAACATGTCCATATACCGATCACAATAATACCACCTCACGTATAGGATAGGGCGCATCAAAGAGTGTTCTTCCTAATATGAAATGCTCATGCTTCCCAGAGCCAAGAATATGTGATTTCTTCAACAATGTATTTTTACTAATCAATGCATGCAACCTGCCATGCATTCTTAAGGACACCATTTGGAGGAGAGTTGCTCATTCAAGGACACACAAACCTAAGTAGTCATCATATTCATGTTTAATATTCCAAATTTAATTTTCAGATTTTCATAGTCATTGGATGTAGGTTCAAGCTCACTCTCTAAACTATCGTCTCTTTTTAATCTCTTATATGCATTGTGTAGTTCATAGAAAGCATCTTCAAGTTTTGTGTATGAGGGGTTACAAGACCTTGCTTGATTTTTCATTCTGCAAGGCTATAAGACCAAAATTGACTTGCTCTTTCATCGATGCATCATCACTAAGGAACTTAATGATTAGTGATGAAGGGAACCCATGAGATCTCTGAATTGCTCCACATTGCCTTCAACTTTTTTGTTCTTTCGTTTACCTTGCTCTTTCTTCAAGAGAGCACAATTCGATTGAATATGACAACTTCTTGCATTCATAACAACTAATCTCTTCTTTCTCCTTCCAGATTGTTGAGTCGATCTTTTGATTGCTTCCAACTTCCTCCTCTCTAAGATATCCTCCTCCTAGGGAACTTACAAAACCACAATATTAGAAGGGCAAGCTTATCATCTAAGCTTTCCTCACCACTAGTGCCTCCAAGCATCAAAGAGACTTTGAGCAAGCTTTTTCATCTGTCGTCTTCATCATCACCTTGTAAGCCATGGGGAATTCATGAGATCTAATGTGTAGGTGGTGCTTAAATTTTTAACGGTGGTGATTGCCTTCACTATGGGAACCCACTAAAGTCATCCACTTTTTAGTTCACTCTTTAGTTAAGGCATGTAAAACTTTGCCTACACATTCATAATTAGTAAAGGCATTATCAGGATTTCTAAGGTCACTAATTTCATGATTGAACTTATTAAACATTTTAAGATACTTTAGTTTTCCTTCAAGGAAACAATTTATAATACTTAAAAGTGAAAACAATTCATATTTAGTAGTCAATAGGTTAGTCATCAAGTATCTTACCTCATTAATACCTTCAAGTTACAACGAGTTTGTCCTGAATTTCTATGTAAATTTCAATTTGTAAATTTCAAGACAACATGACTTCAAAAAATAATATACAATCAAGACGCAATATACGTGACCGGCGTGGCATTTAATTATGGGAGGCTCTTCAAAAAGTTTCTAAACCTTTATGTTATTCACAGCTTTATTAGAAGATGAGTAACAATTAAGTACCATGTTCCATATACAAAAAATAATGGATTGAAAATAGCAGAATATCACATCTTCCAAAAACCAAAAGAAATACGATCAAACAACGAGGGCTTCAAAATAGACTAGCCTGTGGGCGAGATGAGTAGAAGATAAATGGATGCGCAGTGGATCTACTTTAGAGTTTTATTCCTAAGTCAAAATTGTGATCTGATACCAAATGAAATGCCCTTAGGCACACCAAAAGATTGGGGTGAATAAAGTTTTAGAGAATCAAACAAAACAAATCAAGAGTGAGCAAATATGAATCCAAATAAAAGTAAACATCAAGAAAAAAACACAGGAGATTTTAAGGTGGTTTCAACTCTAAAGCCCACAATACCTCCAAGGGTTCAAGCTTACACTACCTAATCCTTCCCTTGTGTACCGTAGAAGGAGAAGGCTTTACAACCTCCAATCTCTCCACGTGGAGGACCAGATCAACCGTCAAATCAATCTTATAAGGCAAGATTAGGCACCCCATAAGATCAACCACTTGATCTTAGTAAAGAAGAATTAAAATAAAAAGTGAAAATGAAAATTTTCATATAAAGAAGAATTTACATGAAGGAGACTGCTAAGTAATTAATGGATTTCTTGATTGATGCACTTCCTCTCACAAGTTTTAATAATTTTATTTCACATCCAACACAAATTTTAATATTAAAATTAACTTTATTTCATATCTTACATACCTCTCAATATTAAAATAATTTTCTTTCTCATCAAATTTATAAAATAAAATAATTTCTTTTTCTTTGCCCAAAAATAACTCCCAACAAAATGAGGCCTATATTCCTTGAAACACAATAATCGGAAGATTCAAATATTGTATGCAGAAAAAATGATTACCAAAAACAGATAAATGTCTTCCATGTTACATTAGCGGTTGGTTTCAACCGAGAAGTGGCTCTAAACCATGGTAATACCAAATTAATGTGTTTAGAAATAACTTAGAGAAATTTATAAGTAGCTTAAATTTTTTAAGTGCTCAAATGTTTGACGAGCTTAAATTTTAAATCATCTTTCAAATGGCTCATATTTTAAGCAATTAAAGGGGTTTAACTAATTAAAACTTTAAAGTTACATAAAGGCCTTAGGGCTATTTGGATGTGATTTAAGGGGTATTTAGTTTGATGACATGTTTAATAACATTGTAAAAAATTATAATATTTCCACTCAAATAATGTCTAGATGTCATCCAAAATTGCTACATTAGCCTCTTATGTCCAAGGGGCTTAAATTTAAGTTTAAGTTGCTTAGAAAGGGTTGTCGCTTGCCAAACACAACTAAAGATTTACAAGGAAATTATGAAAAGGGATGAAGTTATAATAAGGTAATGCCTAAAGTCCAACAAAGATATGTAAGAAAACCTACTTTCCAAGGCATAGAAAGCTGTTAAACCTTAAATAGTAAGCTTACATGGACTAGTAGAGCAATGGCACCACTGTCCTATGTTAAAAACAGCACACTAGTCAGATCCTAGTAAATATGTTGCCTTAAACAAAACATCCCCCGAGCCATCATGATGAACCTCCTAAATTTCTACGGTATCCGTAACCCTAACAACAAGAATTCATCAGACAACTTGGGAATTGGGAATCTAACTCGTAAAGTACACAAAATTCACAACCCTAGTTGCAGGATTGGTACCTTTTGCTCGTTTCGGGGAACGCCATAACCGCTCTGGTACATCTGTCCGACGAGGACCTGCATTGCCGCATCGCCGGCCTTGGCCTCCTCCAACGCATCACGGAACCAACGGCGCACACAGTCCGCAACCACTTCCGACAGCGGGACGCTATCCTCCCGCCGGCCAGCCGCCTTCATCGCCCGTCCCGTGCAGTCAGCGTCGCCCGGCATTCCGGCAGCGATTTTCTCCCTGAAAGACGACGCCAGCGATTTCAGGTCGGGCTTAACCTCTGCAGCTCTCGCGGACCTCAGTCTCTCCGAGAAAACGCGGACGTACTGGCGAAGAATGGCAGACGATGGAGGGATATACGACGTTGTTAGACTGAACGGAGTCCGCAGCACAAATCTCCAGTAGCGGAAGCCGGAAGTGCCGACGAGTGGGAGATGAGAGGAGATTTGGTAGAAATTTTCTCGTGGGCCAAAGCCCGCTGCAGGGAACTTGCCGTCGTGGAGCAGCCGACCCTCCCTTTTGCAGAGAGACCCATCATCATTATGCCCTTTTCAAATGAGGCAGTTTTGGGCCGCAGAGGAAAAAATTATTGCCCCTCGGTGCGCCGTCTGAAACCTAATCAGAGGGCGCTATGTATGTCATACAGCTGGGTCCGGGCACACATAGCGCCCTCTAATTGAACGTCTGAACGGTGTACTATTCAAACCTAATAATTTTTCCGCAAAAAAAGAAACTAGAAAAGGAACATATTTTACTGTACTTGATCTCTCAAGTCTCAACTCTTGGATGCACCAAAATTAAGTTGAAGGTACATATATTATTAGGGACTGCCTCATAGACCTCATTTGAGTTGGAGACGAGCAAACCCTGACAAGTGTGGTGCTCATTATAGAAAAATGAATTACACTCAAAGTATTAATAGCAATCCTAGATGACATATTTCATTGAGGTGCTTTAGCTCATTTACAGCAGGCTATACTAACATGGAGTGACCAAAAGACAAGTAGACCTCACACGACACAATAGAACATCATCACAACTAACAATAGGGAGGGACTTGTTGGGGAGCTTTTAGGGCCCGTTTGATTGACTGCTTCAAGCGGAACAAAGCTAATTTAATAAAATTAATTAGCCAAACGATCATAAATCTGAATCTGTTATAGAAGCGTGAAATGACTTCGATGCCACAAAGCTGAAACCACCGAAAATTATGATTTCAGACTCGCGATCGCTTCTACTTTTTTCTCAGATTTTCAGAAAAACATATCTGCAGATAAATTTGGTATTTCTCTCAAGGCTAAAATTAAGGGATAATTAAATTTGATTATGATGCACAATTAATGAATACAAACAATTCATGCATAATTATCACTGATTTTCATAATACAATGTGTGAAACATAATTCTTTACCATAAATATATTTATACATAATATTTTGCTAAAAAATTAAAATTTAATTATAGTCGGATCGATTTTTGCTCGAATAGAGCTTGAATCGATAACAAATGAGCCAAGCCCAGCTTGAATCGAGATCGAATTAAACTCTTTTCGTCTATTCTTTGGACCGAATTGAAAACCTTCAATTCACTTTTGAGTCAAAATCGGATCAGTCCGAGATAAAATCGTTAACATCCCTGGGATCATTAATGTCTCCCCTTCAAGATTGGTGCCTGCTGATCGCTCGTCCATTATGGTCATTCAATCAGATTAAACTGTGACTATTCATTCTATTCTATTATTTAAAAATAATAATTTACAATAAATATGATTTAAATGGCTATAAAAAATTCTAATGATGTCTTTTATTAGACTAATGAAAAAAAAAATATAGTAAATTTAATTATACATAAATATGTATAAATATTATTTTTTAATTTTTAAATTGATTCTATTTTGAGTTGTTGAATGTTGGCTCAAAATTAAATTAATAAAAATTTCAAGCAAAAAAACAGGTCAATAGTCAAGTTATTTGAATTAAATTGAATTTAATTTATGTTAAATTTTAATTTAATTTTTGAGCGATTTTTGATGGTCGACCAAAATTAACTCCACTTTCACATGCTCCGCATGATCCATCTGGCGCGTGCGTGGGCAATTGCGTGCCACCGTGAAACGCCGTTAACTCTGGATTGGTGGAAGAGCCAATTCAAATTTATATGCGATTTGTTTTAACCTCACGATTAAATTTAAGGATAATTACACCCAAGTTTCTGAATTTAAGACTTATTATCACACAAGTTCATATTTTTAAAATTATAACATCGGGTTTCTTAGCTTTTAAAAAATTATTATACTAGTCTTTTTTTATTTTTTTATTATTTAAAAATTTTAAAATTACCATTATACCCTATCTCTCTCTCTCTCCACCCGATCCGGCAACCGCCCCATCCCGCGCGGTCGTACGCAGTCGCCGCGCCACCCCACGCGGCCTCCTGCGTAGTCATCGTGCGACCGCGCGACGTCGCGCGGCCGCCAGACGGGGAGGAGAGAGAGGGGGAGTCTCTCTCTCCTCCTAATCTGACGGCCTCGCGGGGTGGTGCGGCCACTGGTTCGCGCGGCCGGGCGGCGACTGCGCACGGCCGTGCGGCAGGGCAGCAACTGTGCGCGGATGGGGAGGAGCGAGAGAGGAAGTCTCTCTCTCCTCCCCATCCGGCGGTCGGGCGACGTCGCGCGGCCGGGCGGCGACTGTGCCGGGAGCCGCATGGGGTGGCGCTCCGGCTGCGCGTGGTCGCGCGGGGTACAGCAGCCGCCGGATAGGGTGGAAAGAGAGAGAGTTAAGGATATAATAGTAATTTTAAAATTTTTTAATAATAAAACAATTAAAAAAAGGATCTGTATGATAATTTTTTAAAAGCTAGGAACTACGATGTTATAATTTTAAAAATATAGACCTGTGTGATAATAAGTTTTAAATTCAGAGACCTGAGTGTAAATCCCTTAAATTTAATATTAATGTATTTTTCACAATATAATTTTATAATTATGTTCTATACGTCAATTCGATCGTGTCTCAATTCTAATTCAATTACTTTAATATTATTTAAACTTCATTAAGTCATTAATCAATTATTAATCTAATAAAATGCTAAATTAATTTAAAAACAGAATTGCTCAAATAATTTATTAAATCACATTATAACGACGCAACCCACTAAATTTAAATTGATTCTGACTTTTTTGGTAGATCAAGAAAATAGCTGAAGATTTGTCGATTTTGATTTTTTTTTATTGAATCGTGTTATAAGTAATTTTAGATCAAATTAAGCTTCAAATCAATTGAAATTTTGTAATATTGTATTCCATAACTTTCCATAGGTACGAATATTTTTAGAGATTTTTTGAGATTTTGCTCAATTAATCGAACCTTGAACCCACTAGTCTGTAATTTTATAAATTAAATGAATATTTTTTGTGATCTTTAACAATATGCTAACTAGGTTAAGCTTATAAGTGAAATTACAGTGATTCATGCTTTAAAATTTTAATTAAATTCGAGGTTATTTGGTAAGTGAAAAAAATGAAAATTATATCGTACTCATAGAGAAAGTTTTTTGTAATTAAGTGAAATTATATTTTAATATAATTTATACGGTTGAAATATTATCCCATAAGTATAACTGCATTTGAACATTACTTTTATAGTGGAAATTGTATCGTTATTACGAAGAGATGGAACGTTTTAAAAAATAAAAAAATATTACATGTACAAAACATCAAAGCTGACTAAGAATCTTCATAAAAGCGTTTCATTTGCTTCTCTTCCATGAAAGTTTCATTTTCCCTAGGTAGATTCGAATCTTGATATTTTTTTTTTCGTAATTTTTCACCGGGCAGACGACCTGTTCCATATTCACACCCGTCCAACAGTATTGGAATCTCGAGCCCTTTGTTGTGCTCAACTTAGCAGCATTGTGTTAGTCTCTCCTCCTCCAAACAAGCTGGATTCTGGAGCACAATCAATTCGATGAGCATGAGTATGAGTATACGAGCTTTTATCCAGATATGATGATCTCATGCTCATATCAAAGTTGGAGGACGAAGGGCATTTTGGCTTTTCTACCGAAAGAGCTCGGCTCATTTAATTCTTATGTTAATATACATAGTTTTTTATATCTGCTAATTTGCATAGTTAAACTCATATTTCAATATAATTTCTACAACTATACCTAACTTCAACAATAACATACGTGCCTTTGATCTCAAATTCATCATGGTATTAATTTTTTTGTTATGTACAAATTAATTAAGGTTCTGTAAGTTTGATATATATACATACATGCATGCATACATATATATATATGTATGTATGTGTTAAACACGTGGTTCCTGCGCTGCATCCTGGCCGAACGCGTGGCGCCTGACGGGTCTGTACTTGATTGATTGATTTGCTGACTCAGCTTCCAGTTTTGCAGGATTATTGACCCAGGTCAAATCTCGGGCACGAGAGATCGACCAACCATCGTCCACGACAATCCAAGAATAGATCTTCATAACCTCGGACCCGA